>CM061063.1:250688004-251285695 GCA_030762895.1 Sophora flavescens | reverse complement strand
TGACTACATCCTTTTTCTTCTAATACCCTTTCTTGACATTTTTGTGCTTTTCTTTTCTTTTCTTTTCTTTTTGCCTTTGGCTCCAACCTTTATTTTTATTTTTCTCAATCCCAAACAACACATCATATCCTTGTAGCCACCCCAAACTTAGTTTCTTGCAACCCTTGTCTTGCTAAGCTTCCATGCTCTCCTAATCCTAAGATTGGGTTAACATGGTTTTTCAGATTTTTGGCTTATAACATGAGGTTATCAAGAAACAACAGACTAATTAGGCTCAATGGGGCTAACTATGGAACATGCATTAGGGACTGGTTCAATTTAGGCCAAGTAGCTAATTCAAATAAAATTGCCTAAATCATTTGATGCAAACACATAGACATGCAAACCATGAAGAGATTCAAGCAAATTCGGGGAAGTGCAGCTCAAAAGTGATTCACACAATTAAAAACATGTTGGAGGCTCAAATTCCTCACCTGTACAACTTTGCAAATTGTTTGACCGAGATTCTATCCCTAGTGTGTGCATCCCTTCACCCCAAACTTATCATAAATCATGCAATCATAACAAAATATCTCAAAGTTCAATTTTCAATTTTTCACATGGGGATCAATTTTCAATTTCAAAACCTAGGGGGAAATCATCACAGTCAACAAATATCATGCAATCCATCTATGTAAAATTTGACAAAACCCAATCAAGCTTGCTGACACAAGACTCGACACACAAACTCTTGATCTTCTCAAATTATTCAAGAGCTAAAAGAAAACAAAACAAAAACAAATCAAGGATAATTAAAAAGGAAAAGGTTTAGAGAAAACTCATGGAGGCGGTTCCACCGGGATCCCACTGTCTGTGATACAGCGGCCAAGGAATGCTCAAATTGCAATATGATCCTCCCGGATCCCATGGCTTGTAGCATAAGGCCCAAGTGATAGACAAGGGACGGAAGCTTATTCCATGGTCCCCTAACTTGCAGCCTTGATATGGAGGTGAGCACTTGACAATTATGGTGACCTCGCCAAGTGCGGCGGGCTTCTTACTCCTTCTTGGGTCAAAGATGACCTCCTTGTCAACAAAGTCCTCCCAATAAAAATGGGGTTCAACCTCTTGGACTGGCCATAGTGCCTTCATATCCAAGGGTGCAAAATCCAGAGGCTTAAACTTCATCGCTGGTGGTTCCACAGTGGGAGGTGGAAAATAGGTAGAGAGGGTCTCTGGTGCTGCTTCATCTTCTGCACAATTTTCATCCACTGCATTACCAGATTCATCACCTTCTATATATGCAGTAACCTCAGCACCCACCACATAGGTATTTCTCCCATCACAATTGGCACATGCGTAGGAGCCAATGGAATCATCTAATTCCAGAATTTCTTTATCATCCTCTAGCATGGCGGAATGGATGTCCTCCATATGCCTCTTCCTCTCAATTTCCTTAGTCAAGGGTTCTGATCCTTGAGCTTGCTGCATGGCATTCATCGAAGTGGCAAGCTGTCCAATCTGTATCTGCAAAGTATGAATGCTAGCATCCGTTTACTGCTGAATCTGTCCAATCTGTGTGTGCAAAGTATGAATACTGCATTCACTTGCTGCTGAAACTGGAGATTGTTGTAAGCCATTTACTTGATCAGGTCCTCTAGTGAAGGTCCAGAAGGTGCAGAGGTGGTTACTTGGGGAGAGTTCTGTGGTGGTGTCAGCGGCAACATCAGTTGTTGTTGCATGGGTGAGTTTCCATACCAAGGGTTTGGATGGTTTCTCCAGCTGGGGTGGTACTCATCAGTGGAAGGGTCGGGAATGTTGTGCCTGTTCTGATTGTTGCCTTGATTGTAAAGATTGGCTGTATATGCTTGAGGTGCTTCATTGACTTGTCTAATACCAAATATCTCTCGCCTGATTGATGCAGCTCTGAAGGCAGGAAAGTATCTCTCTCGGAAGACTTTCTTCAAATCAATTCAGGTTGAGACGGAATTCGGCTCAAGACAATACAACCAATCCTTCGCAGCACCTTCAAGTGAGAATGGTAAGGTTCTCATCTTGATATGGTCTTCTGTTAATCCTTCAGGTCCCAAAAGTATAGAACAAACAACTTGGAATTCTTTCAGATGCTTCAGCGGATTCTCACCTGCAAGACCACTAAACTTTGGCAACAAGTGTATTAAACCAGAAAAGTCAGGATAATATATGCATGGTGGTTCATAATTAACATTAGGCATATAACCTTGCATATAATTATCCATGGGTAGATTCACAATCAGACCAATTAAGCAAAAATTTTTTCTGTTAATAACAACAAGAGTCCTCAGCAACGGCGCCAATTTTGACACGCTGTCGCACACACGTCAAAAAGCGAGTGGTTTGTAAAAACTGCAGTTAGGGAGCGACGACTCGAGTATCGTCTCACAAGGACTCTTGGGTTGTTATTATCAGAAAAGTCAGTTTTGTGTGTGTGTGTGTGTGGGTGGGGTGGGGGGGGGGGGGGGGTGGATTTGAAATTCAATTAAGAAAACAGTTAAGAAAAACAATTCAAATAGGTGATTGTCAATAATTGAAACGACAAATCTACTGCTCTCGGTTTCCCACTATCATTGATTCATATACATTCCAAGCCCTAAGCGGATTCTAATCCCTTTTCGATTGTAGCGACAATTAACAAGCGAAATCAACATTACACGATATATGTTCCTAATTCCCGAATTAAGCAAATGGGGTGAAGCGCTCGTGAATTAAGCAAACACGATTGAACACACGCGAATTAAGAAAACGCGATTATGTATAGGAACACACCATCACCGAAATAAATCAATACCTATTCTATATAATCCCGAATTAAGCAAACAGAACATATAGCATAACTATTGAAAGAGAAAAGCAATAAGATTGGGAATTACATAACCTCAAGTGGCAATGGAAACCAATCACAGTAGATCAATCCAAGGGAGTTAGTTCTCCATTACAAATATTACAAAAACCCAATTCGCAGCCATCTAATCTAAAAGTAAAATAAGATATATGAAGAACATGGTTTCTGCCCTAAAAACAGCTATTTATAGAGATTCTAGGTTCCGCGTGCCCGCGAGGCGAGTATCCTCTCGCGAAGCGAATCTTATGAGTGGCGCGAGTTCAAAATTGAGTTCTCACGAGGCGAGACAGTGATTCGCGGGGCGAGGCTTCAAATTCCAATCTGTCACGGCCGTGACCTTTATCACGGCTAGGCCGTGATGGTCTCTGTCTTTCAGGGTTTGGATTTCTCGCGTGGCGAGGCTGTGATTTGCGAGGCGAGACAGAGAGGATGACAGTTCTGGCACAGTAAGGCTTCAGGCTCGCGAGGCGAGTAGCCTCTCACGGGGCGAGTAATCCCAGAATTGCTTCTCTTTATTAACCTGAAAACAAGAATTAGCAGTAAGTGCTTTATTCGACTCAAAATCAACTAAATTAACCTAAAAATACTTAAGAGACTCAAAATGTTGCTTGAGGACAATTACATCCAAATTTGGGCGAAAACGAGATTAAACTCGAATAAAACCTATGGTCTTACTAGTTAAAAACTAGTCGAACCAGAGGCTGATCACCTAGCCGTGATGAACGTCACGGCCATGACACGTATTCCAGCATCTCTATGACTGGCATCTGTGCCAACACCCTCCATCACCTCGGTGAGTTGTTGCATTTTTCTCCTCTCTCCGACTTGATTATTTACATTGGGGACAATGTAAGTTTTTAAGCTTGGGGTAGGGGTATTTTTGCTTCTTTTTTTTGCATTTTTCATGTTGCATTCATATAGGTGTAGTTTTGCATAATCACATGATTAGATTGCCCCTTACTTAGAGTATGCATCCAATTGTGAGAACTTTGTGCCTAATGAATTGAGACAGTGAATTTTTTAACCCAATTTTCGTATTCTTGTGATAGGCTAAAAATAAAAATGCTTGAGATGATCTTTTGATAGTTGATGATTAGCATGTGGTTCCTTAGATTTGTGTTTTTCATTGATTTTAAACTACTAAATGTGAGATTTTATTTGACCCTAAAGGGGAACTCACTAAATTTACCCCATTCTTTGTGATTGAGTGTTTTATTCCTATTGGATTGTATTCTCTAGAACTTGACTTGAAACTGTTTTGAAACTTAAAAATTTCTGAAAACATATTTGAAAATGATTGAGGCACTAGGTATTTTTCTGGCCTTTTGAGCTTTGACTGATTAAATGCTACCTCTTAGTTGCCCAGTTTTGAGCCTAAAAGAATAAAATACTTTTTTTGGTACCTTGATTATTTTGATGAATGATGCTTGGTATGATACCTTTTAAAGTATTGCAAAAGGGAAAAAAAGGTGGTTTGAAAAATAAATTGTGGGATGAAAAAGTTGGAAAAATATTTCTCTTAAGTTGAAAATCTCTCCTTCTCCAAATAAATAAAATAAAATAAAATAAAAAGTAAAAAAAATGGAGAAGGGGATAAGAAAAAGAAAGTGAGAAATAAATAATAATAATAATAATAATAATAATAATAATAATAATAATAATAATAATAATAATAATAATAATAATAATAATAAAAAGGAAAAAGTAAGGAAGGGTGGAAAAGTGAACTAAAGCCCAAAAATGTATTTTAGAAGGTTGTCATGCTTTGCATTGTTTGATATTTTGTTTAGCCTTGTTGAATTTTCTTTTTCTTGGTTTCCCCACCTAACGATTAATCCCATGGCCCCATTACAACCAAAATAAAAAACCTCTTGATTCTTATGTGTTTTCATTAACAAAGTAGAGATTTGGTTAATAGTCAAGCTTATGGTAGAATACCTTCCTTGAGGAAATTGAGTGAATTGTCAAATGTCCCTAAACACTTGAGTGAGGTGAGAAGAGTGCCCGAATTAGTGAGAGGTATGAATTTAGGGAACCTAAGCCTCTAATCGGACTTGAAATTGATTGTCTCTTGGCTTCTTATTGGATATGTCTGTTACTTGGATTTATTACTCGGGTTCTTGGTTCACTGGCCATGCTCTGATTTTTTATCTTGTCTGGCCTTGGTTATTGCTTGAGGACAAGCAAAATCTTAAGCTTGGGGTAATTTGATGAATGTGATTTCACCTCATATTTCTTTATCATATTGCATGTATTTTCACGTAGTTTAGGCATTTTTAATTTTATTTTTGTTAGTTTTTACCTTGGAACGGGTAAAGTGGTTTTGTGGTGTTTATGTGCAGGAATTGAAGATTAAAATGTTCAGGATCAACCGTGATGGAGCTTGCATGAAGACAGAGCTTGAAAAGCAAGAAAACTGAGCCAAACAGAGCCCGTCATGGCCTAGCCGTGATAGGCATCACGGCCATGATCGAGTAGAGCTGAAAAGAAAGAAGGCTGAACTCAGAACTGGTCACGGCCAGGCCGTGATAGCCATAACGGCCGTGACATGCCAACTGAACCAGACCCTCACAGGCAGAACTGATCACGGCTAGGCCGTGATGTTGGTCACGGCCGTGACAGACCAAGCAGTGAAGCCATCTCCAAGTCAGAACCCATCACGGCCTGGCCACGACAGGCATCACGATCGTGACGCGCAATATCTGGAATTTTAATTGTTGATTTGATCTGATTTTGTAATAGTTTGGGATTCAAGTTATCCTACATTATAAATAAGACTTAGAGGCTCGGAAATATGGATCCCTTGGGCTGCTACCTTAGGCAAAAATTAGGATTTCTCTTCTTCTCAATTTCTTCTCTTCTCTTAGGTTTTCTTTTATGCTTTTGTTAATCAAGCTTGCTATGAACATGGCAATGCTTGAGTAGTCTTTTTATTTCTAAGGATTGGGGCTATGCCCAAGATTTGTTTTATGTTATGAAATGACATTTTTACTTCTTGTTAATTTCAATTCGCTTTCGATTTAATTCCTATTGCATGAATTACTTGTGAATCTGGTGCGCACTTATTTGCATGTCATAGATACTCTAAGGAGGAACCTAGCAGTGAACTTAGGTATCGGATCTATAGGAATCAAACTTAGGACTTAAATCACGAGAGTTAGAAGCGGTCATTCAAGGGTTCACTGAATTGTCACAAAGCTTAAAGGGTTCGATTTAAATTCAACTACCACGAGAGTAGGGGTTGGTTTAATCGGGCACGGTTCTTGTATCCCGAGAGGGAACATTAACTTATTTAGGATAAGTTCACCTTCAAAGAAAATTTCGATAATTAACAAGAGGGGTAGTCAATTTAGTAACATGAACAGTCTTGTTGGTAACCCAATTCCTGGGAATCCCTTTTGATATTTTGAAATCTCAGATTTGATCTACTTTCCTATTTTGTTCTTGATTTCGTTTTAATTGCAACTTTAAATTTGATTTGCTACTTGATTCAAAAATCAAATCTTTTCCAAATATTTATCTTTTTATAGTCCAGTTTAATTGATTTAATAATTAATTGTTATTTGAGATCACGGTCTCTGTGGGATTGATCTTTTTATTACTTGACGACGAAGTCATACACTTGCGGATTCGAGCCCATCAGTTGTGTATCAATAATTTATTGGAGTTGGACTACCTGAAGGTTGATGGTGATTGGGGGAGTTTATGGAAACTGAGTGTGCCACCAAAGATAAAAAATTTCTTATGGGGAGCAGCTCGTGATTGTCTCCCCACAAAAGCCAATTTAGTGAGTCGGGGTGCCAATGTAAAGATTGCAAAGTCTCTCTTAAACAAATTGGAGAATGAATGCTTTATTGAATATAATTCAAGTCATTATATAGGCATTGATCAACTACAATAACAGAATGATAAGATAAGTCTAACTAAAAGATAACTAAAGCTAATTAAAGATAAACTAACTAAAGATAATTAACTTATCAGAATGCAATCTGATTTAGCTAATAGAAAAACTAAAGAGAAGATAAATAACAAACTCAACAAACCATCCCTTAAACTAATTGCAGTCATACAAATTGTTTAATTCTGGAATCTCACACACTCCTAGCTGTATTTGAAGTTTCTGGAAAGAATCCAACTTTAACAGCCAATATGGGAGATTGATTTAGAACATACATTGTCCACTTCACTGCTTCAAGCTAAAAAGTCTTTGGAACCTTTTTCTCAGATAACATTGATCTGACCAGGTTCATCACAATCCTGTTTTTGTGCTCAGCTACTCCATTTTGAGATCACGGTCTCTGTGGGATCAATCTTTTTATTACTTGACGACGAAGCCGTACACTTGCGGATTCAAGCACCATCAAACACTTGGGGAAAACTCTTGGCCACCAAGGTACAACATCAACAGCTCCTCAACCAAAGGGTATTGAGCTTACCAACATGCGGTAACCCATCGAGTACCGACTTAACCAACGCATCAACGTTAAATATCTTAATCATCTTTATTCGTCTTTAACCAAGTTATCCAATAATTGAGTGTGTTATCTTACAATCATAGGGGAAATGGGGTTAAGAACCCCTTAAAAGCATTTAATCATATTCTGGTCAGATAGGGGAGCACTGGCGTGCTAGTCCCCTGCACGGCCGTGCTGGTCACATTAGTGAAGCACGGTCGTGCCTCCTACACTCACTGATTTCAATCTTATACTCTGACCGAAGGCCTTTGCACCAATTCTGAAGATGATCCGCACAGCTAATCAGACGGGAGGTTATATCACCCTCAATACCAGACAACCAACCATTCGAAATGACTTCCATGATATCTTGTTCTTGCAACCAAGCATTTTCGAACCTGAAACGATTTTTATTAGGAGAGTACACAATAGGTTCCCTGTGAAGAAGAATCGGGGTGTGATCAGAGATGGCAGAAACCAAATTATATAGCCGAGCAGAGGGAAATAAATCTAACTAGCTAGAGGTAGCCATTGCTCAATCCAACCTCTCCTCAATTGCCCAAGCAGTACCCTTCCTGGCACTCCAGGTATACGGATAAGCTTCTAAATTAATATCAATAAGCCCAAAAGCAAGGACTGCCTCCCTGAAACCATTGAACAGATAATTTTGATGATCAACCCAACCCAACTTATCATCAGAAGACAACAAATCATTAAAATCATCAATAACGCACCATGAAAGATTAGAAGTTGCGGAAAGTCTTCTCAACAGATCCCAGGATTCTCTCCTACGCGTTCGATCCGAAAAAACCATAGAAACCAGTAACTCTCCATTTCCCCTTCACTGCATCATCAACTAACATGTCAACATGATGTAAAGAGAAACTGGAAACTTCACAATTTAAGGACTTACGCCAGAAAAAAGTCACACCACCACTACGCCCCTCCTTATCAACCGCAAAACGACCATCATAACCAATCCGGCGCCTGACATCCTCAATTTTATTTGCATTAACTAAAGTTTCAAAAAGAAAAATAATTTCCAGCTTATAGAGTCGAATCAGGTTCTTTAGAGCAGGAACTGCACTCAGGTGACCCAGGCCTCGGCTGTTCCAACAGAGGATTGTCATTGTTCCCGGTAGGCCTAGACACCATGACCTACCGATAAAAAATACTCCATTTCTCCAGTAGCTTCACTTCTAGAATTCCCCACCAGACTAGTACCCTCTCTTCTACGCTTCACACGTTCCTATGCGGCCCATGCAAAAATCCCTCATCCCGATTGGCCGAATCTAGAGTGTCAATGGTGAGGATGTTATTTGGAATATTTCCTTGTCCCATAATAATATCAAGATAGTGGGTAATTTCTTTTCCTCTCTCCTGCCTAACTAATTCCATGTGCACGTGACTATTAACCATCCCTTCCTTCATGTACGAGATATGCGCAGCCTCCTTAACACCAGATTGCAAATTCAAAAAACTTTCATTAGCTGCAAAAGTGGAATCCCGCGAAGCACTCTCCTTAGTTATTGGAACATCCCGAAAACCTTGTGCATGATTGTATGAGAAGTCCGCCTGAAAATCTTCACTTTGAAAACTCCCATCCTCCCTCAAATCGGCTTTTTGCACCACCACCTTGCCGCCTCACCTCCGCCCCGATCTCTGGTCCCCACCCCCTTACACCATCATCAAAGCCTACTGTCAATAACTTCTCAGTGTGTTTTTACGAGTGCCCAATGAGACCACAAACGAAATAGAAAACACCCAGCTTTTTATACCTGAAATGAACAATCATCCACTCACCACCTGGCTTCTTCACTTTCTTCAGAGGAACCCTCACATCTATCTTCACCTTCACACGCATAAACTTCCTCCATATGCTCACATTATTAACTGAGTCATACTCCAAAAACTCACCAATAAAATTACCAAGCAACATCCCTACGTTCTGAGTCAAGAAACCAATAGGGAGTTCATGAATCTGCACCCACATTGCCACATGAGATAAAGGAATCTGATTTGGGGAGACTCCAGCCTGTGCCTTATTCAAAACTAACATTTAATTGTCAAAAGACCAAGGACCACCATTCAGAACTTGCTCCATATCCATTTTGTTAAAGAACTGGAAGAAAAACAACCCTCCCTTGTTGAGTCACCGGCAAGTGTACCGGGTCGTCGTAAGTAATAAACACGGTAAGTAATTACCGAGGTCGGACACAGGGATTAGGCTACCAATTCTACCAATTTGCAAGAAATTCGATACGTTTGACCAAGTAAAAGCAAGTGGTTAAGAAGAGAGAGGAAATAGGATAGCAATTTAAATCAACAAATCAATTAGAGATAAAGTAGGTAGCGATAAGATAAGATAAGAATTAAAATCTGGATTAAACATCTAAGGTCACAAATCCACCTACCCAATCATGCATAGCACCCAAGTGATGATGATCCCCTCCCTAAGTTCAATTGCAATGTCAACCAGGACCCCCAAATTCTCCTAATGACACTATCGTGCTCAATAGGACGTATTCAACGATTGAGTTAATTACTTGCTACGGTCTCATAACCCAATCATCAAACTCTATTAAATCCTGTTCCCTATAAGGTTGCACTGATCTCCTACTCACTCTCGTGCAATATTCAATCAGTAATCCCAATTCAAGTTCTAAACGCGAATTGCCTATCAAGCCTCATCACGTTAACTAGTCAATCATGCATGCTTATGATCAACTCAATAAATTCAGAATTGGAAAACATGAATTGAGGTAAAGGAGGGAAACATACATCACATTGAACGCTACACCGTCATGGGTGGTTTCATTGATCCCTTAGACAAGGGAATTAGTTCCTCATGCTTGTAACAATGCACAAACAATTGGAGTTCATCATAATTGTAAAATAGGAAAAGAACATAGGGAGACGCGGCTCCAGAGAATAAGGATTTGTCTCAAAAACGATCGAAAACAAGTGGTGAACAAAAGGTATCCCTTTTCATCTGCCCTAAAACAGTCTATAAATAGAGGTTCTGAGTCTCTCCCGCTCGCGGGGCGAGACCTGGTTCGCGAGGCGAATCTTATGAATCAGATCTTCAGAGATTGGTTTTCTCGCGAGGCGAGATGGTGATTCGTGAGGCGAGACAGAAAGGGTGACATCTCTGGCACAGTCAGGCCTTCAGGCTCGCGAGGCGAGATGGTGATTCGCGAGGCGAGACAGAAAGGGTGACATCTCTGGTACAGTCAGGCCTTCAGTCTCGCGAGGCGAGATCCTATCTCGCGAGGTGAAACTTCCAGAATTGCTTTTCCACAGTTTTCTTCATTTTCCTTGACTCTAAGAGCTTCGCTTTTAACCTGAAACAATAAAAGGAAACGAAAAGCGTAATTCTACTCAAAATAAACTAAAAACTACTAAAAATGCATTAAACAAATCAAATTCTAACTTAGAAACAAAACAAGGCCAATTTGGGAGATTAGCGAGGTTGACTCACCCGATTAGGCACAAAATCTACCCCTTTTCTAGCTGGAAACTAGATGAGCCAGAGGCTGACCAAAACACCCCAAACTTAAACCTTGCTTGTCCCCAAGCAAGTTAAACAAACAATACAATCATATGGATTTAACTGAGTTAACCGAGCTTCCTGCAGTTATTCACAATTTCTATCTTGCAAATTCAATGTCCCCTCCCCTTTTCTTTATAGCTACCCCACTCATCAAGTGAACAAAGAGAGATCAGTCATGAATGCAGTAATACGACTAAGCTAGGGATCCAGTAGTGTGCAAAGGAATATCACCAAATTCAAATAATTGCCTTCCTCTCTAAGGGTATTTAGTAAACACTCTTGCGCTCAATTTGTCTACGTTAGCAACATTCACTCTATTTCACAATTCAAGAGCACTTTCCATGGATTTGATTTTCATCTAAACAAAGTTCCCACAAAAATATGTATGCATCATCAAAAGGTCTTTCATAGGTTGTAATGAGACCTGGCTCAAGGTAAGATATGCAAAGGATAGAGGCTTAGTCCCTAGGATCAATGAGAGCATGAAACTAGCATTGTAACAATTGAATTTACTCTCATATTATTATTCTATTCCTTGCATTGGGTGGCTACAAACCTCTTCCTTTATACAGTTTTTCACTTTGCCCTTTTTGGCATATATTCAATACGTTTCATCACAGTTTTTTTTTCAAGCCTTCGGCCTTTAATTTTGCTTTTCTTTTTCTCAACTATGATTCATGAACTTTGTAGCCACCCCAAACTTAGTTCTACAACAACACTCACAAAGATAAAATTCCATGCTCTTCTAAATCCTAGGATAGGGGAAAATCATGGTTTTTCTGAGTTAATGGCTTGTAATGTAAGGTCATCAAGAACAATAGGCTTCAAGGCTCAATGTGGCTCACTAAGGATCATTCATCAAGGTTGGTTCAATTTATGGCCAAGTAGTTATTTCAAAGAAAAATTGCCTAGATCATTTGATGCAACATATAAATATGCAAACCATGCACAGATTCAAGCAAATCCGAGAAGGTGCAACTTAAAAGTGATTCACACAATTAAAACAATGTTGGAGGCTCAAATTCCTCACCGGGTTATTTTGCAAATTATTTGACCGAGATACAATTCCCAAGCATGCACCCCTTCAACCCCAAACTTATTGTACATCATGCATTCACAATAATCAAACTAAGTTCAACCTCTTTATTTTCACTAGGGGCTTTTCAACATTCAAAGCATCGAGAGGGGTTCATTGAATTTCTATTTTTGGTTAGTTCATGCATTCAACTTGAGAGTTTCCTCAATTAAATCCTTTTTTTTTGAACATGCATTCACAAGTGAAATTACTAATAAGATTAGAAGGAGAAGGAATAGAAAAAGAGAAAGGAAAAGAAAATTTTATCTCAAGGGGGTCCGAGCGGACCCCATGCTTTCAGTTGATTGCCTTGCCTCTTTTCATCTCTCTACTACCCCGCTTCACAGCGCGGCTAGTTTCGGCCTCATCCTCATCCAATTGGTTGGCCCATGATATTCCGGGCTCTCCATGTTGATCCATTCACAAGCAAACACGAAAGTTAAAGCAATAACATAAAAAAGTAAATATATACAACTATCCAAGTTTGTCAGTAAAAGGTCAGTAGACAGAGTTTCTGGCTAGCTATCAGTGTACAACCATATCGAAACTACTAGCTAGAACTCTAAATAAAGTAATGCAGGGGCCCGGATCACTGATCAAAATCAACGTCGTCCGCCGGGTCACCCTGGTCCTCCGGTGCCTCCTCATCCTCTGGTCCCTCGGGCACCCCCCTGTGGCATAGCACCCTGGTCCCCAAGGTAGTCCTGCCACCCAAGCCGAGGGGACAGCTCCTCCTCGGAGGGGTATACGGGCACCCGACCCTCCTGCTGGGCCAATGACATCTCCCAGAAGAACTCCCGTAGCACCACCTGATCCCGCCTCATCGCCTGCTGGTTCTGCAAGAGCAGAGCCATGTCCGCTGATCGTGGCCTCTGAGTGGGTAGGGGTGGCGGCCTCCTAGGTGGGTGTTGTGACTCCGGCAAGTGTACCGGGTCGTCGCAAGTAATAAAAAAAATACGGTAAGATATTACCGAGGTCGAACACAAGGATTGGGCTACCAATTCTACTAAATTGTCAAGAAATCCGATACGTTGGTTAAGCAATAGAAGGTGGTTGAGCGACAGAGATTGAAATTGCAATTCAAGAATCAAATCAAATAACGCTACGGTGATTAAAATCAGAAATTAAATGCATCCAAGGTCTCAAATCAACCTACCCAATCATGTTAAGTACCCAAGTGATGATGTATTCCTCCCTAAGTTCAATTACAATGTCAACCGGGACCCCTAAACTCTCCTAAATCCACTCTCGTGCTCATTAGGACGTATTCGACGATTGGATTAATCACTTGTTCAGTCTCATAACCCTAATCTCGAATTCTATCAAACCTTGTTCCCTATATGGTTGCACTAATCAAATAAATCCACGGTCGTGCTCATTATTCGATTAATGATTCCAATTCAAGTTCTAAAACGCGACTCGCCATTTGACCTCAAACACGTTAACTAGTTAATCACGCAACACATATGATCAACACAATCAATTCAGAATTGGAAAACAATTGCGATCCCGATTCAAGTTCTAAAACGCGAATCGCCGTTAGGCCTCAAACAGGTTTAACTGATTAATCACGCAAAACATGTGATCAAACATTCAAATCAGAATCGGAAAACATCAATTAAAAAGAGGGGAGAACACATACATCATATGAACACTACACAGCCATGGGTGGCTTCATCGATCCCTCGGACGAGGGGATTAGTTCCTCATGCCCGCGACGACGCACAAACAATCGGCAATAATCTCCATGATAACAAACTAAAAGAAGAAAAGAAAAGAAGAGGGAGACGCAGCTCCAGAGACAAGGATTCGCACTACTACTCTGATCTACACAAGTGGCTAACAACTTCCCCCAATCCTGATTTGAGACAGCCCTTAAATAAGGATTCTGTTTCTCGCCAGCTCGCGGGGCGAGCTTACTCTCGCGACGCGAAATTAAGCATTGGCGCGCTTCAAATTTTGTATTTTCGCGAGGCGAGCTTGTATTCACGGGGCGAGTCTTCAAACCCTAATCTGTCACAGCCGTGATATCCATCACGGCTAAGCCGTGATATCCATCACGGCTAAGCCGTGATATCCATCACGGCTAAGCCGTGATTGTCTCTGTCTTCCATGGTCTTCAGGGACTCGCGAGGCGAGACACCTTTCGCGGGGCGAGTCTTCAATTCTGGGCTGTGACCTTCATCACGGCTAGGCCGTGATGGTCTCTGACTTCCAAGTCTTCATTCTCTCGCGGGGTGAGTATTCAAACCTCCATTTGTCACAGCCGTGACCTTAATCACCACTGTGCCATGATAGTCTCTGTCTTGCTGGTCTTCAGACTCTCGCGAGGCGAGAGTACACTCGCGGGGCGAGTGTCTCAGAATTTCAATTTCCACTATTTCTTTGCTTTCCTTGACTCCCGGAGCTTCACTTTATTGACCTGAAAACACAAAAAAAACAACCAAAAGCATAATTCTATCCAAAATAAGCTAAAAACTACACAAAAGACGCAAAACGAGTCAAAGTCCAACTTAGGAACAAAACAAGGCAAATTTGGGCGAAAACGAGAGTGAACTCGAATAAATAGGCACATGAACCCTAGTTCATCTAGTCATAAAACTAGATAAGCCAGAGGCTTATCAAAATACCCCAAACTTAAACCTTGCCTGTCCCCAAGCAAGCTTAAAACTCAAAAACGACTCAAGACTTGGCATGCCTAAAGGAATCAATCGATTTCGCACAAATTTAATGCAACTTTACAAAACAGTTTTTCTCCAATGATCTCCCCCCCTTTGCATCAATGTAATCCCCACATTCATCTACTTTAAACAATTGAGAATTTATCATTCATGCCATCATTACTCTAAGTTGAGGATCAGGGTCACACACAAAAGGAAGATCACCAATTTCAAACAACTGCTTTCCTCACAAGGGTATGTAAAATTTCACTCATTCGCTCAAATTCATCTAGGCTTTCAACTTTTTCACTCAATTTCACTTATCAAGAGCACTCCCCATGAATTTGATTTTCATCTCAAAAATGGTTCCCACGAAAACATGCATGCAACATCAAAAGGTCTTTTAAAGGTTGTAATGAGGCCTGGCTCAAGGTAAGATATTCAAGGGATAAAGGCTAAGTCCCTAGGATCAATGAGAGCATGAAACTAATATAACACCAATTGAATTCACTCTCATACTATTCTCTTCCTTGCACTTGGTGGCTACACACCTCTTCCTTTTTATATTTATTTCTCTTTGCCCTTTTTGGCACATTTTCAATGCTTTTCATCACCATTTTTTTTTTCAAGCCTTAGGCCCTTACTTCCGTTTTTCTTTTTCTCAACTATGATTCATGAACTTGTAGCCACCCCAAACTTAGTTCCACAACAACACTCACAAAGTTAAAATTCCATACTCTCCTTAATCCTAGGATAGGGGAAGATCATGGTTTTTCTGAGTTAATGGCTTGTGATGTAAGGTCATCAAGAACAATAGGCTTCAAGGCTCAATGTGGCTAACTAGGGATCATTCATCAAGGTTGGTTCAATTTATGGCCAAGTAGTCAATTCAAAGAAAAATTGCCTAAATCATTTGATGCAACATATAAACATGCAAACCATATAGAGATTCAAGCAAATTCGGGAAAGTGCAACTTAATAGTGATTCACTCAATCAAAAACAAAGTAGGAGGCTCAAATCCTCACCTGGACAGTTTGTAAATTGTTTGACCGAGATACAATTCCTAGTGTGTGCACCCCCCTCACCCCAAACTTATCATAAATCAAGCAATCATAATAAATTACAAAGTTCAATTTTCAATTTTTAAGTGGGGA
Source organism: Sophora flavescens (assembly GCA_030762895.1). NCBI lineage: Eukaryota > Viridiplantae > Streptophyta > Magnoliopsida > Fabales > Fabaceae > Sophora > Sophora flavescens. The sequence continues at coordinate 251,269,938 of CM061063.1, read as the reverse complement.
TCAACTTTTCTACTTTCAGAACCTAGGGGGAAATCATCAATGATCAAAATAATTCATGCAATCTGTGCTCAATTCAATTAGAAACCAATAAGCTTGCCGACACGACATTCATACAACAACTCTTGATCTTGACCGCGCTGTCGCCACGCGCCAAAAAGAACGAGCGTTTACAAAATAATGTAGTATAGAGCGACAACTCGGATCGTCTCTCAAGGACTCTTTTAGGTGTTGTTATTATTAACAGAAAAAGTTAGAAATGGGGGTTTTGAGATTAAAATAAAATAAAGAAGCAAAACAGAAAACAAAACAAGAAAATAGAGCATTTACCAAATAAGCTAAAACGATTAACCTACTGCTTTTGGTTTCCCAACTATCATCGGTTCATGCAACCCTAAGCAAATTCTAATCCCCTCCCGGTTGTAGCAACAATTCACAAGCGGAACCACTACTACAGATATATATCCCTATTCCCGAATTAAGCAAACGGGGTTAAGCCCTTCGTGAACTAAGCGAACACGAAACGAACACACGCGAATTAAGCAAACGCGATTATATATAGGAACATGATATCACCGAGATAAACCAACACAACACAATATACTCCTGAATTAAGCAAACAGAAATATAAAGCATGGCATTGAAAAGAGAAAAGGAAATGAAACAGGATTACAGAAACCTCAAGTCTTAACAGGAACCAATCACAGTAGATTAATCTAGGAGACTAATTCTCCATTACAAAAGGAAAACAAAACATAACTAAAGAGAAAACAAAAGGCTAACTAAGATTAGCTCAGAAACTAGCCAAAGCTGGCTAATTCTGACTATTCCCTTCATTTCTGCCTAAGACTACTTATATACACGTTTCTGGAGTCAGAGTACTCGCGAGGCGAATCACTGCTCGCGAGGCGAATTACATGAAAGGTCTGCAACTCTTTGTCTTCTCGCGAGGCGAGCACATCATTCGCGAGGCGAACTCTTCAGCTTCCAACTGTTACGCCCGTGGCATTCAACACGCCCAAACCGTGATGGCTTCTGATCTTCCAAGACTCGCGAGGCGAAGGATTACTCGCGGGGCGAACGCTTCAACTTCAGAATTGCCACGGCTGTGATCTTCAACACGGGCAAGCCGTGATCATCTCTGACTTTTTCATGGTTGCAATACTCGCGGGGCGAGAGATTATTCGCGGGGCGAGTGGCTCCAGATTTATTACTTTTTATTAACCTGAAAATAGAAAATACAAGCAAATAATTATTCAACTCTAAAACAACTAAATTAACATAAAAACAATTTACAGACTCAAAATACTACTTAGGAACAATAAAGTCTAATTTGGGTAAAAATGGTATAAAATAAGCACAAAGCCAAGGTCTTGACTGTTATAAAACCAGTCAAACAGAGGCTCATCAAAATACCCCAAACTTAAACTTTGCTTGTCCCCAAGCAAACTACACTCAAAAACTTAAAAAGACTCAAGACCTGGCAAGCTTAAGAATTCAATCAACTTTCACACAGATTTCAAGCAATTTTCCAAAAGAATTTTTTTTCTTTCAATGTTCCCCCCTTTCAAGCAAAGTAATCCCCACATTCATTTATTCTAAACAGTTGAGAAATTAATCATTCAGACAATCGAAAATCTAAGCAGGGGATCCAAGTTACACACAAAAGAGAGATCACCAAAATCAAACAACTGCCTTCCTCACAAGGGAAATTTGTGTTCACTCAATCGCTCAGTTTTTTTTTTTTTTTTTTTTTTTTTTGTAAGGTTATCAACAATTCACTCAATTTCACTTTTAAGAGCACTTCCCATAAATTTGATTTTCATCTCCTAATGGTTCCCACAGAAAACATGCAAGCAACATCAAAAGGTCTTTTATGGGTTGTAATGGGGCCTGGCTAAGGGTAGGATATACAAAGGAACTAGGCTGAAGACCCTAGGAACTAAGAGAGCATGAAACATTATTTACACTTTGAAATTCACTCAAGTTCCTTTCTTTATTTTTCATTTTTGCTTTGGGTGACTACAACCTTTTTATTTCTTTTTGGCATTTTTGCACTTTTAAATTTTATTTTTTTTTTTTTTCTCTTTTTTTTTTTTTGTTTTTTTGTGTTATTATTTTTTTTTTGTTTTTTGTTTTATTATTTTTTTTTTCACAAACTTTTTTTTTTTTTTTTACATAAATTTTTTTCTCAATCCCATACAACACATTGCACCTGGTAGCCACCCCAAACTTAATTTCTTGCAACCAAATTTCTTACTAAGATTCCATGCTCTCCTAATCCTAAGATCGGGTTAACATGGTTTTTTTTTTCAGATTTTAGCTTGTAACATTAGGTTATCAAGAATTAACAGGCTAATAGGCTCAATGGGGCTAACTAGGGAACATGCATTAGGATTTGGTTATTTTAGGCTAAGTAGCTATTTACAAAGAAAATGCCTAAATCATCTGAAGCAAACACATAATCATGCAAACCAAAAAGAGATTCAATCAAATTCAGGAAAGTGCAATCAAAAAGCGATTTTCACACAGTCAAAGAACATGTTGGAGGCTCAAAACCTCACCTGGACATTTTTGCAAATTATTTGACAGAGATACTATCCCTAGTGTGTGCTTCCTATCACCCCAAACTTATCATAAATCATGCCATCATAATAAAATCTCAAAGTTCAGTTTTCAATCATATGGGGATCAAATTTTTTTTAAAAACAAAATTTTTTCAACCTAGGGGGAAACAGTCAACACATAACATGCAATCAATCTATGCAAAAATTAATCAAAACCAATAAACTTGCCACTACTAGACTCAACACACAACTCCTGAGCTTCTCAAATTATTCAGGAGCTTTATTAGAAAACAAAACAGAAAATAAAGCAAAGCAAAAGAAAATTAAAAAGAAGAAAGGGTTAAGAAAACTCATTGAAGGTGGTGGTTCCACCAGGATCCCACTGCCTGTAGCATAAGTCCCACGTGGTAGCCAAAGGACTGAAATTCATTCCAAGCCTCCCTAACTTGCAGCTTTGATTTGGAAGTGGGTGCTTGACAATTATGACGACCTCGCCGAGTGCGGCGGACTTTTCACTTCCTCTGGGGTCACAGATGACCGCTTTCTCAACAAAATCTTCCCAATAAAATTGGGTTTCAACCGCTTGGACTGGCCATGGTGCAAGATCCAAGGGTGCAAAATCCATCACTAGTGGCTCCTCAGGGGGAGGTGGCAAACAGTTAGAAAGTGTTACTGGTGCTGCTTCCTTTTCTGCAATGTCTCCATCCACTGCATTAACAAATTTTTCACCTGCTATACACGCAGAAATTTCAGCACACACCAAACAAAGGTTAGAGTTAGTACATATATTACAAGAAAATGAATCAGAAAAATCTACAATGTCTGGAAATTCTGCAATTAATTCATCATCCACCCCTCTACTCTCAACACATTCAATTGTTTTACTTGAATCATCTACTCCCAAAGGTTCTTCTTTATCTTCAGGCACGGGGAGCAGACGTCCTCTTGATCCTCCCGATCTAAGTTTCTGAACGTAACAAACTTGCAAAACGATCCGCATTTTCTATTTTTCCTGAAAAGTATAAACCCTGTAAAACATTCAACACATAAAGCGGTTCCGTCACAATAACAAGCATTAGGATCGGGGATTCAACACTAAATTCATCATCAACAGAAACATTATCATCAAAATTATCATCAAAAGTATTTTCGAAATAACCACTTTAGAATCTGTATGTTTCTCAAGAGGTCGTGGAGTTAGCATTGCAAAACGAGTTGGCGGTAACTTGATTAATTAGAGCCCACAATCTCTGAGATTCAGCTTGGCTCCTCTGGTAGGCTTCAAGATTACTTGCCTCCATTGCCTCCATCCTCTTTTGAAATTCAAGATTGTATGCTTCCGTTTGTGCAGCCATTTGTTGTAGCATAGAAGCAATTTTATCCAAGGTGCTCTGTGAAGGTTCGGAAGGTGCAGAGGTGGTCACTTGGCTAGGATAGTATGGTGGTGGCTCATTAAAACTAGGATAATACATGCAAGGTGGTTCATAATAAACATTAGGCAAATATCCATACATGTAATTATCCATGGCAATCAAACAACCAGACAAGCAGACAAAACTAACTAGAAAAGAGAAATTTTTATATTTATTTATTTATTTATTTATTTTATTTTTTTTTATATATATATATTTTTTTTTTTTAAGCTAATAACAACAAACCAGAGTCCCCGGCAACGGCGCCAATTTTTGACCGCGCTGTCGCCACGCGCCAAAAAGAACGAGCGTTTACAAAATAATGTAGTATAGAGCGACAACTCGGATCGTCTCTCAAGGACTCTTTTAGGTGTTGTTATTATTAACAGAAAAAGTTAGAAATGGGGGTTTTGAGATTAAAATAAAATAAAGAAGCAAAACAGAAAACAAAACAAGAAAATAGAGCGATTACCAAATAAGCTAAAACGATTAACCTCATCGCTTTTGGTTTCCCAACTATCATCGGTTCATGCAACCCTAAGCAAATTCTAATCCCCTCCGGTTGTAGCAACAATTCACAAGCGGAACCACTACTACAGATATATATCCCTATTCCCGAATTAAGCAAACGGGGTTAAGCCCTTCGTGAACTAAGCGAACACGAAAGCGAACACACGCGAATTAAGCAAACGCGATTATATATAGGAACATGATATCACCGAGATAAACCAACACAACACAATATACTCCTGAATTAAGCAAACAGAAATATAAAGCATGGCATTGAAAAGAGAAAAGGAAATGAAACAGGATTACAGAAACCTCAAGTCTTAACAGGAACCAATCACAGTAGATTAATCTAGGAGACTAATTCTCCATTACAAAAGGAAAACAAAACATAACTAAAGAGAAAACAAAAGGCTAACTAAGATTAGCTCAGAAACTAGCCAAAGCTGGCTAATTCTGACTATTCCCTTCATTTCTGCCTAAGACTACTTATATACACGTTTCTGGAGTCAGAGTACTCGCGAGGCGAATCACTGCTCGCGAGGCGAATTACATGAAAGGTCTGCAACTCTTTGTCTTCTCGCGAGGCGAGCACATCATTCGCGAGGCGAACTCTTCAGCTTCCAACTGTTACGCCCGTGGCATTCAACACGCCCAAACCGTGATGGCTTCTGATCTTCCAAGACTCGCGAGGCGAAGGATTACTCGCGGGGCGAACGCTTCAACTTCAGAATTGCCACGGCTGTGATCTTCAACACGGGCAAGCCGTGATCATCTCTGACTTTTTCATGGTTGCAATACTCGCGGGGCGAGAGATTATTCGCGGGGCGAGTGGCTCCAGATTTATTACTTTTTATTAACCTGAAAATAGAAAATACAAGCAAATAATTATTCAACTCTAAAACAACTAAATTAACATAAAAACAATTTACAGACTCAAAATACTACTTAGGAACAATAAAGTCTAATTTGGGTAAAAATGGTATAAAATAAGCACAAAGCCAAGGTCTTGACTGTTATAAAACCAGTCAAACAGAGGCTCATCAATCTTCTCAAATTATTCAAGAGTGACAAACAAAAAAAAAAACAAAAAAAACAAAAGTTAGGAAAAGATAGGGATACCTAGCTTGGGTTGCCTCCCAAGAAACGCTTGTTTAACGTCCCGAGCCTGACTCAAGTCACCCCTAAGGGTTAATCCGGACGTAGATCTTGCTTGCCGTTCCATGCCTCAGTCCGTATTCTGTAGGCTCTTGCCCTTTCATAAGCTCTCCTACTGTTCCCGGACAGCTCATTTAAGTCCAGCATCCTTCTATAATCAGCACGAACTCTCCACTCCGTGATGGTCCTTTTTGGGATCAACTCGTTGTCTTTATTGACCACCACGGTTGTGCTAACTTTCAACCTTGGTGCTTTACCCTTCTTTTTCTTGCCCTTGCAGCTGAGCTCTTCCTTTGCACATTCTTCCCTTGGGAGACTCGGTATGGGTTCCATGTCTCGTAGCCACTCAAGGTAGACTTCATCCCCCGAAGGGCCTTTTTCCTCACTGTCTTCCTCATGAGACTCTCGCGAAATCTTGTTGCAAGTGAAGGATCATGGTCTTCTCGAGTTGCCTTTACCTTTTCAGTTGGGTCCACCACATCCACTCGATACACAATGACTTCTCTGCAGGGTGCTTCATTGCTTCAAAGAGATTGAAGACTACCTCATCATCATGCACCCTTAGAGTGAGTTTCCCTTGCCGCACATCTATCAAGGCACCCCCAGTGGCCAAGAAGGGCCTACCCAATATGAGGGGAACCTCGGCGTCTTCATCCATATCAAGCACTACAAAGTCCGCCGGAAATATAAGCTTGTCCATCTTCACTAACAAGTCTTCGACCACCCCATAAGGATATTTTATAGAGCGGTCGGCCAGTTGGAGCGACATCCGTGTATCCTTAACTTCTTGGATTCCCAACCTCTTCATCATAGAGAGGGGCATCAAGTTGATGCTTGCCCCTAGATCACATAATGCCTTCCCTACAGTCATCTCCCCAATGGTACATGGTATCGAAAAGGAACCGGGATCCTTCAACTTTGGAGGGAGTTTTCTCTGAAGAATGGCACTACATTCCTCGGTCAAAGCAACCGTTTCCTCGTCCACTAATTTCCGCTTCTTGGTGAGAAGCTCCTTCATAAACCGGGCATATGATGGCATCTGTTCCAAGGCTTCCGTAAATGGAATGTTAATCTGAAGTTTTCGGAAGACATCAAGGAACTTATTGAATTGCTTATCCTGTTGAGGCTTCTTCAATCTTTCAGGATACGGTACCTTCATGTAAGGTGGGAGGTCTTGGGGTTCAACCCACTTCTTCTTTCGAAACACCTCATCCACAAGTTTCATCCTTCCCCCTTGCTCCGGTGCCTTGTCACTTGCCAACCCTTCTTTCTATGGTTGCTCTTCCTCAACGGGTAGTTGTTCCGGGGCCTTGTCATCCTGAGAACTAGTTGCACCTCTGTTAGGTTCCAACACCCTTCCGCTTCTAAAAGATATGACGTTGCATTGTCCCTTGGGGTTGTTCTCGGTATTACCTGGGAAAGTGCCTGGGAGACGCTCATTAAGTTGCTTTGCGAGTTGGGCCATCTGTGTCTCTAAATTGTGAATTGCCGCCCCTGTATGCGTTGTTAACTTGTCAACTTTCGTATTCATTGTGTCTGTGTTGATTATCATCTTTTCCATTGCTGCACTCATCTTCTCAATAGCCAGCTCCCACGGTTGTCTTCCACCATCTGTTATTTGCAACTGACTAGGCCCCGGAAGAGCCTCGGTTGGGTATTGCACCTTGTTGAATTCCAATGTTCGGCCTTATACCTGCTGAGGTTGTTGCCAATTCTCTTTGAGGAGGTTGTTGACCGGTTAGACCACCATTAACATTACTCCAAGCGAAACCCGGATGGTCTCTCCTCATGTACCCCCTATTTTGATTCTGATTGTAGTCATTTTGTCTGTTCCTCTGATAGTTATTCTGGGGCACAGTGTCATAAAAGTTGTGGCATGAGTCCACATGTTCCTGAGGGAAGTTGAATGGACAGTTTCGAGTGTCATGATCTCCATTACAATTACCACAACCTGGAGGCATTCCCTCGTGTATCACATTAGCCTTCTTGTTCTCTGACAAAGCCGCCACTTGCATCTTCAACAATCTGTTTTGCTCAAGAATGGCCTCCATTGCCCCAGAACTGATTCCATTTGAGGTTTCCCTTCCACGGTTGTAATCATTATATGACATTTTCTCTAACAATGCCCATCCATCCTCAGCTGATAAATATGAGAAAGAACCGCCAGCTGCGGCATCACAGTTCATCTGATAGCGTCCCCTCAACCCATTAAAGAAGTGCTGAACTTTTGAGACGGGGTCAAAGAACGCTGAAGGGCATCTTCTCAATAAGCCATTGTACCTCTCCCAAGCTTCATTATATGTTTCATCCTCTGTCTGCCTGAAAGATGTAACGGCTATTCTTGCTTGTGCCGCTTTCTGAGGAGGAAAATATTTGGTTAGGAACTTCTGTGCCATTTGCTCCCAAGTTCGATCTTTGTTCCTATCCAAATCTCAACCCAATCGCGAGCGACATCCCTAAGAGAGAGAGGGAAAAGCCGCAAGCGAAACTCATCCTGAGAGACTCCCCTGGTCTTCTGCAAGTCACAAGCTTCCAGGAAGCGAGTGATATGTCTATGCGGGTCCTGTTTGCCACTCCCATCAAACTGATTCTCCCGGATCTGGAATGTGACACATGCTTCAACTCAAAGGAGTCTGTGTTCAGGTTGCCCCTCACAATAGAAGAGTCACAATCACCCAAGCTGGGTAGATCGTACTCGAAGAGAGGCTTGTAACGAGGAGGAGGAGGAGGAGGAGGATTTTCTTCAGCCATGTCCTCTATTTTAATTGCTTCCAACCTCTTCCTTTCTCTGGCCTTTTTTCTTAATTGCCTCTCGGTCCTGGTGATCTCTGAATCGAATAGCAAGTCCTCTTGTGAAAGGGTACCTCGCATACAAAAACACGGCAAGACCAAGTGGAATCAAAGAAGTAGAGAGAAATAATAACGAAATAACAGAAAAATAAAAATAAAAACCGCTTAACCAAATAATCAAATTTCCTAAAAATTAGGAAAATTGGTGTGCCAATCCCCGGCAACGGCGCCAAAAACTTGTTGTGACTCCGGCAAGTGTACCGGGTCGTCGCAAGTAATAAAAAAAACACGGTAAGATATTACCGAGGTCGAACACAAGGATTGGGCTACCAATTCTACTAAATTGTCAAGAAATCCGATACGTTGGTTAAGCAATAGAAGGTGGTTGAGCGACAGAGATTGAAATTACAATTCAAGAATCAAATCAAATAACGCTACGGTGATTAAAATCAGAAATTAAATGCATCCAAGGTCTCAAATCCACCTACCCAATCATGTTAAGTACCCAAGTGATGATGTATTCGTCCCTAAGTTCAATTACAATGTCAACCGGGACCCCTAAACTCTCCTAAATCCACTCTCGTGCTCATTAGGACGTATTCGACGATTGGATTAATCACTTGTTCAGTCTCATAACCCTAATCTCGAATTCTATCAAACCTTGTTCCCTATATGGTTGCACTAATCAAATAAATCCACGGTCGTGCTCATTATTCGATTAATGATTCCAATTCAAGTTCTAAAACGCGAATCGCCGTTAGGCCTCAAATACGTTTAACTGATTAATCACGCAAAACATGTGATCAAACATTCAAATCAGAATCGGAAAACATCAATTAAAAAGAGGGGAGAACACATACATCATATGAACACTACACAGCCATGGGTGGCTTCATCGATCCCTCGGACGAGGGGATTAGTTCCTCATGCCCGTGACGACGCACAAACAATCGGCAATAATCTCCATGATAACAAACTAAAAGAAGAAAAGAAAAGAAGAGGGAGACGCAGCTCCAGAGACAAGGATTCGCACTACTACTCTGATCTACACAAGTGGCTAACAACTTCCCCCAATCCTGATCTGAGACAGCCCTTAAATAAGGATTCTGTTTCTCTCCAGCTCGCGGGGCGAGCTTACTCTCGCGACGCGAAATTAAGCATTGGCGCGCTTCAAATTTTGTATTTTCGCGAGGCGAGCTTGTATTCGCGGGGCGAGTCTTCAAACCCTAATCTGTCACAGCCGTGATATCCATCACGGCTAAGCCGTGATTGTCTCTGTCTTCCATGGTCTTCAGGGACTCGTGAGGCTAGACACCTTTCGCGGGGCGAGTCTTCAATTCTGGGCTGTGACCTTCATCACGGCTAGGCCGTGATGGTCTCTGACTTCCAAGTCTTCATTCTCTCGCGAGGCGAGATGTCTCTCGCGGGGCGAGTATTCAAACCTCCATTTGTCACAGCCGTGACCTTAATCACCACTGTGCCGTGATAGTCTCTGTCTTGCTGGTCTTCAGACTCTCGCGAGGCGAGAGTACACTCGCGGGGCGAGTGTCTCAGAATTTCAATTTCCACTATTTCTTTGCTTTCCTTGACTCCCGGAGCTTCACTTTATTGACCTGAAAACACAAAAAAAACAACCAAAAGCATAATTCTATCCAAAATAAGCTAAAAACTACACAAAAGACGCAAAACGAGTCAAAGTCCAACTTAGGAACAAAACAAGGCAAATTTGGGCGAAAACGAGAGTGAACTCGAATAAATAGGCACATGAACCCTAGTTCATCTAGTCATAAAACTAGATAAGCCAGAGGCTTATCAGTGGGGCCGGGGCTAAGTAACAAAAACGCCGGATGTACTCCTGGTCTATGGGCTGCCGCGGGACCTTCTCCATCACTGTACTCACCGGCACCCCCGCCCGGCGGATGAGCTCGGTGATCAGCAGCCCATGCCCCAGGCTCTCCTTCAGCGCCCGGGAGTTCGCCTTCATCTGGATATCTGTGGCGATGACTCCCCCGACGTTGATCGTGCGGCCCGTCAGTATGCCGTAGAGGAGATGGGCTCTGGCGGCGGTGACTGTGGACTCATGAGAGCTCACTCGAAGGTTGGCGTGTAAGAACGCCGACCAGACCTTGGCATTCGGGGTGAGGTCCTGCCTCCTCAACCTCAAGAGGTTCCCCGACGTTCCCATCTCCCAAGCAGCTCCTTGGACACAGCAGGTGTCGACGATGGCCTGAGCTAGGGCCTACACCGCGGGGTGCTGCTCGTACTCGCAGGCCTCCTCTCCGATGGGGATCCCCAAGCATGAGTTAATATCCGATGCAGTGAATGTAATGGGGACCCCCTGAGTTTGAGAGGAGGACCTCACCTGGACATTTTTTTGCAAATTATTTGAAAGAGATTCTATCCCTAGTGTGTGCTTCCTATCACCCCAAACTTATCATAAATCATGTCATCATAACAAAATCTCAAAGTTCAGTTTTCAATCATATGGGGATCATTTTTCAAAAAATTTTCAAGTCTTAGGGGGGAAACAGTCAACACTATCATGCCAATCTATCTATGCAAAATCAATAAAATCCATCAAACTTGCCCATACCAGACTCAACACAACTCCTGAGCTTCTCAAATTATTCAGGAGCTTTATTGAAAATAAAACAGAAATAAAGAAAGGAAAAGAAAATTAAAAAGGAGAAAGGGTTAAGAAAACTCATTCAGAGGCGGTTCCACCAGGATCCCACTGCCTGTAACATAAGTCCCACATGGTAGCCAAAGGACTGAAATTCATTCCAAGCCTCCCTAACTTGCAGCTTTTATACGGAAGTGGGTGCTTGACAATCATAGTAACCTCGCCCAGTGCGGCGGACTTTTCACTTCCTCTGGGGTCACAACTGACCTCTTTATCTACAAAGTCCTCCCAATAGAAGTGGGGTTCAACCACTTGGACTGGCCATGGTGCAAGTTCCAAGGGTGCAAAATCCATCACTGGTTCCTCAGGGGGAGATGGTACACAGTTAGAAACGGTTACCGGTGCTGCTTCAACTCCTGCAATGTCTTCATCCACTGCATTAACAAATTTTTCACCTGCTATACACGCAGAAATTTCAGCACACACCAAACAAAGGTTAGAGTTAGTACATATATTACAAGAAAATGAATCAGAAAAATCTACAATGTCTGGAAATTCTTCAATCAATTCATCCACCCCATTACTCTCAACACATGCATCTAAGACCAAAGAGTCTTCTTTATCCTTAAGTACGGTGGAGCAAATATTCTTCTGATCCTCCTGATGCTCATTTCCTATATGCACATGGCCCTCAACCTCATTTGTCTCCTGTTCCATATGGATGCTTTGCTTAACATACCTTTCAAAATAGCAATCTACACACAAAGCATTGCCATCACAATAACAATCATCAGGGGATTCAACACACAATTCATCATTAACAGAAATATTATCACAATCATAATCAGAAATATTTTCAGGAATAAATTGTGAATCTTTATGTTCTTCAATGGGCTGTGGAGTTAGCATTGCAGCTGAGTTGGCGGTAACTTGATCAATTAGAGCCCACAACTTCTGAGATTCAGCTTGGCTCCTATGGTATTCAGCATCCATCTTCTGTTGAAATTCCTCTATCATCCGTTGAGTTTGTTCGGCCATTTGTTGCCTCATTCCTTCCATATTTGCACTTATCTGTGCAGTCATCTGTTTGCACAGGTCCTCTAGGGAAGGTTCGGAAGGTGCAGAGGTGGTCACTTGGCTAGGATAGTATGGTGGTGGCTCACTAAAATTAGGATAATACATGCAAGGCGGTGGTTCATAATAAACATTAGGCAAATATCCATACATGTAATTATCCATGGCAATCAAACATCCAGACAAAGCAGACAGAACTAATTAACAAAGAATTATTATTATTATTTTTTTTTTTTTCAAAAATTATTTTCTGCTAATAACAACAAACCAGAGTCCCCGGCAACGGCGCCAATTTTTGACCGCGCTGTCGGCACGCGCCAAAAAGAACGAGCGATTATGAAAATAATGCAGTATAGAGCGACAACTCGGATCGTCTCTCAAGGACTCTTTAGGTGTTGTTATTATTAACAGAAAAAGTTAGAAAAAGTTAGAATTGGGGGTTTTGAGATTGGAAACTAAATTAAAGAAACAAAACAGAAAACAAAGCAAGAAAATAGAGCAAATACCAAATAAGCTAAAGCGATTAATCTACTGTTCTCGGTTTCCCAACTATCATCGGTTCATGCAACCCTAAGCAGATTCTAATCCCCTCCCGGTTGTAGCAACAATTTAACAAACGAAAACCGCTACTACAGATGTATGTTCCTATTCCCGAAATAACAAACGGGGTTAAGCTCTCATGAACAAACGAACATGAATGAACACACGCGAAATAACAAACGCGATTATATATAGGAACATTACATCACCGAAATGAAACAATACCACACTATATATTCCTGAAATAACAAACAGAAACATACAGCATGGCATTGAAAAGAGAAAAGCAACTAATCATGGAATACAAAAACCTCAAGTCTTAACAGAAACCAATCCCAGTAGATTAATCTAGGAGACTAGTTCTCCATTACAAAAGAAAACGATAAACTAAACTAAAAGAAAACAAAGAATAGAAACCAGCTCAGAAACTAGCCAAAACTGGCTAATTCTGACCATCCTTTCATTTCTGCCTAAGACTGCTTATATACACGTTTCTGGAATCCAAGTCCTCGCGAGGCGAAGCACTGCTCGCGAGGCGAATTATGCGAAAGGTCTGCAACTCTTGGTCTTCTCGCGAGGCGAGCATATCTTCGCGAGGCGAACTCTTCAAATTCTCAACTGTAACGCCCGTGACCTTCAACATGCCCAAACCGTGATGGCTTCTGACTTTCAAGTATTCGCGAGGCGAAGGAATTCTCGCGAGGAGAACGCTTCAACTTCAAAACTGCCACGGCCGTGATCTTCAACACGGGTAAACCGTGATCGTCTCTGACTTTTCAGGCTTGCATGACTCGCGGGGCGAGAGATCCTTCGCGGGGCGAGTGGCTCCAGATTTATTTTATTTTATTTACCTGAAAATAGAAAATAAAAGTAAATACTTTATTTACTCTCAATCAACTAAATTAACTTAAAAACACTTTACAGACTCAAAATACTACTTAGAGACAATCAAGTCTAATTTGGGTAAAAATGATATAAAATAAGCACAAAGCCAAGGTCTTTACTGGTTATAAAACTAGTCAAACAGAGGCTCATCAGTCCTATAAGCCCATAAAGCATCATCTAACCTTTTTGACCAATCCTTCTGTGAGGAGTTGACGGTTTTCTCAAGAATACGCTTCAACTCACGGTTGGATACCTCCGCTTGCCCATTTGTTTGGGGATGATAAGGAGTAGAGACCCTATGCTTGACCCTATGCTTCTCAAGAAGCTTGTGTATTTGATTGTTACAAAAGTGAGATCCCCCATCACTAATCAACACTCTAGGGACCCTAAACCTCGAGAAGATATTGCGCCTTAGGAATTCCATGACTACCCGCGCATCATCCGTAGTTGTTGGGATTGCTTCTACCCACTTTGACACGTAGTCCACCACCACCAAAATGTATTGATAGGAGAAAGATGGTGGGAATGGTCCCATGAAATCTATCCCCCACACATCAAAGAGCTTTACTTCAAGCATGCCATTCAAGGGGAGTTCATGCCACTTAGAGATGTTGCCAACTCTTTGGCAACGATCACAGTTCTCAACAAAGGTGTGGGCATCCTTGAAGAGCGTTGACCAATAAAACCCGCTTTGGAGGATTTTTTCTGCGGTCTTCTTTCCCCCATAATGCCCACCATAATCCGAGCTATGACAATGTCACAACACGTTGCCGATTTGGTCATGGGGAATGCACCTTCTTAGGATCCCATCCGAGCATTGCTTGAAAAGATAGGGGTCCTCCCACACATAATACTTTGCATCCAAGAAGAACTTCTTCCTTTGTTGATTAGTCCAACCTTGCGGAACCACATTTGAAGATTTGAAGTTGGCCATGTCCGCGAACCAAGGAGAGAAATTTTCAATGAGTGCAAACAGTTTTTCATCAGGAAAATTCTTCCTTGATGTCCAAAAATTCCTCCTCGGTGTCGGGATTGACCAACCTAGATAAGTGGTCCGCCACACCATTGTCGGATCCCTTCCTGTCGTTAATCTCTAGATCAAATTCCTGCAAAATAAGAATCCACCGAATTAATCTAGGTTTGGCCTCTTGTTTTGTCATCAAGTGTTTTATGGCCGCATGATCGGTGAAAAAAACAATCTTAGACCCCACAATATAGGATCTAAACTTATCTAAAGCACAAAGCACAGCAAGTAGTTCCTTTTCAATGGTGAAATAATTAGCTTATGCCTCATTCAAAACTTTACTTGCGTAATAAATGACATGAGCTAACTTTTCCACCCTTTGTCCTAAAACAGCCCCCACCGCATAATCACTAGCATCACACATGATTTCAAATGGTAAATTCCAATTAGGTGCAGTGATTATGGGTGCGGTGACAAGCATATTTTTCAAAATAGTGAAAGCATTCAAACAAGAAGCATTAAACTCAAAGGATACATCCTTCACAAGAAGGTCACAAAGCGGCTTTGCGATTTTGGAGAAGTCCTTGATGAATCTCCGGTAGAACTCGGCATGACCCAAGAAACTCCTCACCCCCTTTACATTGGTTGGTGGGGGAAGCTTCTCAATCAACTCAATCTTGGCTTTATCAACCTCAATCCCCCTTTGGGAGATTTTGTGCCCCAAGACTATACCTTCCTTGACCATGAAGTGGCATTTCTCCCAATTGAGCACAAGGTTAGTCTCTTGGCACCTTTTAAGCACCAAAGTCAAGTTCTTCAAGTAATTGTCATATGAGGTCCCAAAGGCCGAGAATTCATCCATGAACACCTCAATGCATTTCTCCACCATGTCCGAGAAAATGGAAAGCATGCACCTTTGGAAAGTAGCAGGAGCGTTGCACAATCCAAAGGGCATCCTCCTATAGGCAAAGACTCCATAGGGACAAGTGAAGGACGTCATCTCTTGGTCTTGAGGATCCACCACAATTTGATTATAGCCGGAGTAACCATCTAAGAAACAATAGTACTCATATCCGGCTAACCTTTCAAGCATTTGATCAATGAAGGGAAGAGGGAAGTGATCTTTCCTTGTTGCCTCATTTAGCTTTCTATAATCGATACATACTTTCCACCCCGTGATGGTCCTTGTTGGGATCAATTCATTGCTTTCATTGACCACCACGATTGTGCCACCTTTCTTTGGGACCACATGAATTGGACTAACCCAATTGCTATCCGATATTGGATAGATGATTCCGGCATCTAAAAGTTTAATCACTTCCTTACGCACAGCTTCCTTCATGATGGGATTTAACCGTCTTTGTGGTTGAACCACCGGCTTATAATCATCCTCCATCAAAATCTTATGCATGCATAGGGAAGGACTTATACCTTTTAGGTCCGAAATCTTCCACCCAATGATGGATTTGTGTTCCCTAAGAACTCTCAATAGCTTTTCTTCTTCATCCTTTTTCAAGGCATTGCTAATGATTACCGGATGTTGTCCCTTCTCCCCCAAGAATGCATACCTTAAGTGGGTTGGGAGTTGCTTCAACTCCGGTGCTTTGTTATCTTCTTCCATTCCTTCGTTGTTGAGATTTTCCTTTGCACATTCATCCTTTGGGAGACTCGGTAAGGCTTCCATGTTTTTTAAGCACTCAAGATAGTCCTCATCCCCCAAAGGGTCTTCTTCCTCACTATCATCATCATGGGATTCTACCAACACTTGTGCAAGTGAAGAACCATGGGCTTCTCTAGTGGCCTTTTCCTTGACAATTGAGTCCACCATATCCACTCGATACACATCCGACCTCTCAGCGGGGTGCTTCATTGCTTCAAAGACATTAAAGACTACATTCTCATCTTGCACCCTTAGGATGAGTTTCCCTTGTTTCACATCTATCAAAGCATGCCCAGTGGCCAAGAAGGGCCTACCCAATATGAGAGGGATCTCGGCGTCTTCATCCATATCAAGCACTACAAAATCCACCGGAAATATGAACTTGTCCACCTTCAGTAACAAACCTTTGACCACCCCATAAGGATATTTTATAGAACGATCGGCTAGTTGGAGGGTCATCCGTGTATCTTTGGCTTCTTTGATCCCCAACTTCTTCATCATAGAGAGGGGCATCAAGTTGATGCTTGCCCCTAGATCACACAATGCCTTTCCTAGAGTCATCTCCCCAATGGTGCATGGTATAGAAAAAGAACCGGGATCCTTCAACTTTGGAGGTAGTTTTCTTTGAAGAATGGCACTACACTCCTCGGTCAAAGCAACCATTTCCTCATCCACTATTTTCCGCTTCTTGGAGAGAAGCTCCTTCATAAACCGGGCATAAGATGGCATTTGTTCCAAGGCTTCCGCAAATGGAATGTTAATTTGAAGTTTGCGGAAGACATCAA
This sequence comes from Sophora flavescens, assembly GCA_030762895.1. Classification (NCBI taxonomy): domain Eukaryota; kingdom Viridiplantae; phylum Streptophyta; class Magnoliopsida; order Fabales; family Fabaceae; genus Sophora; species Sophora flavescens. Next base: position 251,252,976 of record CM061063.1, on the reverse strand, counting down.
GGAATTTATTGAACTGTTTATCTTGTAGAGGCTTCTTCAATCTTTCAGGATATGGTACCTTCATGAAGGGCAGGAGGTCTTTGGGTTCAACCCACTTCTTTCTTCGGAACTCTTCATCTACAAGTTTTAACCTTCCCCCTTGCTCCGGTGCCTTGTCACTTGTCAACTCCTCTTTCTTAGGTTGCTCTTCCTCAACATGTGGTTATTCCGAGGCCTCAGCTTCCTGAGAACTAGTTGCACCCTTGTTAGATCCCAACACCCTACCGCTTCTAGTTGCTACGGCATTGCATTGGTTCTTATGGTTGTTCTCGGTATCACTTGGGAAAGTGCCTGGGAGACGCTCATTTAGTTGCTTTGTGAGCTGAGCCATCCGCGTCTCTAAATTCTGAATTACCGACCCTGTATGAGTTACCAACTTGTCAATGGCTGTGCTTGTATTGATTGACAACTTCTCAATTGCCTCATTCGTCTTTTCTATAGCCAACTCCCAAGGTTGCCTTCCACCATATGTTGTTTGCAATTGATTAGGCCCTGGAAGAGCCTGTTGAGTATTGCGTTGATGGATTCCATAGTTTGGCCTCTGATTCTGTTGAGGTTGTTGTTGCCCGGCTAGACCACCACTAGCATTACTCCAAGCGAAACCCGGATGGTCTCTCCTCATATAACCCCTACTCTGATTATGACTGTAATCATTCTGTCTATTCCTCTGATAGTTGTTCTGGGGCACGCTGTCATAGAAATTGTGGCATGAGTCCACATGTTCATGAGAAAAGTTGAACTGACAACTCTGAATGTCATGATCTCCATTACAATTATCACAACCCGGAGGCATTCCTTCGTGTATCATATTAAACTTTTTGTTCCCAGACAATGCCGCATTTTGCATCTTCAACAGTTTATCTTGCTCTAGAATGGCTTCTATTGTTGCAGAACTGACTCCACTTGAGGTTTCCCTACCACGGTTGTAATCATTGTTCGACATCTTCTCCAATAACGCCCATCCATCCTCAGCTGATAAATAAGAAAAAGAACCGCCCGCTGCGGCATCACAATTCGTCTGGTAGCGCCCCCTTAACCCGTTAAAGAAATGTTGAACCTTGGAGACCGGGTCAAAGAAGGCCGAAGGACATCTTCTCAAGAGCACATTATACCTCTCCCAAGCTTCATTATAAGATTCATCTTCTGTCTGCCTGAAAGATGTGACGGCTACTCTTGCTTGTGCCGCTTTCTGAGGAGGAAAATATTTAGCGAGGAACTTTTGGGCCATTTGCTCCCATGTTGTGACACTGTTGCGATACAAGCTGTCAAACCAATCGCGAGCGGTATCCCTAAGAGAGAGAGGGAATAGCCTCAAGCAAAACTCATCTTGAGAAACTCCTCTTGTCTTCTGCAAGTCACAAGCTTCAAGGAAGCAAGTGATGTGTCTATGAGGGTCTTGTTTGCCACTCCCATCAAATTGATTCTCACGGATATGGACTGTGACACATCCTTCCACTCTGAAGGAATCTGTATTGAGGTTGCCCCTCATGATAGAAGAAGCACAATCATCCAAATTGGGTAGATTGTACTCGAAGAGAGGCTTGAAGCAATTAATTTTGAGGGGATGGAGAAGGTCCCTCGGCAGCCCATCGACCAGGAGTACATCCGGGGTTTTTGTTACTTAGCCTCGACCCCACCTAGGAGGCCGCCACCCCTACCCACTCAGAGGCCACGATCAACGGATGATCAGCCTCTGGCTCGACTAGTTTTTAACTGGTAAGACCATAGGTCTTATTCGAGTTTCTCGATTTCGCCCAAATTTGGATGTAATTGTCCTCAAGCAACATTTTGAGTCTCTTAAGTAGTTTTAGGGTATTTTAGTTGATTTTGAGTCAAATAAAGCACTTACTGTTATTTCATGTTTTCAGGTTGATAGGAAAAGCAAGAAGGGAAGAGCACCTGAAGCAGAGGCCAACAGGTTTTATTGTTTAACTCCCGCCTGAAAGTGATGGCTGGGAAACTTCGATCCAAGTGGGTTGTCCCATTTGTTGTCACTTATGTTTTCCCTCATGGTGCAGTTGAAATAAAAAGTGCAGGTAGCAACAAGGTTTTCAAGGTTAACGGGCAACGCTTGAAGCCATTCCATGAGAGCTCGGTGCCTAAAGATGCTATTGTTGAGGAGCTCTCCTTGGGAGAGCCCACCTACACTACAACTTGATCAGGGAGCACCTTCTCCTTTACCTCACTCTGATTTTATATTTATGTTCATTCATTGAGGATAATGTATGTTTTAAGTGTGGGGGAGGGAACCATTTATTTGTTTTTGTTTTGTTTTCCTTTAGCTCTTGAATAATTTGAGAAGATCAAGAGTTTGTGTGTGAGTGTTGTGTCGGCAAGCTTGGTGGATTCTGTTGAATTTGCATAGATAGATTGCATGATATATGTTGGTTTGATGATTTCCCCCCTAGGTCTTGAAAATTGAAAATTGACCCCCATGTGAAAAATTGAAAATTGAACTTTGAGATATTTTGTTGTGATTGCATGATTTATGATAAGTTTGGGGTGAAGGGGTACTAACATTAGGGATTGAATCTCTGTCAAACAACTAGCAAAAATGTCCAGGTGAGGATTTGAGCCTCCAACATGTTTTTGATTGTGTGAATCACTTTTAAGTGGCACTTTCCCGAATTTGCTTGAATCTCTTCATGGTTTGCATGTTTATGTGTTTGCATCAAATGATTTAGGCAATTTTCTTTGACTTAACTACTTGTCCTAAAAGAACCATCTCTAATGCATGTTTCCTAGTTAGCCACATTGAGCCTAATTAACCTATTGCTTCTTGATGACCCTATGTTACAAGCCAAAAATATGAAAAACCATGTTAACCCGATCTTAGGATTAGGAGAGCATGGAAGCTTAGCAAGACAAAGGGTTGAAAGAAACTAAGTTTGGGGTGGCTACATGGATATAACATGTCATTCTGGGCTGAGAAAAAGAAAAGTAAAGGTTGGAGCCAAAGGCAAAAAAAGAAAAAAAAAAGAAAAAAAGAAAAAAAAAGAAGAAAAGAACAAAAATGTCAAAAAAGGGTATTGGAAGAAAAAGGTTGTGGTCACCCAAGGCAAAAAGAAAAATGGAAAAAGGAACTTGAGTGGAAATTCAATGTATCAAAGTGCTCATGCTCTCTTAGTTCCTAGGGACTTAAGCCTAGTACCTTTGAATATCCTACCTTTAGCCAGGCCCTATTACAACCTTTAAAAGCCCTTTTGATGTTGCATGCATGTTTTCGTGGGAACCTTGTTTAAGATGAAAATCAAACTCATTGGAAGTGCTCTTAAAAGTGAAATTGAGTGAAATGTTGATAGCCTAGACAAATTGAGCGAATGAGTGAAACACTAAATGCCCTTGTGAGGAAGGCGATTGTTTGAATTTGGTGATCTCCCTTTTGTGTGTAACTGGATCCTCAACTTAGACTAATGATTGCATGAATGATGGAATTCTCAATGTTTTAAAGTAAATGAATGTGGGGTTACATTGTTGCAAACGAGGGGGGGGGGGGGGGGGGACATTGAAGAAAAATTGTTTTGTTGTAATTGCATGAAATCTGTGCGAAATTGATTGAATCCTTTGAGCTTGCCAAGTTTGAGTCCTTTTTGAGTTTTAGTTTACTTGGGGACAAGAAAAGTTTAAGTTTGGGGTATTTTGATCAACCTCTGGCTCGACTTGTTTTTAACTGGTAAGACCATAGGTCTTATTCGAGTTTAATCTCGATTTCGTCCAAATTTGGATGTAATTGTCCTCAAGCAACATTTTGAGTCTCTTAAGTAGTTTTAGGGTATTTTAGTTGATTTTGAGTCAAATAAAGCACTTACTGCTATTTCATGTTTTCAGGTTGATAGGAAAAGCAAGAAGGGAAGAGCACCTGAAGCAGAGGTCATCACGCCCAGGCCGTGACACTGATCACGGCCGTGATGAGCTACCCATGGAAGACAGAAAGGATCACGGCCCAGCCATGACACACATCACGGGCGTGATGAGGAGATCATGAAAGTCAGAAAGCATCACGGTCCAGGCGTGACACACATCACGGGCGTGATGAGAAGACCCAGAAAGTCAGAATTGATCACGGCCCAGTCGTGATAGGCATCACGACCGTGACAGATCAGCACCCAAGTCAGAAGCGATCACGGCCTGGCCGTGATAGGCATCACGACCGTGACAGACCAGAATTTGAATGCGCGCCCTTGACAGAAGCGGTCACGGCCTGGCCGTGACGGCCATCACGGCCGTGACGCGCTGCCTCTCTATAAAACAGGAACACAGCAGACAAAGAATGAAGCCAATTTTCACAGTTTTACATAATTCTTCTAGGTTTTTGCTATACCATTGATGGAGAACTAATTCCCTTGGGTTAATATGCTGTAATCGGGTTCCGTCGACACTTGAGATTCTGTAGTTCCCGGATTAAATTGCTTCTTCCTTTCAATACTATCTTGTACGTTCTGTTTTCTTAATTCAGAATTATATAGAATAGGTATTGATTTGTTTCGATGATTTTATGTTCCTGTATCTAATCGTGTTTGCTTAATTCGCGTGTGTTCAATCGTGTTTGCTTAATTCACGAGTGCTTCACCCCGTTTGCTTAATTCGGGAATCGGGAACATATATCGTGTAGTGCCAATTTCTCTTGTTAATTGTTGCTACAATCGAAAAGGGATTAGAATCCGCTTAGGGCATGGGAATTATGTGAATCGATGATAGTGGGAAATCGAGAACAGTAGATTAATCGTTTTGATCATTGATATTCACTTCTTGCTCTGTTTTCTACTCTGTTTTCGTAATTGAATTTTAAACCTTCAACCGCGCCCCCAAACTGATTTTTCTGGAAATAACAATCCAAGAGTCCTTGTGAGACGATACTCGAGTTGTCGCACCCTGACTACAGTTTTACAAACCACTCGCTTTTTGACCCGTATGCGACAACGTGTCAGCGGACATGGCTCTGCTCTTGCAGAACCAGCAGGCGATGAGGCGGGATCAGGAGGTGCTGCAGGAGTTCTTCCGAGAGATGTCATTGGCCCAGCAGGAGGGTCGGGTGCCCGTATACCCCTCCGAGGAGGATCTATCCCCTCGGCTTGGGTGGCAAGACTACCCTGGTTTTGTTTGCCACTCCCATCAAATTGATTCTCACGGATATGGGCTGTGACACATCCTTCCACTATGAAGGAATCTGTATTGAGGTTGCCCCTCACGATAGAAGAAGCACAATCATCCAAATTGGGTAGATTGTACTTGAAGAGAGGCTTGTAAGGAGGAGGAGGAGGGTTTGCTTCGGCCATCCCCTCAAAATTAATTGCTTCAAGCCTCTTTCGTTCTCTGGCTTCTTTCCTTAATCGCTTCTTGGTCTTGGTGATCTCCGAATCAAATAGCAAGTCCTCTTGTGAAAGGGTACCTCGCATACAAAAACTAGGCAAGACCAAGTGGAATCAAAGAAGTAGAGAGAAATAATAGTAAATAAATAACAGAGATTAAAAGTAAAAATAGCATAACCAAATAATCAAACTTCCCAAAAATTGGGGAAAATTGGTAGCAACGGCGCCAAAAACTTGTTGAGTCACCGGCAAGTGTACCGAGTCGTTGTAAGTAATAAACGCGGTAAGTAATTACCGAGGTCGGACACAGGGATTGGGCTACCAATTCTACCAATTTGCAAGAAATTCGATACGTTTGACCAAGTAAAAGTAAGTGGTTAAGAAGAGAGAGGAAATAGGATAGCAATTTAAAACAACAAATCAATTAGAGATAAAGTAGGTAGCGATAAGATAAGATAAGAATTAAAATCTGGATTAAACATCTAAGGTCACAAATCCACCTACCCAATCATGCATAACACCCAAGTGATGATGATCCCCTCCCTAAGTTCAATTGCAATGTCAACCAGGACCCCAAATTCTCCTAATGACACTATCGTGCTCAATAGGACGTATTCAATGATTGAGTTAATTACTTGCTACGGCCTCATAACCCAATCATCAAACTCTATTAAATCCTGTTCCCTATAAGGTTGCACTGATCTCCTACTCACTCTCGTGAAATATTCAATCAGTGATCCCAATTCAAGTTCTAAACGCGAATTGCCTATCAAGCCTCATCACGTTAACTAGTCAATCATGCATGCTTATGATCAACGCAATAAATTCAGAATTGGAAAATATGAATTGAGGTAAAGGAGGGAAACATACATCACATTGAACGCTACACCGTCATGGGTGGTTTCATTGATCCCTTAGACAAGGGAATTAGTTCCTCATGCTTGTAACAACGCACAAACAATTGGAGTTCATCATAATTGTAAAATAGGAAAAGAACATAGGGAGATGCAGCTCCAGAGAATAAGGATTTGTCTCAAAAACGATCTAAAACAAGTGGTGAACAAAAGGTATCCCTTTTCATCTGCCCTAAAACAGCCTATAAATAGAGGTTCTGAGTCTCGCCCGCTCGTGAGGCGAGACCTGGTTCGCGAGGCGAATCTTATGAATCCGATCTTCAGAGATTGGTTTTCTCGCGAGGCGAGATGGTGATTCGCGAGGCGAGACAAAGGGTGACATCTTTGTCTTAGTCAGGCCTTTAGGCTCGCGAGGCGAGATGGTGATTCGCGAGGCGAGACAAAATGGGTGACATCTCTGGTACAGTCAGGCCTTCAGGCTCACGAGGCGAGATCTTGTCTCGCGAGGCGAAACTTCCAGAATTGCTTTTCCACTGTTTTCTTCATTTTCCTTGACTCTAAGAGCTTCACTTTTAACCTGAAACAATAAAAGGAAACGAAAAGCATAATTCTACTCAAAATAAACTAAAAACTACTAAAAATGCATTAAACGAATCAAATTCTAACTTAGGAACAAAACAAGGCCAATTTGGGAGATTAGCGAGGTTGACTCGCCCGATTAGGCACAAAATATACCCTTTTCTAGCTGAAAACTAGATGAGCCAGAGGCTTATCATCCCTCCTCTTCCCAAATCGCTACACCCCTCGCTGGACGCCAGATATCAGGCAACACCTTCTTCATTACAGTAGTTCTAATAGTTCTATCAGAGAGGAACCTCCCAACCAGACTCAGATCCACATCTGCTATTCCTCCACTCCTTCGTTACACATCAATCACAAAACCTCCATCCTCCTCCCGAGCGAAAGGCAATCCATCCAAGTTTGGCTCCATGGAGACAAAAGCAAACAGCCACGACATGGATTTAAATTGCGGAGCGCAACGAAAATTGCGGCCGCAATATTGCGGTTGCGCCTGTCTCTGCATCCGCATCTCGCCGCAATTGCCGAGGGATTTATAATCACACGTAACAGCCGCATCGTAACACCGCATCGCACCGTATCAGCCACCCAGCAACGCCGCAAAGCCCGCATCAGCCACCCAACAGGTCCTTCAAAAGGTATTATAACTGAGAAATCGAGGGTAGAAAGAAGAAACCGATCAAATTTTCATTCAAACGAGAAGTTTTTTTTTGACCCCAAAGCCCCAATCAGTTTCAAATATGGAAAAAAAATCACACCTTTAACTCTCTCCCACGACTCTGTCTCAAGCAACTCGGTGAGCTCTGTTTCAACCGCTTCACAGCATCCCACCTGTTCTCCTGGCTTCCACCTTACAGCTTTTCTAATTCTCGAATGTTCCATTTTGACCATCTTAACCCTTTTTTTTATTCTTGGCCCTTTATTCTTTTATGGAATAAAGAAAGTATTTTAATTTAATGAAGTGAAGTGGTACTTCTTCGTGGGCTTTCCCGTGACTTAACAGCATTCATTTTTTATTTTTATTTTTATATTTTGAATATTTCACTATCTCCTAAAACATGTTGAAGAGAGGCATGTATTTGAGCAAGAAAAAAATTTAAATAGAAATTAGAAATAAAAGTTCTAGTCCGAAATTTAATTGATTAATTATAAATTCAATTAAAATATATATAATTAGACATTCTTATTACTTAATTAATCAATTATAACTTTCATTATTTAATTAATTGATGAGAAATTTAGTCAAAAAATATGTTTATTTAGAAATTTTTATTACTTAATATTAATAAACATTTATACAATATTAGAAATATAAAATATATAAAGAATTACAATAATTATAGATTTTTTTTACATTTCTTGAAAACACGAAATTAATTCACGTCGTAGTGGCCACAACACATATCACAGCGACCGCAATGACCGCATCCCAATATCCACAACCGTGACCACATCCGCGACCACAACCACAATTTAAAACCATGAGCCACGAACACGACAGAAAACTAGGGCAAGAACTAGGGCAAAAGCAAAACAGCGCTCACGGGGAGTGGGAGAAGAGAGCACTCACAGGGAGTGAGAAGATAGCAAAAATGATGTGTTAAGTATAAAACAGTATAAGCGATATTTGGCTTATAAAAAATTAAAATAAAATAAGCCATATTTGTATTACGTAGATCAGAGATTGACATAATTAAAAGGTGGACACATTATCACAAACAATCTAACCATGTAATAGGATTGAAATCAATTAAGAAAACTGAATAATATTGGTTTATTGAATTGAATTGAAAAGGATTTACAGATAACAAGCTTATATAGAAAGCTTAGAAGCTTAAGCACCTATCTGTCAAACCAACAAATCAAAGAAGCTTATCTAATCTAACTAAAATAACTGACTTGGGATAAAAACAGAAAACAGTTTCTAAAGATAATTTAAACATATGCTAATAAACTAATAAAGCTATAGGAGATAAAGCTAATAGCCCTCCTCAAGCTAGAGAATGAATAGTTTTCATTCCCAACATGGTTACAAATTGTGCAAGGTCAAGGGCCTTAGTTAATACATCAGTCAGTTGTTTGCTACTTGGAGAAGATGAAATAAACGTGCATGAAGCTTCTCTCTGACCAAATGGCAGTCGAGCTCGATATGTTTAGTACGTTCGTGAAAAGAATTGTTGGCTGCAATGTGTCGAGTCGATTGATTATCGCAATACAATAGTGTAGGCTGTTGGAAAGGGAGATGAAAGTCTTTGAGCAGAAAGATTAGCCACTATAACTCGCAAGCTGTAGATGCTAAGGCTCGATACTCGGCTTCGAAAGAGGATCGTGAAATAGTGTCTTTCTTTTTCGAATTCTAGGAAATCAAGGAGTCTCCAAGGAAGATGCAGTATCCAATCATGGACCTTCTGGAATCATGGCAACTTGCCCAATATAAGTCACTAAAGGCCTTTAGTTGAAGGCTAGAGTTGCAGGGGAAGAAAAGTCCTTGTGCTGGAGTGTGCTTCAGATACTTCAGGAACCGAATGGCTGCATCATGGTGTAGAGAAGTTGGATGCCCGATGAACTGACTTAACTATTGAACACAAAAAGATATATCAAGGCAAGTTTGAGACAAATATAGCAATATTCCTATTATTCTTCTATAGGAAGGAGGATCAGCAAGAAGGGTGATGTAACATCTCATGCTGCTTTATGGATTGACGACTGTCCCCACAAACCAACACGGGTCTTTTCAACGTGCTTTGTCCTCACTCACATGCTTCCTAGGACACTTCCCAGGAGGTCACCCATCCCAGAATTGATCCAAGTCAATCATGCATAACTGTGGAGTTCTTAAGTCATGGGGTACCGAAAAGAAGATGCATCTTGTTAGTATAGGTAGTATCAATCAATTCATATAAGCCATCCTTAACTGTATAGTCCCATACTTACACAATCTCAGGATTCATCTCATTTGGGTGTGCAATCGGTTCATTCATGTTCCCCTCCACCTAGAAGTCTGTCAGGAGCCGCTCCTTGTCCGTGCCTTCTTGCACCGACAACCACTCCCCGCCCTCGTCAACCCCAGTTTCACAAGTTCCTCCTTGTTGTGTGAGCCTAGTGACTTTTGCCATAGGAGTGGTGACATGCTTAGAGGCTAGCAAACCACACTTAGATAAGATATCCAAAGTGTATTTCCTTTGGCAAACATGAATTCCAGTTTTGGAACTAGCAATTTACAGTCCAAGAAAATACTTTAAGCATCCTAGATATTTGATTTTAAATTTGTGATTCAATTCAGACTTAATGGAGTCAATTTCAGTTGAATCATTCCCTGCAAGTTGAAGGTCGTCCACATAAACCAATAATGCAGTAAAAAAGTTGTTAGAATGTTTGATGTACAATGATGAATCAGAGGGAGATTGACTATAACCATTAAGGATAAGGAATTGGGACAGACTTGCAAACCATTATCTGCTGAACTGTTTAAAACCATATATAGATTTTAAGAGTTTACATACTTGGTTAGGTTTGGTGGCTGTGATCCTAGGGGGAAGAGCCATATAAACCTCTTCCTCTAATATGCCATGTAGGAAAGCATTATGTACATCCAATTGGTGTAAAAACCAATTTTGAGAAGAGGCAATTGCAAGTAAAAGTCTTATAGTAGTCATTTTAGCTACGGGTGAGTAAGTGTCAAAGAAGTCAATTCCCTCTATTTGGTTAAACCCTTTGGCAACTAGTCTTGCCTTCTGTCTTTCAATACTACCATCAGCATTGTATTTAATTTTTAAAAACCATTTACAGCCAATAGGGATTTTTCCTCGAGGCAAGTCAGTGATTAATCAAGTATTATTGAGTTTCAATGCTTCTAACTCAGAGTTCATGACCGAAACCCATTGAAGGTGTTGTATAGCCTGTTTATATGTACTCGGCTCATCATGAATGGAAATAGAAAGAGTATAATGCAAATGAGAAAGTGAAAGAGTGGAATAACCTAAGACATAAGATAGAGGATAGGATACACCTGTAGGGTTGTTGTTAATTTTGGATACTGCATTGCAATGGAAGTCCTTCAAGTAAGAAGGCATTTTGGGTATCCTGGAAGATTTCTTGAGAATTGTAGCCTCTGGTGGTGGAGTAGAATATGTAGAATCAGTAGGAGAGGAAGGCCCAAAGAGAAAAATAGAATATGTAGAATTGTAACCTCTGCTGCTGTATGAGTGTTGGTAAGCAGTATGGTTGGTCAAAGAGAAAAATAGAATCATCATAAGATGTTGTGGCAGCTTCATCTACAGGCTTAGTACTGATAGGGGATTTATGTGCAAAATGAGATTCATAAAAAACATCTCTAGAAATAAAAATATTTTTGGATTGTAAATCATACAGGAGATGCCCTTTGGTTCCAGGTTTAAAACCAAGAAACACATAATTTCGAGCCCTTGCATCAAGCTTCTATCTATGGTTTACTAAAGTACTAGCATAAGATAGACAGCCAAAAACCTTTAAGGCAAGAAAGATTGGGGGTGAGTTATAAAGTAATTCATAATTAGGTGTCCTGTTTTGAAGGACAGGAGTAGGAAGGCGATTTATAATGTGAGCCGAATGACAAAGAGCATATGACCAGAATGATTTTGCTAAATGTGAATGAAAAAGTAAAGTCCCAGTGACATTCAATAAATGCTTATGTTACCTTTTTACAACAGAGTTTTGTTGTGGGGCTTCCACACATGAGGTTGTAAAACTCAATGACTTAGAGATTTTGATATATGACAAATACAATTTAATGTGTGTGCAAGTGTTTTATAATTCATAAGTGATGATATCATGTGTATTTAGATTTTACCTCATCTGATAACCTAAATTGAAAAGCATAATATCATATATTGTTTGGTAAAAGACACTTGAGCTATTCAGAAACATGTCAATCTTAAGATTTCTGCAGAACTTAGATATTCAGGCAAATAAGTGATCATCTTATATGCTTATGAGGCCTTCTCCATTTTTTTATTTGATTCAAGAAGAATACCTTAAGTAGCTCAAGCGGCACCTCAGCATGCCTAGTCATTCGAAAGACTTAATTGTAGTTGTATACATGAGGTAGATCCATCCAAAAAAATAACAGCAGAGAAAAATTATCAAATTAGTCAATGGAAGGTCTTAGACCAAGACACACTACAACATTTTTGCCCTATGGCAACGCCTATCATTCCAACGGCTGAAAAAATGTTCTCTTAAACCATGATAGACAACGGTTATTTGAATGGTTGGCTTACTGAATATTTTTTTTAACATTTTACATATACAACGGTTAAGAAAACTAATAGACAACAATTTTAATCCCCAAATTTTTTCATTTTTTAAATTACGCTTAAATAATTGTTGCCTAAGAATTTATTTTAGTCTACGCGTGAAAACCGTTTCTAAATGATTTAAGAACAGTTAATTACTTGTGGCCTAATAATTTATCCAAAATAACCAATGCAAAACCGTTCTTCTGTGTCTAATTAGAAGGCGCCAAAGTTTCTCGTGCTTCTCCAGAATAAAAAAATTTCTAAAAAGTGAAATCACCTCTGCATAACTCGTACACTCCGCAACCGCTCCTCACCTACATCAATCGTGAGCAACAGATATTTCAAATACAGCTCACCATGACGAAATCGTTTGTGTATTCAATACAAATATTGCTCAATCCTTAGTCGTGCTCAATCGTCCCAATTCTCCCAAATAATCCCAACAGAATCAAATGACAGTGAGATGTGAGTTGGGCTTGAAAGTATCTTTTGTTAGATTATATAGTTTTATTTATTTATTTATGTCTTATGGGCAATATAGTCTTTTGCTTGTTGCCTATTTATATTTATTTCTTTTGTTATCTGTTGTAACCTAAAAACTCATTTTGCATTCTAATGAAACCCTAACAACCATTCTCATTCCCCTTTGTTCTCTCTTCATCTTCTATATGGCCCTTTACTGCAATATTGCTTCTCTTTACATGGTATCAAGAGCAAGGTTTATTCCATCCACCGCCTGAGCAAAAAACCAATCCTTATTATACTTGTTAACACCAACGGTGTATACTAAATCATCATAACGTTCCCACAACCCGTATTGCCTAAACTTGTCTTTGCGCTGTTCGTTGTATAATTTATTCATGAGCGTAGGATAAGGGTCTGGTACATAAAATTCTGCAGCTGAGCGATCAGTATGTGTCCTCTGTTGAGTCTATCATCAAGCGAAATTTGCACCAAAAGTCCTTGTTCCAACGTTTTGAATTTTTTTTTATCATCGAGGTATCGTTCGATTTGTCCCTTTCTTTGCCATCCAAAATTTGTTCTTCCAGTATGACCCATTTGCAGTAACCGGTTTTTTTCCCTATCTTTCTTCATTGTTTGTGTTTATTGGTATATTGGGCATTTTATAATAGTAGCAATGGCCAGTGAAAAAGACGATTCTCTTCAATCTATTAGTGTACAATTGAATGTGCAAAATTATTCATATTGGAGTTATGTGTTGAAGAATTTTTTGAAAGGCAAGAGAATGTGGGGCTATGTTTCTGGAACCTCTGAGAAACCAAAAGATAACAAAGATGGAAAATATGCAACTGAACTGGAATCCTGGGAAGCAAATAATTCGAAGATCATTACATGGATTAATAATTCTGTCTCGCAGTCAATAGGCATTCAATTAGCAAAAAATATGAAACAGCCAAGGAAGTCTGGGATCATTTGAAAAGGTTGAATGTGCAGTCCAATTTTGCTAAGCAATACCAGCTGGAGATTGATTTTCGGGCTCTTCAACAAAACAACATGAGCATCCAAGAATTCTATCCTGCTATGTCCAACCTTTGGGATCAATTGGCTCTTACTGAATCTTCAGAATTACAAGCTTTCAAAGCATACACTGATCGTAGAGAAGAACAACGCCTAGTTCAATTTTTGATGGCTCTTGGGGATGATTTTGAGGGGATTAATCGTGGATCCATTCTACACCGCAATCCTCTCCCAACTATTGATTCGATGGTTAATGAGTTGTTAGCTGAAGAAATTCGCCTCAAGTCTCAATCTGATAAAGGGAATGTTGACAAAGGGATCCTCCCCAATCCTAATTTATCTGTTTTTGCTGTTCCTTCTAATAAAGGAAAATCTTATGGAAAGGTTGGTTATGATGAGTGTAGCTTCTGCAAGAATAAAGGCCATTGGAAAGCCCAATGTCCAAAATTGTTGAACAAGCCACAACAAACACAGCAACCTTCTCAATGGAGACCTCCAAGTCAGTTTAACCAACGAAACATCAAGCACTTCAGGCCTCCAGCACCTAATACTAATGCAGTTATTCCTCCGTCTGATGAGAGCACATCTCTCTCTAGTCCTTCAGTAGCTGATCTTGCTGAGCAATTTCAGAGGTTTCTTGCCACACAGCCATCTGCCATGTCTGCTATGTCTGCCCATTCCAATATAGGTTTGTCCTCCTCTAGCTCATCAGGTATATCCACAGCATTATGGATCCTTGAATCTGGAGCATGTCATCATATGTCATCTGATTTAAACTCTTTTGTGTCCTTATATCATGTTTCATCTGTACCAATCATAACTGCTGATGGAACCCCTCTGCCAGTAGCAGGCACTAGGTCTGTTTCCACGTCTCATTTGTCCATTCCAGATGTTTACTATATTCCTAAATTACGTGTTAGTCTTATTTCTGTTAGTCGATTATGTGATTCTGGTTACTCAGTTTTATTTTCTTCCACTTCTTGTTATGTGCAGGATTTGTAATCCCAGAGGCTGATTGGGACAGGCCGTAGACAGGGGGGACTTTATGTTTTGGTTGAGCTAAGAGCTCCAGATGTTGCAGCTGCTAGTGCTGACTTGTCGTCTTTTCATTTGACCTCCTCTTCTTCTAGTTTTTATTTATGGCATTCTCGTCTTGGTCATGTTTCTTCTTCCCGCTTGAAATACCTGGCTTCTACAGGAGCTTTAGGAAAGTTACAAACTACTGATATTTCTGATTGTTGTGGTTGCAAACTTTTCAGCTTCGGTTGCACCTTTTGACTTGATCCATTCTGATGTATGGGGACCATCCCCAACTGTTACTAAAGGTGGTTCTAGATATTATGTATCTTTCATTGATGATTGCACTCCTTATTGTTAGGTTTATCTTATGAAACATCGTTATGATTTTTTAAGCATTTATCACATGTTTCGTGCTTTGGTTAAAACTCAACATAATGTTGTTATTAAGTGCTTTAGAAGTGATCTAGGTGGTGAATATACTTCCAACAAATTTTCTGAATTACTTGCCTTTGATGGGACTTCTCACCAAACCTCTTGCACTGATACTCCTGAACAAAATGGAGTTGCTGAAAGAAAACATCGTCATATTGTTGAAATTGCTCGTTCTCTTCTTTTGTCTGCTTATGTCCCAAGTGAGTTTTGGGGGGAAGCTATCCTCACTGTTGTTCATGTCATTAACCGGATCCCATCTTCTGTCACTTCAGGTTTGTCTCCCTTTGAAAATTTATATGGTTGTGCTCCTGATTATACTAACATGAGAGTTTTTGGTTCTACTTGCTTTGTTCTTCGACCGCATGTAGAACGTAGTAAGTTGTCTTCTCGGTCAGTGATCTGTGTTTTTCTTGGTTATGGTAGTGGTCAGAAAGGTTATCGTTGTTATGACCCTGCAAATCAAAAATTGTATGTCTCACGTCATGTTGTGTTTCTTGAACATATTCCTTTTTATTCCGTTCCTTCTAGTTCACATGGTCTTACCAAAACTGATATCATCCGTATTGACCCTTTTTCCACGGATTCAGACATTACACCTCCTTTAGTTACTCATAGTCAAAATGACTCTAATGTTGAGCTTGGCAGGGTTGACACTAGTAGTTCTACTAATCCAGAAGCCTCCTTTGTCCCCAGGCCTCCCCAAGAAGCTTCTGTAATTGTGGATCCTCATCCTCCTCGGTATCCTCCTCGTGAACGTAAGTCCACTAAATTACCTGATTTTGTTTATTCTGTCTATTCCACTTCCTTTGTTTCCTTTTTAACCTCTATTCACAGTTTGTCTGAGCCTTCTTCTTATAAAGAGGCAGTTCTTGATCCCTCTTGGCAGCAGGCTATGGCAGAGGAACTTTCTGCTTTGCACAAGACAGATACTTGGGACCTTGTCTCTCTTCCACCAGGAAAAACTGCAATTAGCTCTCGTTGGGTATATAAGATCAAAACCAAGTCTGATGGGTCTGTTGAGAGATATAAAGCTCGTCTGGTTGCTAAGGGGTTTTCTCAACAATATGGCATGGATTATGAAGAAACTTTTGCTCCTGTTGCCAAAATGACCACTATCCGTACCCTTATTGCAGTTGCGTCTATCCGTCAATGGCATATTTCGCAAATGGATGTTAAAAATGCCTTCTTGAATGGTGATCTTCAAGAAGAAGTTTATATGGTTCCTCCTCCGGGTGTTTCTCATAATCCAGGTGAAGTTTGTAAATTGAAGAAGGCTCTCTATGGGCTTAAACAAGCTCCTCGTGCTTGGTTTGAAAAGTTCTCCATTGTGATTGAATCCCTTGGTTTCTACTCTAGCCCCCATGATTCTGCCTTGTTTATCAGGTGCACTCCCCAAGGTCGTATCTTACTCTCTCTATATGTTGATGACATGATTATTACTGGGGATGATGTTGATGGGATTATAGATTTGAAACTCCAATTAGCCCGACAATTTGAGATGAAAGACTTAGGTACTCTTCGTTACTTTTTGGGGATTTAGGTCGCCTACTCTCCTCGAGGCTACCTTCTTTCTCAATCTAAGTATATTGGCAACATTCTTGAACAAGCTCGTCTCTCTGATACGAAGACAACAGACACCCCTCTTGAGCTTAATGCTCGATATGTCTCATCTGATGGTGTCCCCTTACCAGACCCTTCTTTATATCGTACTCTTGTTGGCAGCTTGGTGTATCTTACCAATATTACTAGGCCTGATATTGCTTATGCAGTGTATGTTGTTAGTCAGTTTGTTTCTTCTCCGACTACTGTTCATTGGGCAGCTGTTCTTCGTATTCTTCGTTATCTTCGGGGCACTCAGTTTCAGAGCCACTTATTTCCTTCATCTTCTTCATTGGAATTGCGTGCTTACTCAGATGCAGATTGGGGTGGTGATTCCACCAATTTTAAATCTACTACAGGGTTTTGCATTTTCTTAGGGGATTCTCTTATTTCTTGGAAGAGTAAGAAGCAAGCAGTTGTTTCTCGATCTTCTACGGAAGCTGAGTATCGTGCCATGGCATCCACCACTGCAGAAATCGTTTGATTGCGTTGGTTACTTGACTCTATGGGTGTCTCCTCCTCTGCACCCACTCCTATGTATTGTGATAATATGAGTGCCGTACAAATCACTCGCAACTCAGTCTTTCATGAACGCACCAAGCATATTGAGATTGATTGTCATTTCACTAGACATCATTTTCAGCAGGGAACCATCACTTTGCCCTTTGTATCATCCTCCATGCAGATTGCTGACTTGTTCACCAAGTCACATTCCACTACATGCTTTCGTTTCTTAATTAGCAAACTCCCGATGCTTCCTGTTGATGCATCGCGAGTTTGAGGGGGATGTTAGATTATATAGTTTTATTTATTTATTTATGTCTCATGAGCAATATAGTCTTTTGCTTGTTGCCTATTTATATTTATTTCTTTTGTTATCTATTGTAACCTAGAGACTCATTTTGCATTCTAATGAAAAGCAGCCATTCTTATTCCCCTTTGTTCTCTCTTCATCTTCTCTATGGCCCTTTACGGAAAAATATATTTTTTATGCGCAGTGTTTTTTATCTACATGGCCCAGTTAACAACAATTTCCAGCGCTAAGGTGATTTATTGGTAGTATTTCAGATTAGAATTCCATTTCATCTTGTTCGCACAGTGAGCATAGTGGCTCCACTTTGGCAGTTTGTTATTGTTAGATTTGATTTCCATGTGAATGATTCTTGGCATATATCATTGATGGAGGTATTCCACTCCATACGTTCCAATCCCATATGGTTTGATGGGTATTAGAAATTTTACATTTTAATTCATTATGATATCTATGAAGGGCTACTTGGGACGTTGGATATCCAGTTATAGCAATTATGAAACCATCATAGGTCTAATGGGTTTGTTAGAGTGTTGTTTTTGGATTTTTTTTAATTTATTTTGATTTGCTATATGGGTTTTTGCATTATTTGTTCTGCTTTCTGGGTTTGTTCTGCATTGTTTGTTCTTCTTTGTCTTCTTTGCTAGAATTTTTGTTTGCCATTTCATAGTCAAGCCATTCAGAATGAAAACCATTATCAAGAAAATGCAAAGCAAAATGTCATTGATATTTGCTACTATCATATAGGCTTTCCCAAACAGAACTAAAAATTTCGAAACTAAAACTAATTAAAAGGCAAGAAGTGATTCAGATGTAACCACATGCTTCAAGCCATCTATCAAAACAGCCTAAACTAATTAATAAACTGTAATGGCAGTTTTGTCCCAGCAAGCATGTTTATTTTCCTTTGGTTTTCACTTTCTCTATTTTAGATTTTCTCTATTACTCTTGTCTTTGTTGTGTGGAAATTTATGCTTTTCAATTTTGTTGGTGAGGCTTGGTAAAGAATGATAACACTAACTTATAATGCATAATTTACAAGAAGCTGGTGTATTATGGTCTTCTTGAGTCTTTATCATGTTATTGCTATAAATATGATACTTTAGTTGAACACCTGGAGATGAATAAAACGACCCAACAAACTGACTATACAGAGATATTACTTTTACTTGCAACATTATTGCTAATGAAGATAAAGTTGTCCTTAATTTGGTGGTAGGAAGATAATTGCTGCAGGTTGTATTTTGGTTGATTGCATCTAGTATTGCCACGAGGATCAAAATTCTGGTTATTATGATTTGTTTTGGCAGCCTGGGAGTTTAGTGGTTAGTTTGGTTTAGGTGCTGCTCCTTTTTTGGATGGCGTGTATTTCTTTATGTGTAGGTGGTGTGTTTGCTCCTTCTATATAATTTAAAAGCTCTCTTGTACTTTTTTACCAACTTTGCAACTGGTACATATTGTGCTATTGCTTAGTTGTGCTTGTTTTCAATAAATTTCTTTGGCCTATCAAAAAAAAAAAAAAAACAATGCTGGTGTAGATTGGCCAATAAGTGTACGTGTTGGGGCTTAGTGTTGTTAGTTGCTTCCCCTGGCAACCATTTGTTTGTGGAGGGTGGCTTTTGGTAAATAGTGGTCTGATATCACTTAATTAATATGCAGAATTAGCCTTAAGTTGCTTTTCATCTACTATTATTTATTTATTTTTTGGTGAAATGCTACCTTCCTGTAGAATATATAGTTCTAACTTCTAAATGGCTTTGGGTAGTATGATTACAAATTCTTAAGCTAAGAGTCTATTGTTTTGGTTTTGTAACAATTGTGCTTTAGTTAGTGTAACAGGTTAATGCAATTATGTTGTTTTTCACTTTCAATCAATCAATTTCTTTTATCATTCTTTCAAGAAAGCATTTAGTCGCAAAATAATGGATTCTTGTAATTTTGTCACTTAATTTTATAATTTTTTTTACAGGTAGCAAGGAATCAATCAACATTAATTTGGACAGGTCAACAATTCTTTTGTTAGAATCTCTTTATCGGTCAATAAGTTTGAAGGACGTGCAGGTATAAAACCATTGTTCCTGTATGCATGAATCAGCCTTTATTAAAAGTTTTTCTTGCTGCAGAATTCTTTAGATATTTTGTTCAATTTGTAAAATTATTTGTTTAGATTTTTCTGAATATGCATTCTTTTTGGTCTTGCTATTGGGGTGTCTCCTGACTTGAAGATATTTAGACTAATATTCCATATTTGTATGTTTGTATTGACTTGAGTAGAAACCTAATCAAGTTGATTAATATGCCATAGTCAGTATGAGTAAATCATGAATTCATGATTCTTACGTGGACTTCTTTTTCGAGAACTACTGGTTTGTATATTAAACATAAAGATTAGTATTTTCAGGTCAAGAAGAGCCATATATAGTTGAATAGAACCCAAATCTAGTTCAGATTTTGATAGTGAAATTTTAAATGCTAGTCAAATTCATAGTGAAAATCCAAAGATCTTAAAAACTCCATATATACCAAAACCAGAAGCATTTGTAAAAGAGATAACTTTGCATCATAGTAAAATTAATTCGAAACCATTCTTTTTAATATTCCCTGTAATAACATTACTCTCTATCAACTTATAAAATCTCATTATTGACCCAAAACTATTATACCGATGTACTTCCTGAGTTAAATTGAAAATGTATAGTAAAGAGCAACTTAACAGTGAGTGAAGTAACTATTATAAATGATTTCAACAAATAGTGTGATTGGACCTACCTAGAAGATCACCACTAAGGTCAAAGAGAGGATGGTCTTACTTTTACCAATTATTAAAGTAGAGGAAGATACAGAACACCCATTAGTATCAATAAATGCCTTTAAGGTTCATGACATATTCATATATATTCTTCTAGTAGGATATATTAGAATGAATTTATCTATCTCCCCTCATGAGTTGTTATATAAACGTGTTCATAGGTTGAATTATATATGGGCACTCTTTTATCATATACAAGTGGGTTGGTTCTATAAAGTGATTGTTCTGCTTATGTAGGTGATCCCAAAGTGATTAAAATTACTCAAACACTCTTAACTTACTAGCAGCTTTTGATTATATATTTGGTAACAATTAGGCACTCCTTACCCTTTAATATACTTCTTTGTTTTGTTTTATAGCTTGATTTGGTCCCACTTTACCCATCTTTTTTTAGGTAAATGAAGAATGAAAAATACGATAATGTCTAAAGATGTGTTTCCTATATATATACTCTATGGCTATATGGAACACATATAGCTTGCAGGCTTTATAACTTTTTGAGAAAATAAAGGATAGTATAAATGGATGCATATTTCTTACTAATTCTAAAGCATATTAAGATTAGACAGAAAATGACAAAATCGATCCAATGCAGCTATTAAAGCATGATCATCTGCCAGAATCCTTTAGTCGTGGTAATACTAATCATGGTTATATGATCATGTCTCTTCTTATTATATAATGACAACATGATATTAAGATGTCACTTTTGAGTATCTTAAGGTTTTTGAGTATGTTAAAGCTTATTAACTTATTTTTCTTATCATTTGATTGCAGCAAAATCATGGTCTTGCGATTCAAAATCTATTGGATGATAACTTGCTGGATGTGGAAGAAGATGAAGATGAAGATACGTATCTTGATATATATTTGATTGGTATACAGTGACTTTATGTTTTAGATTAGAATGACATGTTGGAAATTAGCTAGTGATGGATAATTGATGACTTTTTTTTTTTTTTTTTGCCAGATGAATATTTCCTTGGTTAGTTATTCAAATACTGTTGAATGTGTTAATTTAATTAGTATTTTTGTAGTTTTGACGAATATAAGATTTTTATATTTGAAGATACAATTATTGTCTAGTAAGAAAATTGTTGTCTTTAGGTGAAATAAATCCATTATGTAATAAGAAAAATGGTTATCCATACATCATAATAAAACCATTGCCTGATTAAAAAAATGTTGTCTATAAATTATAGTACAACGATTGTGTAATACAAATAATCGTTGTCTATATGGTATGTTAAAACCATTGCTAATTAAACAAATAAAAAAGTGTTGTCTAAACACTAGTAAAGTCGTTGTATAATAAGAAAAAATGTTGTCTAAAATTAACTTTAAGACCATTGTCAAAATTATAAAATCATTGTCTAAAATCAAACAACGGTTTTACATGTGCATTCTATATAGACATACGTAACGGTTTGCTCTGTTGCCTATGGTGGCAACGGTTTTCTACCATTGTCAAAGTGCAATGCAAAAACCGTTGTCTATATTCCATACAAATACAACGGTTTACGATTAATGTTGTCTTATATTTACAAAACCGTTGTCTAAAGAAAAGGCAACACTTGAGACTACTATAATTGCAAAACCGTTGCTTATTGAAATGACAACGGTTTTTTTACTTTACACCACGGTTTGTACCCGTTGTCATGGATCAAAAATGTTGTAGTGACATTTGTGTTAAGCAAATGATCAACATTAGAATATGAGCCACTTATTCTAAAGTAAGTTCCTTTGTTCCTTTGTTTACTTATAATACATCACTTCGAACAGAATTGAAGATTATTGAGAAGATGCTCAATGAAGTTTCCATTATGTGCAAATAAAAGGTAACTAAATTATTTGAGCAAGCTAAAAATCTTCCTTAAAGAGTTATCATGTTCTTGATAATCAACTCTCTCTAAAAGGATTAAAAGAACATAATAAACATAAAATAAAAACCATAAATTTGAATATATTGAAGAGGGAACATATTACAACTATAATATGTTATTTAAGTTCAATCAGTTACAGAATCTTTTAGGTCAATTTGGTTAGTTACTTTATCTCATACCTGTAATTGTTCATCTATAAGTAGGATATCTGTATTATAAAGAAAGACAATTCAATTTCATTCAGAATCATTCAATCAATATTCTTTCATTCAATAGCACAAAGTAACTAAAATAAAATATTTATCACAAATGATTCAAAAAGAATTACAATCGAGTTTATGCAATAGTGAAGCTTATTTAAAGGTATGTATCTATAACAAACACATTCTTTGTGGAAAAATAAAAGGAACTATAATATACACAACACTGGTAGTTGCTTAATTACATGTATATCTTGTAATGTCCTAACTACTGCCTCAATTCTTTCCATAAGCAGGCTTTGTAGCTTGAAACAAACCACATAGTGAGTTCCATAGCATTATAACAGCTTGAGACATTCTCCAATATAAAAATAAAACAGTTTTTGTTTTATATACACAATATACTTTTCAATAAAACATGTTGGAAAGCCGATGAGTACAAAGATCAGAACTTAAGTGAGCTTAACTGCCTTTAGTCACAGTCAAGTACAGCTACCTTGCCATATATCAGTTACTTACAGACATTGATTAGTATAATCTAATTTCCATATTGATAGAAAACAGTAATATCTGCTTTTGAATTTGTGAACCTTCTTGATGTTATTATCATTAATGTACAGTTTTGAGCAAGACACTGAATTTTGTATTGCTGTTGAATACTTACCCTAAAGGTATAATTATACATACAAAATTGCATGATTATAACAATCAATAATATAATAGTATAATGCTTTCCTCTAGATAGTCACATTGATAGTGAAATAAACCAATGACAACTAAAACTTCTTCAAGACACATAACATTTGCAAGTGAAACCAAATAAATTCTTCTGTAATGACAAATGCATGAGTTTAGGGATGTCAACGGGGCGGGGCAGGCACGGATACTGGTTACCCGCTACCCGCCCCGTTGGATAAAAAATCCACCCGTACCCGCACGGATATCCTCTTAACAGGTTCTTAACGGATTCTCGGGTTTTCATGGGTATCCGCGGATATCCATGGGTAATTATGAAAAACAAACAATCTGTTTTTTAATTAAAAAAAATACACAAAACTTAAACAAACCACCACATTAATATCTGCCGGTATTTGAACAAAATAACACCTACAAATTAATACATTACACTTAAAATATCCATGAAACAACACAATAGATGAAAATTATCTAGGAAATGATATAAGGACTTTGAGAGTAGATATATATAATAAAGGGTATTATAGTAATAAAGTAACGGGTGCGGGTATCCGTGGGCACGGATAGTGTGATACCCGCCCTCTCCCCGTTTATAGACGGGTGTTGAAATTACCCGTTTATTTTACCCGCGGGTACCCGTTTAACTACCCACCCCGTGTCCATTACGGATTTTATCCACGGGTATCCGCGGGTACGGATAAAATTGTCATCCCTACATGAGTTCCTAGTCATTAGGATTTTCTGTTTTAGGAGGGTTTATGAATGAGAAAGTGCAGAAAAAAGTTTAAAAACAAAAGATAGTTATTCAATCCAAAACCAAATGATATGGTTAATATATTAAAGGCTAACATTTAACCCCACATCAAATGAAGGATATCAATTGGTATATGATTGGTACTTAGCTGACAATCATTGGTGATATGATTGGTACTCCCACATTTGTAACATCTATGTACATAGCCTTGATCTTGGTTCCTCCGGCCTCCGCCGCCAAATGCAGAAGCAACTGGACGGTATGGTTGTTGGTTCTGGTTGTTCCCGGGTGGTCTATAGTATGGCTTCCTTTGGTTCTGCTTCGCCTTTTGGTTCTGGAATTGATTTGTTGATCGAGACGGTCCTCCTGCATTGCCTCTGTTATCCCTTCCTTTCTTCGTTTGTTCTATTTTGCGACACATCTCCACCAACCCTTGAAAATTCTGAATCTACAGTGGTAATACCGACTCTTTGATTTCAAACCTCAGTCCTCCTTCAAACTTCTTGCATTTCCAACTCTCATCAAATTGAGCTTGGAAGAAAAGAAAATATTTAGCAAGCGATTCAAATTTCGCTGCATATTCCCCAATTGATAGATCCCTTTATTGCAGACGTAGGAATTCCTTTTCTTTCTCAACTCTAGCACTTTGAGGGAAATACTTATCCAAGAAGGCATTGTGGAATACCTCCCAAGTGATTTCTTGATGATCAGCCACTAGCTGTTGTTTGGTGTCCTTCCACCGATACTCAACATCTCCCAAGAGTAGGAAGGTAGCATAGGAAACTTTGACTTCTTCCGGGGTGTGAATCAGTTCAAAGATCTTCTCAAGTTCTTGTATCCACAGATCTGCCTTTTCAAGGTTAGTCTCTCCATGAAACTGTGGTGGATTCTGACGTCTAAAAGCGGTCAGACCTCTTCCTTCTGCAGCTTGCTCAGCACGAAGCTGTTCCTGTTTAGTTTGAGCAGTCATCGCAGCTGTCTGGAGAGCAATAGCAGCAGCGACATCTGCCATCGCTCGTGCTACGTAGTCTATTACTCCATCCTCCTCATAATTTTCCTCGAAATCATTGTGGCCGAGTATATGACCACCTCCACGACCTCTTCCACGACCGTGACCACGTCCCCTTCCGCGTCCACGTCCATCCTTTAATTCCATAACTGACCTACAAGACATAATCAGTTAAACCGCAACTCTAAACCAAAACATATACTCGCTTAACAGCGCACATTACTTCTAAGAAGTAATTCAAACAAGTCTTAGTTAGAGATTACACAACTTTGACATAACAGACCTATTTCCCAAAGATTCCCGAAAGACTCGACTAGCTCTGATACCACTAATGTAATACCTCCCTTGGCGCTACATTTACTTACTCAAATGCGGAAAATAAATAGAAAAACTTTTGATGGTTTACTTTCGGAAGATAAAACATCTCTTATTGTCGTTCGAAAATAGGGTATATAAAAAAACTTTGACTTAGAACATAAAAAGCATGATCTATATCTACATACACCTTCACATAATTATACATCATTATACTTAATCACATCAACAGGACCCTAGTGATTTCGGGTCATTTGTCTTTAGTCTCAAAGTACTTAAAAGGAAATACATACATCTGATTACAGAACCAAAACCTCAAAGGGTTAGACAGAGAACCAGGGTTTTTCAAAAAGGCATGGCTCTCATAAGCCTGATATACAGTAAGAGAAACAAAATACTACCCCTACAAAGAAACTCCTAAAGCTAGTCAAACTAATGGAAGCCATTAGGGAGACCACCATGATCATCAACAATGGGATCGACAACATCATCATCTAGGGGGTGATACTCTACCCCCTCCGCAGCATCCTCCACTGGATCCTCTTCAATAGGATCCTCTTCCTCAAGGTTCTCTTGAACCATCACCTCATCGTCATCGTCCACTCCTCCAACTAGGATAATGGGTGCTGGTGACTCTGGTGCAGGAGCAACATGTGCTGATCCACCTTTGGTTAAAATCAAATCATTTTGAAATCATATTACATCGAAGTACATAAGTACCAAATTCCTCAAAATAGTTTCTTGAAAAACGTCGAAACTCTTAAAATACCATTTTACCGCTTTTTACTGTATTTCAAATTAAATTCCATATAATCATTTTTTTTCAAATCCTTTACTTTCCTAAGTTACCATACTTATGTTAAAGTATTAAAATACTAATTTCAAAATCTGCTTCATTGTTTTCTCAAAAAACTTTAAAAACGTTTGACGATGGTTTCGCCGCTTTTTACTGGTTTTAGGCCCAAAAGCCATACTTTTGAAAATATGGTTCTTCACCTCAAATCTATTACTGATCTAGGTTATAATACTCATTTTAAGATGTTCAAAACACTGATTTTACAATTTCCTTTCCATGTATACAAGATTCATAAAACTTGACCGAACGTCATTAAGTTTGTAAAACGCGTAAATCCTTTTTCAACGATTTTAAACTTTAATATTCCAAAACTCATTCTGGAGTTTTAGAACAGTTTAATAAGTTTGAAAACAGTTTCCAAATGTCCAATAACATCTATTTTCAGAAATTGCAATTTAGTCCCTAAACTTTCATTAATTACAAAAAGGTCCTTATTCACTTAAAACCTTATAACTTTTTATTTACAACTTTAAATCTCACCAAACCAACTTCTTTAGAAATCATTTTCAGTTTCCAACAAATTTCCAAAAATTTATATTTTTGGGTCTCATATTTTTCAATATTTGCAAATAAGTCCTTAACTATTAAAAAGCTCTTAATTTTTTATATATAATTCCAAGTGACCTCAAACAAATTGCTATGTTTTCATCTCATAAAATAATTTTCAGCATGAAATTTTACAGAAATTACGTTTCTGCCCCATAATTTGCAATATTTACAAAAAGGTCCTTTGTTAGTAAAAAGCTTATAACTTTTTATGTATTAATCCAAATAACATCAAACCAATTTATTTAATCTTATATTACCAAGGGATACATTCCCAACATATAAGAATATAGTTTTCATAACAGTCCCTGTAAATCTCAGTATTTGCATAATGGTCCCTATATCTTCAAAAATTCATAACTTTTAACATACATATCCAAATTCATTCAAACAAATTTCTATAATCTTATATACTCATTCAATCCCTATTAAAATTATCCAAACAAATTAAACCACCAAGGAACCCACTCAAACAGTCATGGCCGAATGGCTTAGTAATAACATATTAGGCATTTTTATTAACAAATCAAGCAAACAACAATCATGGTTCCAACTTAAGGTCAATGGAACCAAAACAACCATATGACATATCATACCACAACCAAGCACCAAATCAAATCTTCGAAGAGGATCACACAACCATAAACAATAATATATAATCCTAACACTTGGGATTTACAAGACAACATACAAATACTTTAAACCACACACATATCTACATTAAGGTAGGATAGTAATAATCTCCCCCCTTACCTCTTGTAGATCATTTTAAAATCAAGTAGTAGAAGGATGTTGTTCACCTAAATCACAAGGTTTTGAACCCACAAAACCTAGCCATGAACAACCAACAAGAAATCAAGTTAAAGAATGAAGAAAATCACCTAAACCCACTAGTACATAGGTTCAGTCCAGACCAAAAGAAATAGCTAGGGATCTCTAAATTTTTCAAGCTCTTGGATGATGAAAGTAAAGATCATAACTAGATCATAGAAATTAGAATCACATTAAAAGGAGTTTTCTATGATTTTATAGAGATTTTTGCAGCTCTAGATCTAGGAATTTGAAATTTGTAAAAACATGAGATATGAAGAAAAGTTGTGAAAGGAAAGAAAGGTATGATCATGAGTCGGAAGAATCTACCCTTAGAATTTGAAGAAATGACCAAAATCTACTACTTCCTTTGAAAATCAAGTGTAAGTAACTTAAGAGTTTTTGTGTGAAAGTTGAAGAACTTGAGCCAAATGGAGAAAATGAATGACCAAAGGTGTCTTATGGTGTTGGGGCCGTGGGTTTCTAGGGAGAAATGGGTAAAATGATGTCATGGCACACTTGAAATTACAATGAGGAATTAAGGGTATTTTGGACTTTTCACTTAAAAAGCCATCATTACATACATTGAACATAAGGTGACTCATCCTTATGACTCACCCCTATGACTCATTGTTCTCATCCATCCGGGGTCAAGTTTTGTGTCTGCACCTCCGTTCTCGATTCTGTCGATTACCCGATTTAGGGTTTACTCCCGAATCGCGTATAGTAACCTATTTATTTTAAAAAAATTCAAAATAACCACTATGGCTGGAAATAATATAAAAATCTAAACTGTTTTGTTCTCGGTTCAAAATTAGGTTTTCTGATCAGTAAAATCTTACTGTTAGTTAAAACGCAGACCGGGTTTCGTCTGAATTTTAAACCTAAATTTTTACCGTAACCTTATACCATAAGGTAGAGTAAAACTATGATTTTATTTTATTAAAAATAATTTTCTAGATCTAATATAAAAATTACAAACAATTAAAATTCTACCGATAACTGAAAAACAGTACAAACAACAAAACGGTAAAAACAGTAAAAACACGGTGTTACAACTCACCTTGTGTGCCCAACAGGTTCCCCGATGGAGATTAGTCATTACTAACGATGGTGGATACTTCTTACCTATATCATAATTAAAAAAAAATTAACATCTAATCCTTAGGCATACACAATGATAAATAACAACACATAAAATTTTAATATATTTATTTTAAAATAAAAAAAAAATATTTCTTCTCTCTCATCCTTCCCTTTTCTCTCACCTCCATCCTTCAAACTCCATTCTTTCTCACTTTCAAACCCAGGACGATCGTGAAACCAGCCAATAGGGCAAATGATGCTCAAATGCAGTGGCGGATCTTAAGCAAAAAGTCAGGCGAACCACTAAATGCTAGTCAAAATAATATATTTAAAATTTATAATTATTGATACATAATTTTATCACTAAAAAACATAAAGTAAGTAAACATCCAATTTTGGAAATTTTAGTTAGTGTTACTAATTTTGCAATAGTGTGATGCACGCAAGGGAGATTAGGAAGCTCGAAGTATATGCACACCGGGGAGAAGAAACATAGTTATAGTGTGCCCTAATGATGTTGAGTTGGAAATAATACTTGTTTTGATGAAATTGTTTAACTATTTGAATATTTTTAAAACAATAGAGTCTAATAATAATATTCCACAAAAATTATATATGATAGTTTGTAGGCTTTGTATATAATATATATTATACAAATTATTTTACAGGTGTCATGCATGATTTTTGCTTAATTATTTGAATACTTTTAAATCAATATGGTCTAATAATAATGTTTCACAAAATAAAATATGAGTTTAATTTATATATACTATCAGTGTAAAAGATTTTTACATTGACTTTCAATAATATTTTGACAAATCAACATTATTGTTATTTCTCTCTCTTAGTTATTAAAATTAAAACATTTTACACTGATAGTATATATGACTTTAATTCAGAAAATATATGATAGTTTATAAATTTTACATGTTATATATGATGCACAATTTATTTTAAGGATACCATACATAATTGTCTATATATAAAAAAAAAAAATGCGTAGACGACCTGCATATGATGGCTCAGGCATGGTTTTCTGTGGTGATGGACAAGTTTTTGGCGGCTTTGCTTATGTTGATGGTTTTTGTTGGTACGTTGTTTGTTGCTTTTTTTTTTTTTTTTTGATAAACGAACAATTTCATTAACAGAGAACAAGGAGTCCTCCAACCCATGTCCAAAAATATAAGATGATAGTATTGTCTTTACAAAAAGTTAGTGAACCTAGCCAAAAACTAATAAGAACCGTAAGCGAATAAGCAAACCAAAGAGATCCCATACCAGAAAATAAAAACCAAATAGACAAACAGCACCAACGACTTAAGCCAAAATCCAAAACTCCAAGACAGCCGAGATACATGTCCAGAAACCAACAGTGAAAAGCAACCAGGGAAATCATAACCATAGAGACAAAACCAATAGGCAAATTCAGCCAAGAGAATGCAAACCTGTAGGACAACCCCAAGACCCCACCCAAGCCAAACCAATATGTTGTTTGTTGCTAATTAGCCTACTTCTAAAGGTTGATTGAGTGGTGCAAGAGGATGTGGTTTATGAAGAGTTTTTCGACATGGTTTGGCTTTGGACAGCATGGACAAAGATAGCTGAGGTTGCTGCTATTTGTTCTGATGTTGTGCTGGTATGCTTCATTGTGATTCACCTTTTATTTGGTCTATCTGCTGCGTTAATATCTTTGAAGACACTTACATGACTTAGACGGAGGATCATGTATACATAGTGGAAACAATTCTTCCTGCTTGAGACATTGGAAATTAATTGAGATTGTATATTGCTTCTGATTGCCTTAGTTTTAGCCTAATTCTTGGCTATCTATTATACATACAAAGTTAAATGTGCTCCAAGGGAATTCTCTCTTCTGGATGATGACACCTCAGCAAGCCTTATGTGTCAACACGAGAGGGATTCAAGGAATAAATATTAATGCACATTATTGCGAAATTGATACCAAAGTTGAAATTAATTATTGCGAAATTTCTAAAGGTGAAATCATGCGAAAATCAATTAATAATCATGCGAAATTGATACCAAATCATAAATAATCAATATTGCAAAATCAATTAACAATCATGCGAAATTGATACCAAATATGAAATTTTCAATTAAGCACCATAAATAAGACATATCAGATCAAAATAATAATGTGCAAATCTCACAATTTAATATAGAAATATCATATCAGATCAAAAATAATTCCCTCATTTTAAAATTTGAATTTAAAAATGCATCTATAAATTAGGTCATCCACACTCATTCTCTGTCCTGCTTATTCCAAATGCCACTGGCTTTCTTTGCTATCCGCCTTTAATTTGTGTTTTTTAATTATTTTCTTCCATCAAAGTTTGTTTATGCATTTGAAATCCAGATGTATGTGTGTTGCTAATTGGTGATGGATATCTATGACTCTTCAATGTAGAGATGATTTCGAAGGTGTTGATAGCTAGACATTGTTACAACAAGGACAAGAACTTCAAAGAATCCACCTCAACAGACAAAAGTCCAATTATTTGCTATGAGTGCAAGAAGCCTGGTCACATCAAGGCTAAATGTCCTCAACTCAAGAAGGCCCCTTTTAAGAAATTCTTCAAGAAGAGATGATGGCTACTTGGGAGGATCTGGAGTCAACGTCTTTTGATGAAGAAACAGAGGAAGAAACCAATCTCTGTTTGATGGCTAACACTGACTCATACTCAGACGATGAGGTACATCCTGACTATAAGGAATTACTTGATGCCTATGAGGAGTTGTTGGAGGAATCCAACTGCTTATCTAAGGTCTTCAAATCCCTCAAGAGAGAGTATGTAAAGCTCACCAGTGAGCATAAACAGAAATCTCAAGAGTGTGAGAAGCTGGCTAAAGAGAACAGTGAGCTGAAGACTGAAAAGTCTAATGAAGTTAAGATCTCAAGTGAAACATCACCATCTGAAGAACTTAAAAAACTTCAACAGAAAGTGGAAGAGCTCACTTCTAATCTTGCCAAATTTGTTAATGGTAAAGATAATATGACTAAGCTACTTGGCTGTGAGAGGCACTCTCTTAACAAAAAAGGTATTGGATATATCCATCAGATACATCGTAAAGTATCAAATAAAGCTTCTACAGTATCTGTTAAGTCAACTGTAACCAAGTCCACACCTGTCTGTAACTTCTGTGGAAAAACTGGACATGTTATGTCTAAGTGTATCCATAAGAAGAGAAGGAAGTCTTCACAGGCTCCTAGAACTAACAGAAAAAGACCCAGAAAAATATGGGTATCTAAAGATCAAATAATTTTTGTTGTAGATGTCCTCAACAGGACAAAGAAACCACCATTGCTGGTACCTGGACAGTGGCTGCTCGCATCATATGACAGGAGAAAGGTCTATGTTCTTAGACCTCCAACTTAAGAAAGGAGGACATGTTGCCTTCGGAGGGAATCAGAAAGGGAAAGTTATAGGAATTGGTACTATTGGTGGTAAACCCCCTCTTCCTTCTATATCTAATGTTCTTATGGTTAAAGGATTAAGACACAATTTTCTTAGCATAAGTCAACTATGTGATAGTGGTTTTGATGTTTCCTTTACCAAGGATGTATGCATAGTTAAAGACTGTTGTGGCAAAACCTTCTTTTCAGCTAAAAGGCAATAAAATCTTTATAAGATTGAATTGACTGGTCTCTCGGATCAAAGTGTAACCTGTCTGATGTCTAAAGAGGATGAGAGGTGGTTATGGCATAAAAGACTAGGACATGCTAGTATGAAACTAATTTCTGAATTAAAAAGGAATAATCTTGTGAGAGGATTGCCTGGTATTAGTTTTAAGAAAGATGTCTTGTGTGATGCATGTCAGAGAGGTAAGCAGATAAAATCAAGTTTCAAATCTAAAAACCAAGTATCAACCTCTAGACCTCTTCAGTTGTTACACATGGATCTGTTTGGACCAGTTAGTGTTACCAGCCTGGCTGGAAGAAAATATGGATTTGTCATAGTTGATGACTATTCTAGATACACATGGGTACTCTTCCTAACACACAAGGATGAGTCTTTTAAGGCTTTCTCAATATTCTGCAAAAGAGTACAAAATGAGGAGGGTTTCTATATTTCTACCCTTAGAAGTGATCATGGGGGAGAATTTGAAAATGAGCAGTTTAGACAGTTCTGTGAGGAGAATGGAATCTCTCACAAATTCTCTGCACCTAGGACTCCACAGCAAAATGGAGTGGTTGAGAGAAAGAACAGATCTCTGCAAGAGATGGCTAGATCTATGCTCAATGAAAACAATGTCTCTAA
Source organism: Sophora flavescens (assembly GCA_030762895.1). Taxonomy (NCBI): domain Eukaryota; kingdom Viridiplantae; phylum Streptophyta; class Magnoliopsida; order Fabales; family Fabaceae; genus Sophora; species Sophora flavescens. The sequence goes on along the minus strand of CM061063.1, from coordinate 251,220,331 downwards.
GTACTTATGGGCAGAAGCTGTAAACACTGCTTGTTATGTACAAAACAGAATACTTATTAGGCCTTTTCTAAAAAGGACTCCTTATGAATTGTGGAAAGGAAAAAGCCCCAACATATCTTATTTTCATGCTTTTGGATGTGAATTTTATATTCTGAACACCAGAGATAATCTTGGAAAGTTTGATTCTAAGGTAGATAAAGGTATTTTCGTAGGTGATTCTGAAATGTCTAAGGCTTTTAGAGTTTACAATTCAAGAACTTGTATTATTGAAGAATCTGTTCATGTTAAATTCAATGATGGATTAAAGACTGATAAAGAACTATTAGATCTAGAAGATGATCTTGCAGGTCTTGATATAAACAAGCCAGAAAGTCAACAACCCGATCTAACCAAAATAGAACCTGTGCCTGAGGCTGACAGACAAGTGGAACAAACGAGTCAGCAGACAAGTCAAGATCTTTATGATGATCTCAAAAGGGATTGGAAGTTCAACACTCATCACCTTAAGGATCTTATTATTGGAAATCCTTCTGAAGGAGTAAGAACCAGATCCACATTTAGAGAATCAAGCAATGTGGCCTTTATTTCAGATTTGGAGCCTAAACACATTGAAGAAGCTCTTGAGGATGAAAGCTGGATTCTTGTTATGTAAGAAGAACTTAACCAATTCACCAGAAATGATGTCTGGACTCTTGTCTCTAAGCCTAAAAACAAGTCGGTTATTGGAACAAGATGGGTCTTCAGAAACAAATTGGATGAAGATGGTAAAGTTGTCAGAAATAAGGCAAGGTTGGTAACTCAAGGCTATAACCAACCAGAAGGTATTGATTATACTGAAACCTTTGCACATGTAGCTAGAATAGAAGCCATATGCATTTTAATGTCATATGCTGCACAACACCAAATTACCCTGTTTCAAATGGATGTAAAAAGTGATTTTCTAAATGGTATAATTGAAGAAGAAGTGTATGTTAAACAACCCCCTGGTTTTGAGGATAATGATAAACCAGATCACGTTTTCAAACTTAAAAAGGCATTATATGGTTTGAAACAAGCACCTAGAGCATGGTATGATAGACTCAGTTCTTTTCTCATGCATAATGGTTTTACTAGAGGACAAGTAGACACTACTCTGTTCAAGAAATGCTCTAAAAAGGACTTTATTATAGTTCAAATATATGTTGATGATATTATTTTTGGAGCAACTAATGAAAAGCCGTGCAAGGAATTTTCAAATCTAATGCAAGATGAATTTGGGATGAGCATGATGGGAGAATTGAAGTTCTTCCTTGGATTACAAATCAAGAAGACAAGTGGTGTGTTTGCCAAAGTCACTGTTAAAATTTCATCAGATAGGTCACCTGTCTGTCCTGTATCTTTCCACTCGTTTGAACCTAGCTTCTGTATGTGAAAATATTTCAACTTTTTTTAAATTCTGATAAACACAATTCAACCCCCTTCTAGTGTTTATAGTTGTCTATTTCAGTTGGTATCAGAGATCAGTCTCTGGGTTGAGCATCTAACAGTGTAGAGGTAAAAGGTCCTGAAGTATAGACATGACTGCTGGAGCTAGTTCAAGTGGAAGTCACCAGAATGAAGGAGCTTCCCAAACTAGACCTCCTTACTTCAATGGAGAAAAATACAACTATGGGAAAGATAGATTTCAATGGTTCATTCTATCTACAAACTCTGATCTTTGGGATGCCATTACAGATGGTCCATTCATTCCCAAGAATGATGATAACACTGACAAACCAAAAGCTCAGTGGACTACTGCAGAAAAGACAAAATGGGAGCTGAACCGCAAAGCTAGATATAATATCATCTGTGCCGTCAGTCATGAGGAGTTTGAGAAGGTATGTGCTTGCGACTCTGCCAAAGAAATATAGGACACTTTAGCTGTCACACGTGAAGGAACAGCCAAAGTCAAAGAGTCAAAGATTTCCATACTTGTCAGAAAGTATGAACCGTTTGTCATGGATGAAGGAGAATCCGTTGCTCAAATGATAAGAAGATTTCAAACTATAGTCAACAGTTTAAAATTTCTTGCAAAGTCTATACCAATGCTGAGAAGGTTGGAAAGATTCTGATAAGTCTACCTAAACAGTGGAGACCTTTGGTCACTGCTGTCTCTCAAGCCAAGGATCTCACTACCTTGACTATGGATGAACTTCTTGGAACACTCACTGTTTATGAGCAAGAACTTGGAGATGAAGTTGCACCAAAGAAGGGCAAGTCAATTGCTCTGAAATCTGATCAAAAGTCAGCAAAAGTTTCCAAGGCTCTAAAGGCAGACGAGGCATCCAGTGATGCTGACCTGTCTGAACACAAGGATTCTGAGTGTGATGAAGAATTGTCTCTCTTGACTAGGAAGGTAAAGCTTCTCCTACAGAAAAAGAAGTTCAATAGGGATAAGTGTTGAGTCACCGGCAAGTGTACCGGGTCGTCGTAAGTAATAAACACGGTAAGTAATTACTGAGGTCGGACACAAGGATTGTGCTACCAATTCTACCAATTTGCAAGAAATTCGATACGTTTGACCAAGTAAAAGCAAGTGGTTGAGAAGAGAGAGGAAATAGGATAACAATTTAAATCAACAAATCAATTAGAGATAAAGTAGGTAGCGATAAGATAAGATAAGAATTAAAATCTAGATTAAACATCTAAGGTCACAAATCCACCTACCCAACCATGCATAGCACCCAAGTGATGATGATCCCCTCCCTAAGTTCAATTGCAACGTCAACCAGGACCCCCAAATTCTCCTAATGACATTATCGTGCTCAATAGGACGTATTAAACGATTGAGTTAATTACTTGATATGGTCTCATAACCCAATCATCAAACTCTATTAAATCTTGTTCCCTATAAGGTTGCATTGATCTCCTACTCACTCTCGTGCAATATTCAATCAGTGATCCCAATTCAAGTTCTAAATGCGAATTACCTATCAAGCCTCATCACGTTAACTAGTCAATCATGCATGCTTATGATCAACGCAATAAATTCAGAATTGGAAAACAGGAATTGAGGTAAAGGAGGGAAACATACATCACATTGAACGCTACACCGTCATGGGTGGTTTCATTGATCCCTTAGACAAGGGAATTAGTTCCTCATGCTTGTAACAACCCACAAACAATTGGAGTTCATCATAATTGTAAAATAGGAAAAGAACATAGGGAGACGCAGCTCCAGAGAATAAGGATTTGTCTCCAAAAAATGATATAAAACAAGTGGTGAACAAAAGGTCTCTCTAATCTGCCCTAAAATAGTCTATAAATAGAGGTTCTGGGTCTCGCCCGCTCGTGGGGCGAGACTTGGTTCGCGAGGCGAATCATATGAATCAGATCTTCAGAGATTGGTTTTCTCGCGAGGCGAGATGGTGATTCGCGAGGCGAGACAGAAAGGGTGACATCTCTGGCCCAGTCAGGCCTTCAGGCTCGCGAGGCGAGATGGTGATTCGCTAGGCGAGACAGAAAGGGTGACATCTCTGGCACAGTCAGGCCTTCAGGCGCGCGAGGCGAGATGGTGATTCGCGAGGCGAGACAGAAAGGGTGATTGTTGCTGTTCAGGCTGGTCTTCAGGCTCGCGAGGCGAGATCCAGTCTCGCGAGGCGAAACTTTCGGAATTGCTTTTCCACTGTTTTCTTCATTTTCCTTGACTCTAAGAGCTTCACTTTTAACCTGAAACATTAAAAGGAAAAGAAAAGCGTAATTCTACTCAAAATAAACTAAAAACTACTAAAAATGCATTAAACGAATCAAATTCTAACTTAGGAACAAAACAAGGCCAATTTGGGAGATTAGCGAGGTTGACTCACCCGATCAGGCACAAAATCTACCCCTTTTCTAGCTGGAAACTAGATGAGCCAGAGGCTCATCAAAACACCCCAAACTTAGTTCCACACAACACTCACAAAGTTAAAATTCCATGCTCTCCTAAATCCTAGGATAGGGGAAAATCATGGTTTTTCTGAGTTAATGGCTTGTAATGTAAGGTCATCAAGAACAATAGGCTTCAAGGCTCAATGTGGCTAATTAGGGATCATTCATCAAGGTTGGTTCAATTTATGGCCAAGTAGTTATTTCAAAGAAAAATTGCCTAGATCATTTGATGCGACATATAAATATGTAAACCATGCACAGATTCAAGCCAATCCGAGAAGGTGCAACTTAAAAGTGATTCACACAATTAAAACAATGTTGGAGGCTCAAATTCCTCACCGGGTTATTTTTCAAATTATTTGACCGAGATACAATTCCCAAGCATGCACCCCTTCAACCCCAAACTTATTGTACATCATGCATTCACAATAATCAAACTAAGTTCAACATCTTTATTTTCACTAGGGGCTTTTCAACATTCAAAGCATATAGAGGGGTGATCAGCCTCCGGCTTACCTAGTTTTTAATTAGTAAGACCATGGTTTTATTCGAGTTTAATCTCGTTTTCGCCCAAATTTGGATGTAATTGTCCTCAAGCAACATTTTGAGTCTCTTAAGTAGTTTTAGGGTATTTTAGTTGATTTTGAGTCAAATAAAGAACTTACTGCTATTTCATGTTTTCAGGATAATAAGAAGAGAAAAAAAGGAAGGACACCTGAAGCAGAGGCCATCACGCCCAGGCCGTGACACTGGTCACGGCCGTGATGAGCCACCCAGGAAAGTCAGAAAGCATCGCGCACTGGTGCAAAATATACCCTTTACATCGGCGTTTTAACATCGATTTTAAGTAAACCGATGTGGAAAAGGAGGCGGTGGCATTTTTGAAATTAAATCGAAAATTTTAAACATCGGTTTTCCTCATAACCGATGTTGTAAAGTTTTAAACATCGGTTTATTTTAAACCGATGTTGAAAATTGAACCAAAATTAAAAAATTAAAAAATGTATACTTTAACACATCAGTTTTACGGTAGCCGATGTGTAAATGTGTATGTTTACAAATCGGTTTTTTCGAAAACAGATGTGTAAAAACGAATAAAAAAAATAAGGAAATAAATAATATAATTTTAAACATCGGTTATATATAACCGATGTGTGAAAGTTTACAACATCGGTTTTCTTTTAACTGATGTGTATTGTTATCTACATTTTTAATTCCCTCTTCCTCCCTTTTCATTTTCGCGCTGAGACCTTTTCATCTGAGCTCACTCTCCCTCCCTAGGTTACACCAACAGCGTCGGCAGTGAAAGTGCTGACCTCTAACCCTAGCCTATACACTGCGAGCCAGAGAACGACCAGAGAACGGCCAGAGAACCACTGCGAGCCAGAGAACGGCCATCCGCGAGCTACCCTCCTCCTCCCTCAGGTATGCATCTCTCTCTCTCTCTTTCTCTCTCTCTCTTCCTTGTGCATTTCCTTTTACTATTTCTAGCTAGCTTCCGTCATTCATGGTTCACTCCTCCCGACTGCCAACTGCCTCCGTCATTCATGGTTCACTCCTCCTCATTTTCCATCTCTACATTTGGTTGCAAAAATTCGTTTTCGTGTTCTGCCAAAATTCTGAGTAAGCATTGAGTGAAGAAGATAAATGATGCATTTGAGGTATTTGCTAAAATACCTCGCCCACCTGAAAAAAGGCTGGTGAAGTTGTCTTCTATAGTTGGATTTTTACAGGAAAATTTATCTAATATTTGGTTTCTTTCTTCTGAGTGTACCTTTTTTTCTGATGTCATATAGGTTCCGCTTAATTTCTATGGTATTTTTCCTGTTTTAGTGGAAGTAGGTTATACTGATGTCATATAACATTAGACTTGTTTGGTTTTGAATTGGTGCATTTCAAGATCATGATGGAAGACATTTTGGAATTAGGTTGGTGTTGATTATTTGACAATCAATTGCATTTCATCTGAAGACAAACTGTTTAAAACTGGGATGAATACTTAGGCGTATTGGATTTTGCAATCCCTTATAAAACCAAGTTACTGTGTTCAGAAGAATTCATTTTTCCACTGAATAGTTTGGTTTGACCTGGTACTATGGTTTGATTATCTTTTTGGAGATGCAGGTCAAATCAAACAATATATATGCACACACTCATACACACAGAACATCATTATCGTGTTTAATTGTAACAAGCAGGACCCGTTGGAAAGTTCAGGAGATGAATTGTTTGTTTTCTGTTTTTTAGCAATAAGCTTGGTATCTTAATATACTGGAATGTGCTTAACATGGTCCTGCTAATTGCCTATTTTATTCCGTTGATCAGGTATAGACAAGGAAATCATTTGATTGATTTTACTGAGATATTCAACTTGCTCTCCTGGGAAAAGAAACAACGACTTGTCAAACTCTTCGATCTTGTTTTTACCCTTTTCCTCTATGTGTTTTGGTAAGTGACTTTAAAAAGACCTTATAGTGTCTGTCAATTTTATGGTTTTCATTAGAATTCTTAGATGTTCATTTTGCTGAAGGGTGATCTACACTTCATTGCATAGTGATACTACCTTTGGTTTCTTCACTTCTCTGCTGTCTTTGCACAATAACAACTAGACGTGTCTCTCAGAAGATACGTTTTGGCTGAAAAGCTTTCATTGGAGTTTTAATGTATTTTCTTGAAAATTTATTTGATTCGAGAATATGCCCACAATAATTAGTAAAGCCTTAGTTTCCCGTTTGAGATGCAATACTAATGAGCGTACGTGTATGTGCTTAATGTACCGCTCATTGTGTTGGATCTTGAATTGTCCAAAGTTGGACAGTTTGGGAAAAAACTTTTTCTTAATTCAGTTAAAATAGTTATTCATTGATTCTAATGTTATATACTTGATGAAAGTTCGAATTGATACATTTCCTTTCGTTCTCCGGGTGCATACTTTATCGTGGTGGATGTCATCGCGTTCAAGTAGTGTATGTCGAAGACCGCAGGGAAATGCTGCCGAAATTTTGTCGAGTATGAGCATGAGAGTTAAGGACTAACTGTTAACCGAATGTTGAAAAAGTTTATTCTCGAATGGGATAGGGCCATACCCTGTCATAAGAAGTGGTTGATGAATATGTTGGACTAAGTACGAAGGTATTGGTTTAGTCATGGATCGCGGTTGGATGAATGCTAGACGGACAAGTGATGAGTATGAGAATAGAGTGGAAGATTTTCTACAGTTTGCAAAAACAAATGCTCCTGATAGTGGTAACGGAAGGTTTTATTGTCCTTGTGTTAACTGTTTGAATGAGAGACGACTAGAAGCTGAGGAGATACGTGATCATCTTATTTGTGAGGGGATTTGCAAGAGTTATACAACATGGATATGTCATGGTGAATCGTTAGACAGGCCGAGGGTGTCGGATAGAGAGGAAGTTGATGACGTGGAAATGGACGATGGACTAGAGGACATGATCCGTGATGTTGGGCAAGAGTCTTTTCGGCGCGCACATGTGTATGATACTTTGTGCAGTGATGCGCAAGTGGCTTTGTATCCGGGGTGCACTAATTTCACACGGTTGTCAGCGGTGTTAAGATTGTTCAATGTGAAGGCGATAAATGGGTGGAGCGATAAAAGCTTTACTGAATTGCTTGAGTTGTTGAAAGAAATGCTTCCAGAAGGCAACACTTTGCCATCTCGAAACTATGAGGCGAAGAAGATATTGTGTCCGATGGGTATGGAGTATAAGAAAATACATGCTTGCCCCAATGATTGGTCTATTAATGCAACCCACATGTTGCGTGGTGAAAGGCGTACTCGGGCTATCAGATGGATTATTCCCAGCGTAAGATATTTATTAGTTCAAATGCATCAAATGCAGTGGGTACAATAATTGATTTCTATTTTATTTAATTACTCATATTCTAATTGGGTTTCATTTGTACGTAGTCACGTATACAACGTGGATCATGGGAATGTGGCTACTATGTGATGCAGTGGATGTTGGAAATTATCTCCTCCGGGATCACTGAAAGATGGCACGAGGTAAATTTTAATTGACACAATTAGAAGTAATAGTATAGATTCATTATATGTTTTATGTTAGTTTATTACTTAAAAGATATAATCTTTTGTCCAATTAAACTTGCAGATATTCAACAATCCAACTCCATTATCTGATTCCGACATCAACAACAGAAAGAGGCGTTGGGCAACTTTCTTTCTTGAAGTGTACCAACCATAGTTTGTATATATGTAGTTAGTTTAAAAACTTATCATGTACTATCTATAGTGTACTTTTGACTGATCATATGTATTTTGATAGGAAATCTATAATATATCATGTAGCTTTTTGGTTTCTAATTATTTTTGTCGTCTCTGAATGTAATTGAACGTATATATTTATGTATTGTTCGTAATACATTCAATATATATTAGTTGTGTTGAGAATATTTACAGTATGTTATTCTGGTATATATTGATCTGCATTACTGAAACAGGGGGAAAGGAATGATAGAAATGTAAATAACAGGAAAAAAAATGAGACTTTACACATCGGTTTTCATTAAAACCGATGTGGAAAGTGAAATTTCCCAATAGGATACCAATTGACAAATTAATTTTTCACATCGGTTAAGATGTAACCGCTGTATAAAATATTATAAACATCGGTTTTAAAACCGATGTGTAAAGTGGCAATAAACCACATCGGTCGTTTCAACATCAGTTTTAAAACGGATGTGTAAAGCCAAAAATAACCAATGTGGAATCCCTTTTCTGCACTAGTAACGGCCCAGTCGTGATATCCATCACGGGCGTGATGAGGAGAACCTGAAAGTCAGAATTGATCACGGCCTAGCCGTGATGGAGGTCATGGCCGTGACAGATCAGCACCCATGGACAGAAAGGATCACGGCCCGGCCATGATAGGCATCACGGCCGTGATAGAGCAGAATTTGAATGCGCGCCCTTGGCAGAATTGGTCACGGCCTAGCCGTGACGGCCATCACGGCCGTGACGCGCGGCCTATTTATAAATAGGAGCGCAGCAGACACAAAAGGATCCAGTTTTCACTGTTTACATTATATTTTGAGGGTTTTTGTTATGTCCTTGATGGATAACTAATTCCCCGAGATTAATCTGCTGTAATCGGTTTCCGCCGACACTTGAGGTTTTGTAATTCCCGGATCAATTTGCTTCTTCCTTTCAATACTATACTGTATGTTCTATTTGCTTAATTCAGGATTGTATAGAATGAGTATTGATTTATTTCGATGATTCTATGTTCCTATAGTTAATCGCGTTTGCTTAATTCGCGTGTGTTCAATCGTGTTTGCTTAATTCACGAGTGCTTCAACCCGTTTGCTTAATTCGGGAATTGGGAACATATATCGTGTGGATGATATATGTTGGCTTGATGGTTCCCCCTCTAGGTTTTGAGAATTGAAAATTGACCCCCATGTGAAAAATTGAAAATTAAACTGAGATATTCCATTATGACTGCATGATTTATGATAAGTTTGGGGTAAAGGGGTGCACACACTAGGGATTGAATCTCGGTCAAACAATTTGCAAAAATGTCCAGGTGAGGATTTGAGCCTCCAACATGTGAAAAATTGTGTGAATCACTTTCAAGTTGCACTTTCCCGAATTTGCTTGAATCTCTTCATGGTTTGCATGTTTATGTGTTGCATCAAATGATTTAGGCAACTTTCTTTGAAATAACTACTTGGCCTGAAAACAACCATCCCTAATGCATGTTCCCTAGTTAGCCACGTTGAGCCTAATAAGCCTATTGTTTCTTGACGACCTCATGTTATAAGCCAAAAATCTGGAAAAACCATGTTAACCCGATCTTAGGATTAGGAGAGCATGGAAGCTTAGCAAGAGAAGGGTTGCAAGAAACTAAGTTTGAGGTGGCTACAAGGTGTGATATGTCATTCTGGGTTGAGAAAAAGAAAAAAATAAAGGTTGGAGCCAAAGGCAAAGAAAAAAAAAGAAGGAAAGAAGAAAAGAACAAAAATGTCAAAAAAGGGTATTGGAAGAAAAAGGCTGTAGTCACCCAAGGCAAAAAGAAAAATGGAAAAAGGAACTTGAGTGGGAATTCAATATGTCACAATGCTCATGCTCTCTTAGTTCCTAGGGACTTAAGCCTAGTACCTTTGAATATCCTACCTTTAGCCAGGCCCCATTACAACCTTTAAAAGACCTTCTGATGTTGCATGCATGTTTTCGTGGGAACTTTGTTTGAGATGGAAATCAAATTCATGGGAAGTGTTCTTGAAATGTGAAATTGAGTGAAAAATTCATAGCCTAGACAAACTGAGCGAATGAGTGAAACATTAAATGCTCTTGTGAGGAAGGCGATTGTTTGAATTTGGTGATCTCCCTTTTGTGTGTAACTTGGACCCTCAACTTAGATTAATGATTTCATGAATGATGAAATTCTCAATGTTTTAAAGTAAATGAATGTGGGGGTTACATTGTTGCAAATGGGGGGAAACATTGAAGAAAAATTGTTTTGTTGTAATTGCATGAAATTTGTGCGAAATTGATTCAATCCTTTAAGCTTGCCAAGTTTGAGTGCTTTTTGAGTTTTAGTTTGCTTGGGGACAAGCAAAGTTTAAGTTTGGGGTATTTTGATCAGCCTCTGACTCACCTAGTTTTAACTAGTAAGACCATGGTTTCATTCGAGTTTAATCTCGTTTTCGCCCAAATTTGGATGTAATTGTCCTCAAGCAATATTTTGAGTCTCTTAAGTAGTTTTAGGATATTTTAGTTGATTTTGAGTCAAATAAAGCACTTACTGCTATTTCATGTTTTCAGGATAATAAGAAGAGCAAAAAGGGAAGGACACCTGAAGCAGAAGCCATCACGCCCAGGCCGTGACACTGGTCACGGCCGTGATGAGCCACCCAGGAAAGTCAGAAAGCATCACGGCCCAGCCGTGATATCCATCACGGGCGTGATGAGAAGTCCCTTAAGACCAGAAGACATCGCGGCCCAGCCGTGATAACCATCACGGGCGTGACGAGGAGAACCTGAAAGTCAGAATTGATCATGGCCCAGCCGTGATGGAGGTCACGGCCGTGACAGATCAGCACCCATGGACAGAAAGGATCACGGCCCGGCCGTGATAGGCATCACGGCCGTGATAGACTAGAATTTGAATGCGCGCCCTTGGCAGAATTGGTCATGGCCTAGCCGTGACGGCCATCACGGCCGTGACGCGCGACCTCTTTATAAATAGGAGCGCAGCAGACACAGAAAAGGATCCAGTTTTCACTGTTTACATTATATTTTGAGGGTTTTTGTTATGTCCTTGATGGAGAACTAATTCCCCGAGATTAATCTGCTATAATCAGTTTCCGTCGACACTTGAGGTTTTCTAATTCCCGGATCAATTTGCTTCTTCCTTTCAGTACTATACTGTATGTTCTGTTTGCTTAATTCAGGATTGTATAGAATGAGTATTGATTTATTTCGATGATTCTATATTCCTATAGTTAATCGCGTTTGCTTAATTCGCGTGTGTTCAATCGTGTTTGCTTAATTCACGAGTGCTTCAACCCGTTTGCTTAATTCGGGAATTGGGAACATATATCGTGTGGTACCAATTTCGCTTGTTAATTGTTGCTACAATCGAAAAAGAATTAGAATCTGCTTACGGAGTGGGAATTATATGAACCGATGATAGTGGGAAACCGGAAACAGTAGATTAATCATCTTAATTATTGATAATCACTCATTTGCTCTGTTTTCTGCTCTATTTTTTTAATTTAATTTAAAACCAACCCCCCCCCCCCCCCCCCAAACTGATTTTTCTGCGAATAACAATCCAAGAGTCCTTGAGAGACGATACTCGAGTTGTCGTACCTTGACTACAGTTTTTAAAACCACTCGCTTTTTGACCCGTGCGCGACAGCGTGTCAAGGGGTTCATTGAATTTCTATTTTTGGTTAGTTCATGCATTCAACTTGAGAGTTTCCTCAATTAAATCCATTTTTTTAAACATGCATTCACAAGTGAAATTACTAATAAGATTAGAAGGAGAAGGAATAGAAAAAGAGAAAGGATAAGAAATTTTTATCTCAAGGGGGTCCGAGCGGGCCCCATGCTTTCAGTTGATTGCCTTGCCTCTTTTCATCTCTCTACTACCCCGCTTCACAGCACGGCTAGTTTCGGCCTCATCCTCATCCAATTGGTTGGCCCATGATATTCCGGGGTCTCCATGTTGATCCATTCACAAGCAAACACGAAAGTTAAAGCAATAACATAAAAAAAAGTAAATATATACAACAATCCAAGTTTGTCAAGAAAGGTCGATGAGACAGAGTTTCTAGCTAGCTATCAGTGTACAACCATATCGAAACTACTAGCTAGAACTCTAAATAAAGTAATGCAGGGGCCCGAATCGCTGATCAAAATCAATGTCGTCCGCCGGGTCACCCTGGTCCTCCGGTGACTCCTCATCCTCTGGTCCCCCGGGCACCCCCCTGTGGCATAGCACCCTGGTCCCCAGGGTAGTCCTGCCACCCAAGTCGAGGGGACAGCTCCTCCTCGGAGGGGTATACGGGCACCCGACCCTCCTGCTGGGCCAATGACATCTCCCGGAAGAACTCCCGCAGCACCTCCTGATCCCGGATCATCACCTGCTGGTTCTGCAAGAGCAGAGCCATGTCCGCTGATCGTGGCCTTTGAGTGGGTAGGGGTGGCAGCCTCCTAGGTGGGGCCGGGGCTAAGTAACAGAAACGTCGGATGTACTCCCAGTCGATGGGCTGCCGCAGGACCATCTCCATCACTGTACTCACCGGCACCCCCGCCCGGCAGATGAGCTCGGTGATTAGCAGCCCATGCCCCAAGCTCTCCTTCAGCACCCGGGAGTTCGCCTTCATCTGGATATCTGTGGCGATGACTCCCACGATGTTGATCGTGCAGCCCGTCAGTATGCCGTAGAGGAAATGGGCTCTGGCGGCGGTGACTGTGGACTCATGAGAGCTCACTCGAAGGTTGGCGTGTAACAACGCCGACCGGACTTTGGCATTCGGGGTGAGGTCTTGCCTCCTCAACCTCAAGAGGTTCCCCGACATTCCCATCTCCCAGGCAGCTCCTTGGGCACAACAGGTGTCGATGATGGCCTAAGCTAGGGCCTGTACCGCGGGGAGCTGCTCGTACTCGCAGGCCTCCTCTCCGATGGGGATCCCCAAGCATGAGTTAATATCCGATGCAGTGAATGTAATGGGGACCCCCTGAACCTCCGTCACACAACTCGGGTCTGAAACCTCGAGTTTGAGAGCGTTGGCGTAAAATTCCTGCACCAGTTTGATATCATACCGGTGAGGAAGATCAGCCAACACCTCCCAACCTCGGTTGCGTATCTGCTCGGAGACGATGGCGTAGTTGTTGCCCACCAGGGACACACGCCGCTCTAAGACCATCTCCTTTCTCACCACCTAGTCCCAATGCTTCTTGTGATCAGGAGAGCGGAACTTGGGAGAGTAGGAGGTGGCCCTAGAGGAGGCGCCCGGCCCTGAAGGCAACTCTATGTCGTTCCCCTAAGCAGATGCGCGCTTCTTGCGCTTAACCGGCTGCTTTTCGGCAGCAGTGTTCTTAGGCGGGGCCATAACCTAAAAATCAGAAAAATCCCAGTACAGTTCATAAATCAGTATTGCAGAATATGTATAACAGAGGCACAAATTCAGTGTAATTCTATCCTGCTAAACATCCCAATTGCTCACCCCACTGTCCCACTAACATGCAAATATGCAACGAATACCCGGACAACATCCCAACTATATTCCTAACACAACTAACCATAATACTCAGATCAATCATTAGGCAGTTAGTTTCAAATTGCATTCGTGGAATATTAAAGGACTCTAAGCCTTCATGATCAACATTCATCGTTTTACTCAGATCAGATGACAATGAGTAGTAACACTCCCTAGACTAGACAAGGTCATGATCATGGCGTCTGCCCTACTACCAGTTATAACAGACAGTTAGTGCACAGTGTGTGGTCGTGACTGTTTGAATTCCACAAAGCACAAACAAGCGAAGAGTGAAGTCAAGTGAGATGTTACTTACCTTGTAGAGATGAAGGAATGCGAATGCGTGAGGGTGATAGTGTGAGAGTGAGTGAGGCAATGAAATGAGTGGGAATGAAGTTAAACCCACGCGAGAGAGGGAATGAACAGTGAAGGGTCACGAAAGTGCTTCGCGATCCGCTCGCGGGGCTGATAAACTTTTCAGGTTTCGCGAGGCTAGAGACTCCTCGCGATGCAAATTTTAAATTTTCCCCCAAATTGAAAAGCCTAATTGCAGATTCGAAAGGCGATGCATCACTCGTGAGGCGAATCATGAAAAATTGTTCTTCACACTTTCCAAAATCGCGAGGCGAGTAATAGCGTGCGAGGCGAATCTAGAATTCCAACAGCTGATGATGCCCAGATTCGCGAGGCGAAAGTGGCTCTCGCGACGCGAGACAGAAGCGTGAGCAAGCCTCTGAGATTCAGGGCTTCTGTCTCGCGAGGCCACTGTAGATTCGCGGGGCGAATCTGGTTTTTTTTTTTTCAGAAGAGAAAATGACAGAAACTTAAAAAAATAAAGGATATCTAGCTTGGGTTGCCTCCCAAGTAGCGCTTGTTTAACGTCCCGAGCCTGACTCAAGTCACCCCTAAGGGTTAATCCAGAAGAAGAACTTGCCTGCCATTTGGGATTGATTCCCCATGGTAATGCTTTAGCCTTTGCCCATTTACCTTGAAGTTGCCAGAGGCCCCTTCTAGTTCTACTGCCCCGTGTGGAAAAACTTGGAGGACCTTGAATGGTCCCGACCACCTTTATTTTAGCTTTCCAGGAAAGAGTCTCAACCTTGAATTATAAAGAAGTACCATTTGTCCGGGCTCAAACCTCCTAGGCAAGATGTGCTTGTTATGCCATGCCTTAGCCGCTCTTTGTAGATTCTTGCATTTTCATATGCTTGCATGCGGATCTCGGACAACTCATTTAAGTCCAAAAGCCTTTTTTCACCGGCCTTCGTCAAATCAAAGTTGAGTTCTCGAATTGCCCGATAAGACTTTTCCTCCAATTCCACCGGCAAGTGGCATGCCTTTCTAAACACCAAATTGTAAGGAGACCTTCCAATTGGAGTCTTGAAGGCGGTCCTATAAGCCCATAAAGCATCATCTAACCTTTTTGACCAATCCTTCCGTGAGGAGTTGACAGTTTTCTCAAGAATACGCTTCAACTCACGGTTGGATACCTCCGCTTGCCCATTTGTTTGGGGATGATAAGGAGTAGAGACCCTATGCTTGACCCCATACTTCTCAAGAAGCTTGTGCATTTGATTGTTGCAAAAGTGGGATCCCCCATCACTAATCAACACTCTAGGGACCCCAAACCTCAAGAAGATATTGTGCCTTAGGAATTCCATGACTACCCGCGCATCATCCGTAGTTGTTGGGATTGCTTCTACCCACTTTGACACGTAGTCCACCGCCACCAAAATGTATTGATAGGAGAAAGATGGTGGGAATGGTCCCATGAAATCTATCCCCCACACATCAAAGAGCTCTACTTCAAGCATGCAATTCAAGGGGAGTTCATGCCGCTTAGAGATGTTGCCAACTCTTTGGCAACGATCACAGTTCTCAACAAAGGTGTGGGCATCCTTGAAGAGCGTTGTCCAATAAAACCCGCTTTGGAGGATTTTTTATGCGGTCTTCTTTCCCCCATAATGCCCACCCTAATCCGAGCTATGACAATGCCACAACACGTTTCCGATTTGGTCATGGGGAATGCACCTTCTTAGGATCCCATCCGAGCATTGCTTGAAAAGATAGGGGTCCTCCCACACATAATACTTTGCATCCGAGAAGAACTTCTTCCTTTGTTGATTAGCCCAACCTTACGGAACCACATTTGAAGATTTGAAGTTGGCCATGTCCGCGAACCAAGGAGAGAAATTTTCAATGAGTGCAAACAGTTTTTCATCTGGAAATTCTTCCTTGATGTCTAACAATTCCTCCTCGGTGACGGGATTGACCAACCTAGATAAGTGGTCCGCCACACCATTGTCGGATCCCTTCCTGTCCTTAATCTCTAGATCAAATTCCTGCAAAAGAAGAATCCACCGAATTAATCTCGGTTTGGCCTCTTGTTTTGTCATCAAGTGTTTTATGGCCGCATGATCGATGAAAACAACAATCATAGACCCCACAATATAGGATCTAAACTTATCTAAAGCAAAAACCACATCAAGTAGTTCCTTTTTAGTGGTGGAATAATTAGCTTGTACCTCATTCAAAACTTTACTTGCGTAATAAATGACATGAGCTAACTTTTCCACCCTTTGTCCCAAAACACCCCCCACATCATAATCACTAGCATCACACATGATTTCAAATGGTAAATTCCAATTAGGTGCAATGATTATGGGTGTGGTGACAAGCATATTTTTCAAAATAGTGAAAGCATTTAAACAAGAAGCATTAAACTCAAAGGATACATCCTTCGCAAGAAGGTCACAAAGCGGCTTTGCGATTTTGGAGAAGTCCTTGATGAATCTCCGGTAGAACCCGACATGACCCAAGAAACTCCTCACCCCCTTTACATTGGTTGGTGGGGGAAGCTTCTCAATCAACTCAATCTTGGCTTTATCAACCTCAATCCCCCTTTGGGAGATTTTGTGCCCCAAGACTATACCTTCCTTGACCATGAAATGGCATTTCTCCCAATTGAGCACAAGGTTAGTCTCTTGGCACCTTTTAAGAACCAAAGTCAAGTTCTTCAAGCAATTGTCATATGAGGTCCCAAAGACCGAGAAGTCATCCATGAACACCTTAATGCATTTCTCCACCATGTCCGAGAAAATAGAAAGCATGCACCTTTGGAAAGTAGCAGGAGCGTTGCACAATCCAAAGGGCATCCTCCTATAGGCAAAGACTCCATAGGGACAAGTGAAGGCCGTCTTCTCTTGGTCTTGAGGATCCACCACAATTTGATTATAGCTGGAGTAACCATCTAAGAAACAATAGTACTCATATCCGGCTAACCTTTCAAGCATTTGATCAATGAAGGGAAGAGGGAAGTGATCTTTCCTTGTTGCCTCATTTAGCCTTCTATAATCGATACATACTCTCCACCCCGTGATGGTCCTTGTTGGGATCAATTCATTGCTTTCATTGACCACCACGGTTGGGCCACCTTTCTTTGGGATCACATGAATTGGACTAACCCAATTGCTATCCGAGATTGGATAGATGATTCCGGCATCTAAAAGTTTAATCACTTCCTTACGCACAGCTTCTTTCATGATGGGATTTAACCGTCTTTGTGGTTGAACCACCGGCTTATAATCATCCTCCATCAAAATCTTATGCATGCTTAGGGAAGGGCTTATACCTTTTAGGTCTAAAATCTTCCACCCAATGGCGGATTTGTGTTCCCTAAGAACTCTCGATAGCTTTTCTTCTTCATCCTTTTTCAAGGCATTGCTAATGATTACCGGATGTTGTCCCTTCTCCCCCAAGAATGCATACCTTAAGTGGGTTGGGAGTTGCTTCAACTCCGGTGCTTTGTTATCTTCTTCCATTCCTTCGTTGTTGAGCTTTTCCTTTGCACATTCATCCTTTGGGAGACTCGGTAAGGCTTCCATGTTTTTTAAGCACTCAAGATAGTCCTCATCCCCCAAAGGGTCTTCTTCCTCACTATCATCATCATGGGATTCTACCAACACTTGTGCAAGTGAAGAACCATGGACTTCTCTAGTGGCCTTTGCCTTGACAATTGAGTCCAACATATCCACTCGATACACATCCGA
Source organism: Sophora flavescens (assembly GCA_030762895.1). Classification (NCBI taxonomy): domain Eukaryota; kingdom Viridiplantae; phylum Streptophyta; class Magnoliopsida; order Fabales; family Fabaceae; genus Sophora; species Sophora flavescens. The sequence goes on along the minus strand of CM061063.1, from coordinate 251,202,644 downwards.
CCTCTCAGCGGGGTGCTTCATTGCTTCAAAGACTTTGAAGACTACATTCTCATCTTGCACCCTTAGGGTGAGTTTCCCATGTTGCACATCTATCAAAGCACGCCCAGTGGCCAAGAAGGGCCTACCCAATATTAGAGGGATCTCGGCGTCTTAATCCATATCAAGCACCACAAAATCCGCCGGAAATATGAACTCGTCCACCTTCACTAATAAATCTTCGACCACCCCATAAGGATATTTTATAGAACGATCGGCTAGTTAGAGTGACATCCGTGTATCTTTGGCTTCTTTGATCCCTAACTTCTTCATCATAGAGAGGGGCATCAAGTTGATGCTTGCCCTTAGATCACACAACGCCTTTCCTAGAGTCATCTCCACAATGGTGCATGGTATAGAAAAAGAACCGGGGTCCTTCAACTTTGGAGGTAGTTTTCTTTGAAGAATGGCACTACACTCCTCGGTTAAAGCAACCGTTTCCTCATCCACTATTTTCCGCTTCTTGGAGAGAAGTTCCTTCATAAATCGGGCATAAGATGGCATTTGTTCCAAGGCTTCCACAAATGGAATGTTAATTTGAAGTTTGCGGAAGACATCAAGGAATTTATTGGACCGTTTATCTTGTAGAGGCTTCTTCAATCTTTCAGGATATGGTACCTTCATGAAGGGCGGGAGGTCTTTGGGTTTAACCCACTTCTTTCTTCGGAACTCTTCATCTACAAGTTTTAACCTTCCCCCTTGCTCCGGTGCCTTATCACTTGCCAACTCCTCTTTCTTAGGTTGCTCTTCCTCAACATGTGGTTGTTCCGAGGCCTCAGCTTCCTGAGAACTAGTTGTACCCCTGTTAGATCCCAACACCCTACCGCTTCTAGTTGCTACGGCATTGCATTGGTTCTTAGGGTTGTTCCCGGTATCACCTGGGAAAGTGCCTGGGAGACGCTCATTTAGTTGCTTTGTGAGCTGAGCCATCTGCGTCTCTAGATTCTGAATTTCCGACCCTGTATGAGTTGCCAACTTGTCAATGGATGTGCTTGTATTGATTGACAACTTCTCAATTGCCGCATTCGTCTTTTCTATAGCCAACTCCCAAGGTTGCCTTCCACCATCTGTTGTTTGCAATTGATTAGGCCCGGGAAGAGCCTGCTGAGTATTGCGTTGATGGATTCCATAGTTTAGCCTCTGATTCTATTGAGGTTGTTGCTGCCCGGCTAGACCACCACTAGCATTACTCCAAGCGAAACCCGGATGGTCTCTCCTCATATAACCCCTATTATGATTATGACTGTAATCATACTATCTGTTCCTCTGATAGTTGTTCTAGGGCACGCTGTCATAGAAATTGTGGCATGAGTCCACATGTTCTTGAGAGAAGTTAAACGGACAACTCTGAATGTCATGATCTCCATTACAATTATCACAACCCGGAGGCATTCCTTCGTGTATCACATTAACCTTTTTGTTCCCAGACAATGCCGCATTTTGCATCTTCAACAGTTTATTTTGCTCTAGAATGGCTTCTATTGTTGCAGAACTGACTCCACTTGAGGTTTCCCTACCACGGTTGTAATCATTGTTCGACATCTTCTCCAATAACGCCCATCCATCCTCAGCTGATAAATAAGAAAAAGAACCGCCCGCTGCGGCATCATAATTCATCTGGTAGCGCCCCCTTAACCCGTTAAAGAAATGTTGAACCTTGGAGACCGGGTCAAAGAAGGCCGAAGGACATCTTCTCAAGAGCACATTATACCTCTCCCAAGCTTCATTATAAGATTCATCTTCTGTATGCCTGAAATATGTGACGGCTACTCTTGCTTGTGCTGCTTTCTGAGGAGGAAAATATTTAGTGAGGAACTTTTGGGCCATTTGCTCCCATGTTGTGATACTGTTGCGATCCAAGTTGTCAAACCAATCACGAGCGGTATCCCTAAGAGAGAGAGGGAATAGCCGCAAGCGAAGCTCATCTTGAGAAACTCCTCTTGTCTTCTGCATGTCACAAGCTTCAAGGAAGCGAGTGATGTGACTATGAGGGTCTTGTTTGCCACCCGCATCAAATTGATTCTCACAGATATGGGCTGTGACACACCCTTCCACTCTGAAGGAATCTGTATTGAGGTTGCCCCTCACGATAGAAGAAGCACAATCATCCAAATTGGGTAGATTGTACTCGAAGAGAGGCTTGTAAGGAGGAGGAGGAGGAGGAGGGTTAGCTTCGGCCATCCCCTCAAAATTAATTGCTTCAAGCCTCTTTCGTTCTCTGGCTTCTTTCCTTAATTGCTTCTCGGTCTTGGTGATCTCCGAATCAAATAGCAAGTCCTCTTGTGAAAGGGTACCTCGCATACAAAAACTAGGCAAGACCAAGTGGAATCAAAGAAGTAGAGAGAAATAATAGTAAATAAATAACAGAGAATAAAAATAAAAATAGCTTAACCAAATAATCAAACTTCCAAAAAATTAGGAAAATTGGTTGTGCCAATCCCCGGTAACGGTGCCAAAAACTTGTTGAGTCACCGGCAAGTGTACCGGGTCGTCGTAAGTAATAAACACGGTAAGTAATTACCGAGGTCGGACACAGGGATTGGGCTACCAATTCTACCAATTTGCAAGAAATTCGATACGTTTGACCAAGTAAAAGCAAGTGGTTGAGAAGAGAGAGGAAATAGGATAGCAATTTAAATCAACAAATCAATTAGAGATAAAGTAGGTAGCGATAAGATAAGATAAGAATTAAAATCTGGATTAAACATCTAATGTCACAACTCCAACTACCCAATCATACATAGCACCCAAGTGATGATGATCCCCTGCCTAAGTTCAATTGCAACGTCAACCAGGATCCCCAAATTCTCCTAATGACACTATCGTGCTCAATAGGACGTATTCAACGATTGAGTTAATTACTTGCTACGGTCTCATAACCCGATCATCAAACTCTATTAAATCTTGTTCCCTATAAGGTTGCACTGATCTCCTACTCACTCTCGTGAAATATTCAATCAGTGATCCCAATTCAAGTTCTAAACGCGAATTACCTATCAAGCCTCATCACGTTAACTAGTCAATCATGCATGCTTATGATCAACGCAATAAATTCAGAAATGGAAAACAGGAATTGAGGTAAAGGAGGGAAACATACATCACATTGAACGCTACACCGTCATGGGTGGTTTCATTGATCCCTTAGACAAGGGAATTAGTTCCTCATGCTTGTAACAATGCACAAACAATTGGAGTTCATCATAATTGTAAAATAGGAAAAGAACATAGGGAGACGCAGCTCCAGAGAATAAGGATTTGTCTCCAAAAAACGATCTAAAACAAGTGGTGAACAAAAGGTCTCTCTAATCTGCCCTAAAACAATCTATAAATAGAGGTTCTGGGTCTCTCCCGCTCGTGGGACGAGACTTGGTTTGCGAGGCGAATCTTATGAATCATATCTTCAGAGATTGGTTTTCTCGCGAGGTGAGATGGTGATTCGCGAGGCGAGACAGAAAGGGTGACATCTCTGGCACAGTCAGGTCTTCAGGCTCGCGAGGCGAGATGGTAATTCGTGAGGCAAGATAGAAAGGGTGACATCTCTGGCACAGTCAGGCCTTCAGGCACTCGAGGCGAGATGGTGATTCGCGAGGCGAGACAGAAAGGGTGACTGTTGCTATTCAGGCAGGTCTTCAGGCTCGCGAGGCGAGATCCTGTCTCGCGAGGCGAAACTTCCAGAATTGTTTTTCCACTGTTTTCTTCATTTTCCTTGACTCTAAGAGCTTCACTTTTAACCTGAAACAATAAAAGGAAACGAAAAGCGTAATTCTACTCAAAATAAACTAAAAACTACTAAAAATGCATTAAACGAATCAAATTCTAACTTAGGAACAAAACAAGGCCAATTTGGGAGATTAGCGAAGTTGACTCGCCCGATTAGGCACAAAATCTACCCCTTTTCTAGATGGAAACTAGATGAGTCAGAGGCTTATCAATAAGCCATTCGGAAGGTTCAACAAGGACGAGAACTTCAAAGAATCCACCTCAACAGACAAAAGTCCAATTGTTTGCTATGAGTGCAAGAAGCCTGGTCACATCAAGGCTGAATGTCCTCAACTCAAGAAGGCCCCTTTTAAGAAATTCTTCAAGAAGAGAAGAAAGGAATGATGGCTACTTGGGAGGATCTGGACTCAACATCTTAAATGGCTAGATGGACGAGGTTGTTTTCAAGATGGACGCGCTTATCTTATGAACGTGAATTCTATAAGAATTATCAGAATCTTATTGCAAGAACCAGAATCAAGAAAAGTCAGAAGTTACTCTCTCAAGCAACCTCGGTTATCAGAACCAAAGACCATTTAAAGAATTCTTCCAACATGCTTTATTCCCTAGTACCTCTGGTCCTTACACCAAAAGGGAATTGTACTCAGCAAAGTACAAAAAGCTCTCTGCACAACTCTGATGTGGTTGTATCACGATGCATAAAGCCACGATCCTTCATGTTAGAGTACAACCAACGTTCCTATTGCTTTAATGGCTGCCCAGAATGACTCTATTGCATTTAATGAAGTTCTGCTTGAAGCCAACATCTGAGGGAATGTCTTTAACGGATCCTAAATGCTTGAAGACTATAAATACAGAAGTCATTGAAGATGAAGTATAGAGAATACACATAACATTAAAGAGCCATTACTCTGCGCATTAAATTCTTCATTCTTTCATTCTGTATTCTTCAATCATTTGAAGTTATTACGCAGACTTTCCTAAGCTTTACATTTAAACCACTCTCTGAGTGTTAGTGAAAGTTCTGTCTGTCTGAAGTTGTATTTATTACAAACCAAATCTATCAAACAAACCAGAGTGAGCCTGAAGAGGCTAAGTGTGCAAAGAATACTTGTCTTGATCCTGAAGAGGCTAGGTGTGCAAAGAATGCTTGTCTTGGAGCCTGAAGAGGCTAGGTGTGCAAACAATGCTTAGAGTCGGTAACCTGATCAGTTATAGTGGATAAATCTTGGCGCTGCCAAGGATTGGACGTAGCTCTTTGCTTTGAAGAATGAACCAGGATAAATAACTGTGTCAATCTCTCTTTCCTTATAACCTCTTTAGTTGCTTTAGTTTTCTTATACGTTCATCAAGTGGTGTGTTTGCCAAAGTCACTGTTAAAATTTTATCAGATAGGTCACCTGTCTGTCCTGTATCTTTCCACTCGTTTGAACCTAGCTTCTGTATGCGAAAAGATTTCAACTTTTTTTAAATTCTGATATACACAATTCGACCCCCCCCTTCTCGTGTTTATAGTTGTCTATTTCAGTTGGTATCAGCTCAGTCTCTGGGTTGAGCATCTAACAGTGTAGAGGTAAAAGGTCCTGAAGTATAGACATGACTGCTGGAGCTAGTTCAAGTGGAAGTCACCAGAATGAAGGAGATTCCCAAACCAGACCTCCTTACTTCAATGGAGAACAATACAACTTTTGGAAAGATAGATTTCAATGGTTCATTCTATCTACAAACTCCGGTCTTTGGGATGCCAATACAGATGGTCCATTCATTCCCAAGAATGATGATAACACTGACAAACCAAAAGCTCAGTGGACTACTGCAGAAAAGACAAAATGGGAGCTGAACCACAAAGCTAGATATAACATCATCTGTGTTGTCAGTCCTGAGGAGTTTGAGAAGGTATGTACTTGCGACTCTGCCAAAGAAATATGGGACACTTTAGCTGTCACACATGAAGGAACAGCCAAAGTCAAAGAGTCAAAGATTGCCATACTTGTCAGAAAGTATGAACTATTTGTCATGGATGAAGGAGAATCCGTTGCTCAAATGATAGGAAGATTTCAAACTATAGTCAACAGTTTAAAATCTCTTGCAAAGTCTATACCAATACTGAGAAGGTTGGAAAGATTCTGAGAAGTCTACCTAAACAATGGAGACCTTTGGTCACTGCTATCTCTCAAGCCAAGGATCTCACTACCTTGACTATGGATGAACTTCTTGGAACACTCACTGTTTATGAGCAAGAACTTGGAGATGAAGTTGCACCAAAGAAGGGCAAGTCAATTGCTCTGAAAGCTGATCAAAAGTCAGCAAAAGTTTCCAAGGCTCTAAAGGCAGACGAGTCATCCAGTGATGCTGACCTGTCTGAACACAAGGATTTTGAGAGTGATGAAGAATTATCTCTCCTGACCAGGAAGATAAAGCTTATCCTACAGAAAAAGAAGTTCAATAGGGATAAGCCATTCAGAAGGTTCAACAAGGACAAGAAATTCAAAGAATCCACCTCAACAGACAAAAGTCCAATTGTTTGCTATGAGTGCAAGAAGCCTGGTCACATCAAGGCTGAATGTCCTCAACTCAAGAAGGCCCATTTTAAGAAATTCTTCAAGAAGAGAAGAAATGAATGATGGCTACTTGGGAGGATCTAGAGTCAACATCTTAAATGGCTAGATGGATGCGGTTGTTTTCAAGATGGACGCGCTTATCTTATGAATGTGAATTCTATATGAATTATCAGAATCTTATTTCAAGAACCAGAATCAAGAAAAGTCAGAAGTTACTCTCTCAAGCAACCTCGGTTATCAGAACCAAAGACCATTTAAAGAATGGTTCCAACATGCTTTATTCCCTAGTACCTCTGGTCCTTACACGAAAAGGGAATTGTACTCAGCAAAGTACAAAAAGCTTTCTGCACAACTCTGATATGGCTGTATCACGATGCATAAAGCCATGATCCTTCATGTTAGAGTACAACCAACGTTCCTATTGCATTAATGGCTGCCTAGAACGACTTTATTGCATTTAATGAAGTTCTGCTTGAAGCCAACATCTGAGGGAATGTCTCTAACGGATCCTAAATGCTTGAAGACTATAAATACAGAAGTCATTGAAGATGAAGTATAGAGAATACACATAACATTAAAGAGCCATTACTCTGCGCATTAAATTCTTCATTCTTTAATTTTGTATTCTTCAATCATTTGAAGTTATTACGCAGACTTTCCTAAGCTTTACATTTAAACCATTCTCTGAGTGTTAGTGAAAGTTCTATCTGTCTGAAGTTGCATTATGACCGATCAGTTCCTCTTGCTCCGAGTTCGCACCGCTTGTTCTGGAAATCGTCGTGCCGTCGTCGGTGAAGATGGCTGTGCACACCGCCTCTACAACACCGCCATCACACTCCGTCTTAGTTTTCGATCCCGACGACTTCAACTCTACTGTGCGCCGCCGACTCCGAGTTAGAAGTTTCACGTCTTCCGGTTTTGGTTCCTTCTTCTCCGTCTCCATTAGGTGCCTTTCTGTCTTTCTCGGCCTGGTCAAGCTCGTCCCCGCTGCTGGTTTCTCCTCCCGCGACGACGCCGTCTCTGGTCCCATGTCTGGCTTACCATGGGTTCCATGGAGTTGCAAACATTGGAACATTAGGGTATGCAAAGTATCTTGGGCCTGCTACAAGGAAATTTTATTTTGGGGCCTTATTTTTCTCTTGGATCTGGTTTTTATTTTCTTTCTATAGGCTACTAGATTGGGGAAATCAATTTCTTCATGTTGGATTAATTGTTGGGTTTCACAATTTTATTTTGGGCTCTTTCTAATTAGGTAAGTTTTGGATTAGTTCTTAGGCTCCTCATATTATTAAGGCTTATGGACTTCAATACACCTTGAGGACAGTGTGTGTTTGCAAGACCAGTGGGATGTAATGGCCCAAATACTACTAAGCCCAATTATCATAAGCTACCTTGAGCTACTAGGAAGGGTCTAGAATAATGATGAGTCACATTATTTAGGAAGGACCTAGAATAATGATGAGTCACTATAATGAGTCATAGATGTTGTTGTTAGCTAGTTGGTTAATGGTTTGCTATATATGTAACCTGATGCAATGAATGAAGGCAAGAAGGAAAATATTAAGGAAAGCATTTGCTTTAGGAGGTTGCTCCCCTCACATAGGAGTGTTTTTATTCTCTTTTACGTTTTTAGATAGCATCTGTTTGGTATAATCATTATTCCTTACAAAAGACCAAGGAAGACACTTGAGGAATATGCCAACACTAACGTCAATCGGCATGTCTCTAGTATAGTGAGACCTCTGGTGAATTCCAACAACTTTGAGATGAAGTCGGCTCTCTTGAACATCATGCAATTAACAAAATCAATTTGTCAGGAAGGAGAAAGAGGATTCTGATAATTAATCATATCTCCAACTTAATTGAGTTATGTGAAACAGTGAAGATTAATGGTGCTAGACATGATGTTATTCACCTAAGGTTGTTCCTTTTTTTATCTAAGAGATAGAGCCAAGGCTTGGCTCTAGTCTCAACCAAGGTAGAGCATCACTACATATGATGACTTAGAGGCTAAATTTCTTGCAAGGTTCTGGGATATCTTCTGTTTTTAAACTTTAAACCAGGGAAGAAGTATCTTTTTTACAACATAATTTAAAACACTAATTACTCCTTAAACTTTTGAATCAGCCTTATTAATTTATAACATGATTAATTCAAATTTTTCGTAGAGACCCAAACAGCAACTGACACTACACCAAAATTGATTTTAATTTGGGACAATTATTTATTAGCAATATGTAATTTGTGACTAATAGATAATAATTAACCGGTAATAATCATTATATGATGACCTATTTTATGACAAATTACATAAGACAATTTCTTTTAAATATACTAGCAATTCATCCGTTGCGATGCTAGGAGATATTAGAAAACAAAATAACAAAATATTAAACCTACTTTAATGAAAGTAAATTTTAAATACCAAAATCAATTTTTATCCAGTTTGTGGAAAATAAAATCTTAATTAAGTGCATAATTTAAAAAATTGAGAATACGTAACCAATGTCCTTAAACAAGTTAAGGAAAATAAGAAAGTATGAAAGGAAAAGTATGAAAAGAGAATACAATAATGTTAGCAAGTGTTGGGCTCATTAATAAGTTAACCAAAATTGATAAACACAAAAGTCATGGAGATACGCCCGTAACAATGGAAACCAGGAACCAAGGGTAAGTTTGGAGATAAATATCATTTGGAGGCCTCCGCCTTTTGGATACATGAAATGCAACATTCAGGGAGATAAACTGAACGGGCTCAGGTGTGTGTGTATTTTTGTTAATAGGCAAATTTTAGTGTTAATGTTAGTATTTTGTTAGTGGGTGAGGTTTGAACCATCAACTTTCTTATTACACCATTCCTTAATTCTCTCATACTAACTATCTTGACTACCGTATGACTCCTAGGGCTCAGGTGCTTGTTTGAGGGATGAAGCAGCAAGAAATTTCATTCTAGCATTTACAAGCTGGTGCTTTGGCTCGATGACTCCCGCAGAAGCTGAGGGATGGGGTTTATTTCAAGCTCTTCAATGGCTTCGTTCAAAGCTTTCAAAATGAGATAATTGAGATGTATAGCAAACAAGTGGTTGATGATATGCACATGGCCAAATCTGACAAGTCTGAATATGGTTCTAGCTAGTATTCCCTATTGTATTTGGAACATTATTATATAATGAAAGACCTTGATTTTGAATGCCTAAAAAAAAGTCATGACTCATGATATATATTATATTTAGGGTTTTCCTATCATGTGCAATTTTGTACGGGTTAAGTATCTCAAATAAGTAAATTTGTATAGAAACTTGTGTATTTCACACTTTATACAATGATAAGAGATATGATGTCTGAAAATGTGTTCAAATATCATTTCTTGTGACATCACTTGCTTAGCTAGTAGCTACCTCAGTCCTGAATACCGGAGCTCTCCCCAGTTGCTAACCTTGTTGTTCGCAGATGCTCAAAGTAAGTGTGCACTTCTGGGCATCTTATCTCATTTACATGACAATTATTGCTCCATTAAAATTTTTCAAACTTTCTCTCTTGAAGGTACTACTTTATTTTCTGTTTTTGCCTTTTAGTCAAGCTTTTACAGTTTTGCTTTTCCCTATACTGTTGGTGACGATTATTAGTCAAACACCTTGTCTTGCATTTTAGTTGAAATATGTGAAGATTCATTAGACTGTTATTCTACTAACTCTTGGTAGGAAAATCTGCAAACATGTGCAAGTGTTTGAGTATGTCACAGAATGTGTGTTTTTTGCAATGCACAGCTTGTCTCTTCTTTTCCTAAATGGCATAATAATAAATGAAATGAAGCCAAATTGTAGAATAACCCATTGTACTTGGAGAGAACATTTTGGATCCATGTTCAAATTTTGACTTTTGTTAGTGTCATTTGCAGGTTCATCATCAACACCTCTAGTGACCACAGGTCAGCTTTCAATTTTAGTTGTGCTTTTAGGTTATTATTAACCTGTAAGAACAAGGTTAATCATTGTTTGTTATTATCCTCTTGACTGGTGCAGTTTATCACATCTATGATTCTTACACACTTCGAAAAGAAAAACAAGCAATCATTGAAAAATTTCTAGAAGACTATAGAGCTCTCAAGCCCACGAGATACTCATATGCTGAAATCAAGAGAATCGCCAATAATTTTGCGGACAAGTTAGGGGAGGGAGCTTATGGAACTGTGTTCAAAGGAAGCATTTCCAAAGAATTTATTGTTGCTGTGAAAATCTTGAATGATATCCAAGGAAATGGGGAAGATTTCATTAATGAAATTGGTACAATGGCTAGAATCCACCATGTTAACATTGTTCGTTTGGTTGGTTTTTGTGCTGATTGCTTTAAAAGAGCTCTTATATATGAGTTCATACCAAATGGTTCACTACAGAAGTTCATAAATTCACCAGACAAGCAACAAAACTTCCTTTGTTGGAAAAGGCTGCAAGAAATTGCTCTAGGCATTGCTAAAGGAATTGAGTATCTTCACCGTGGTTGTGATCAACGCATTCTCCATTTTGATATCAAGCCTCAAAATGTTTTATTATATAGCAATTTCACTCCAAAAATTTGTGATTTTGGTCTAGCCAAATTGTGTTCCAAGGGGCAAAGCGTGGTATATATGACAAAAGCAAGAGGAACTTTGGGGTATATTGCACCAGAAGTTCTCTCAAGAAACTTTGGAAATGTATCTAACAAGTCAGATGTTTATGGTTATGGAATGATGCTACTTGAAACAATAGGTGGGAGGAAGATCACAGAAAACATAGTGGAAAACACTAGCCATGTTTACTACCTAGAATGGATTTATAATCTTTTAGAAGAAAGGGAGGAAAAAAGAATTCAAGTTGATGATGAAGGGGATGCAAAATCTTCCATAGGTGGATTTGTGTAAGGACTCTGTAATGACAATGCCGGGTAATTTGGAGTGTAGCATTTTAGTTACAGTGGTTCTTCCTTATGTTGTTGGGTTATTATTTTATACGGGTTGGGGTACCCTTTGTACCCTTTAATCAATATACTTTTAGCTTATCGGAAAAAAAATATTGTATTTAAGCTTTTGTATGTAAATATATGGTTTGTTGAGTTTTGCTAAGTGCAATGGGATGGATAAATTGTTTAATGTCTTAGTTTTGCTGAGTGCATGTGGGAAATATAGTAAAACAATGTAAATAATTAAAAAAAAGGGAATAGGTAGCGTTTTCTTGAAAAAACGCTGCCTAACGTTAAAAATAGATAGCGCTTCCTTGAGAAAGCGCTATCTATTTCAAACTTTAGACAGTGCTTTCTTGAGAAAGCGTTGTCTAAAGTATGTAATAGATTATCTTATTACCAACTTTAAACAGCGCTTTCTCAAGGAAGCGCTACCTATTCCTACTTTCAGTAACGTTTTCTTGAAAAAACGCTGTCTAAAGTGATAAATAGATAGCGTTTCCTTGAAAAAGCACTATCTAAAGTATGTAATAGATTGTCTTATTACCAACTTTAGACAACGCTTTCTCAAGAAAGCGCTACCTATTCCTACTTTCAGTAGCGCTTTTTTAAGCACTATTGAATCTCTCTCACCTTCAGTAGCGGGTGTATAGATAGCGCTTTTAAGCGCTACTAAAGGCAAAAAAAAAAAGTGTCACTGAAGCCCTTTTCTGTAGTAGTGTTTCATAAAAGATACTCGTGAATAAAATTAGTTAGAAACTTCAAAAAACTTTATTGCCTTGTCCTAGAAATATAACTTGTCTGATATTTCAGGCCTCACATAAGTACAGTATTAGCTTTACACAATCAGCCCAAAAAACCAGAAAAAAAGCCTGTTAATAACCTGTTAATTGCAACAACAAAAAAAACCATAAGAAACAATCAAACCAATGCCAATAAAGTTTAGTATGTTCCCAGAAAAAGTGTGCCACCACATAGTAATAGAGAAGGGAGCTAGCCAAGAGTTAATCATGTAACCAATAAGTCCACCAAGCCCACCATTCCAAAAACTTTACAATCAGTGTTTTGTGCACCTGCAGATGTTCCATAAACCGTAACACCAGAACCGAGCCACTATCCCACCAATACCTCATTCTAATCTTCAATCATAATGCAGAAAAAAATCTTGCTTTCCATCTTGAGAGAGCGAGTCAAACACTTGAGAGATAAACAGGCGAGGCTGTGACTGTTTTATCTTCATTCATCTTTATGCATTAATACTGATCTTTTTTTATGGAAATAGAGCCACTCTTCAGTTGATTTTGCAGGTTGTTTTTATCTTGCTGTTTGAAGAACCTTTGAAGGTTGCCATGAGGGATTATAGGAAGGATAACAAAAATGAGAGACAAAAATATTTTGAGAGAAGATCATTAGTGAGGAGGAATTCTGGAGTGATCATATGTGAGTGGGATACACTATTGAGGAGGTTTATGTAAAGGATTTTTTGGGAAGGGTTTTAGTGAGAGTTTCAAACACAGTTTCTGGAATTCTTTACAACATCTACATGGTCTCTCTGTTTGCTATTACATGAGGAAGTTAAATTTTGTCTCTCAAATTATCTATTTTTATTTAATTGTTATGCTAATTGTTAAACATTAACTTTTCTCACTAAGTTTTATTTTATTATTATTATTATTATTTAAAATGGTGAGTTTTTTCTCTCATATTCATCTTTTGTCATTTTATTATTATGTCAAATAGTATTTCTTCCTAAAAATTTCATCATCTATCATTTTTTTATTTATTCTTTATTTTATATAGTCACCTTTTTATTTTAAGGACCTAATTGAAAATTTTATATAAGTTTAGAGACCCAATTAGAAACTTTTTAGTTAAGGGACCCAATTGAAAATTTTATGTAAGTTCAGGGACCTAATTAGAAATTTTTTTAGTTCAGGGACCTAATTAAAAATTCCCAAATAGTTCAGAGACTAACTCAATAATTAAACCTTAAAATTACGTGCAAAACATGTACGGGGCAAGAGATATGACACACAAACAGAATAAATAAGTTCAAAACATACTGCTACTACGTATCATTTTCATGAGGCAAGAGATATGAATTTAACACACGCACCCCATGTAATTCACACATTACATAACATTACCTAAACCACACCCAAATGTTTAATAAAAAGTACTTAACTTGCAATTGACAGCAAGTTTAAGTTTTAAAAATAGTTCAAACATCTCTACTTCTAACTATTACAAGTGAAATTAACACGCCTATTATAAGTTACGGATGTCCTCTACTTCTCTTCCTTGATGGGGTTTATAAAGTGACTGAGACCATTTGTCAGAGCTGATGTTGAGACCAAAGAAGCTTTCAGTATGCTTAGACCCTGCAGCACCAACAAAATTAAAAAGAAAATGTTTTACTATCGAGCAATTAATTAACATTTTGTCTAATAAGTTGATTGAAATATTAGAAGCTCGATCGTGTCTCGAGTCTCGACATAAGGATTTACCTCTTCCGTGCCAATGGTGATAACCTTTTCCTCCAAATCTTCGGGTGGAATTCTCAGTTTACTCAGATATGAAATAGCAGAAAAGAATGAACTTGATGTCACGACCAAGTCATCAGTTACCATATACAATGATAGCTTCTTAACGAATCCTCTTCCACCATCACAGTATCCTACACCGATTGATGACTGCGGCTCCAAATAGCTCAATGGAGCAATACATATAGCTGAATCTTTGTTTTTTTTTGGTAAGCATATAGCTGAATCTTTGTAATAAGCTTGTGAAACAGTTAAGTAGCCGCTTAACACTTTCTTAGTACTGTCACAGTAACTCCGACAAGAATAATTGGAATTAGACACTTCATCAATGGGTAATATCTGCTTCCGGAGTTTGAATTGGTGAGCAATGCGAAAATTATCAAGCATGTTCTTAAGATCAGACCTCAAATATCTGTAGTCATCAAAACTAACAAGGCTTCTGTATAGATTATCTATGCTCCCTAAGCAAGAGTTACCTTTAAACATTTGCTCCACCCCTCCCAAAGGGAAGGTCAAAAAACTAAATAGGAAGTCAACAAAATCCTCTTCAGCAAAAGCAAACAATATCTTTCTGTTGGATTTTCTTATCATTACCTTAAGTTTAATCATCTCCCCACCAACATTAGCCTCAGGCTTATCAACATTAAAATACATTAATGAACTACTTGGTGTTGCATTATGAGACAACTGTTTGTTCCTCAAGAAAAAGTCTGTAAAAGATGTCTCAGAGGGTAAACAGAACTTCAGTAAGTCCATCATCTACAAAGATGAATTAAACACTATATATTAAATACTTAACTTAGAGCAAATAAGACAAATGATGGCATGAATCTTAAACGTACTAAAGTGAAGGCATAAGTATGATCAATTATCATGATCAATTATAAGAAATAAGTTAATTTTTTAATTACAGTACCCATCTTAATTGCTATAAGTTTATAGCTAAAAAAATATCATATTGATCAGTACTCCTACATATAGTATATTTGTCATGCATTAATAATAACAGCGCATGGTTACCTCCTTCTGATTGACACTAGCAGTTACTTCTTTGATTGCATTGAGGTCTCCAATGTCAAGTAGAGAAGCTTGAAAATTTGCAGGCATTATCTTTAGGTCATCAAAAATAATAAAAGTACCCATCTCAGTGAACCATTCAATATTAATCTTAGATACATTTGGAGGTGATATCTCTCTGTTCATGAGTTTCCCGCAATAGCATATTTTGTTCTTGAATGTGCTCAACAAGCCACCATATTCTTTACGACTGCACTCCTAGTTCTCACATATGAAGTACTTCATGTTTTCTGTGTCATCAACATTGAGCTTCACATTTTGACAATAATATTCCCATGCGTTCCTGGGATGAAGCAACATTTCTTTACAAGTTTGTGCTAAAAAATGCTTTACATCCAGATTGGCCACGCTTTCATACAATGCGCTCAGGCTACCAATGCTAACCTTCTTAATGTTAGATTCCTTAGCAACAAGCCTAGCAATCGTGCCCAAAGGCAAGGTTAATAAGCTTAGCAGGACATCCACAAACTCCTTCCCTGCCTGGACATATACCACTCTTTTTTTCACTTCGTCTACCAAAATTTGGAGGGGAACAGCCATTGTAAGACAGTAGTTTGCTAAGCACAAAGTAATTATCTAGAATCGGTTCCTTCTTTTATCCTGGTACCCTCCTCCTTACATATTTATAAAGCTATGCAATCTGAATATTCTTGGTATTTTGAAAATAAATGAGTATTTAGAATAACTCACTAATTGTGTGAAGAAAATTTATTCGAGCTATTAATTGCTCTTTCAATTTCCAGCCTCTCCAACTTCCCACTTCTAATTTATGAAGTTCACCCCATCTACCACTAGTTTTTATTTCTATTTTCTACCATTTGATAGAGGGATATGTCACTTGCATAAATTCATTGAATCCGCGCAAAGTAATAATATTTGCACACTACATATATATATTCACATATTTCTTACATAGAAAATACTTATTTCGTTTTTTTATGTATTTCTGTAAGGGTCTAAATAATTTGTGTAAGTCACTTAATTTCCATAATATAATACTTTATTGAAAACAAACTAAATGAAAGTTTGAACGTGCGAAAACAATATTAGAAATAAGAAATTTTTTAAAACTAAAAATTGACAGAATTTGTTGTTTGCTTGATTGAACCGTATGTACGTGGGTCAAAAACTATTGGAATGTTATCATTATGCTATTAAAGGATTGTCTCCAAGATACTTTAATTGCCATCTATCACATTGGCTGATTTTTGGGGCTTCCTTCCCCATAAAAAACGTAAAAAATCCTACCAATGGAAGAAGCACAGTCAGGGACGGTGGATTTTTGTTGCTTTCTATAACCATCCACTATCTTTAATTTATGACTTTCCCAATGCTTTTAGTTTTTAATAATTATTTAATTTATAATTTTATTTTATTCAACCAACATAGCATTTTATGGTTGAAGATACTTTAAAAAAGGAAAATGATTTTTCAACACACAAAATGGACACAAATATGGTGTCTCTTTGTTTTTATTGTGTATTTTTGGAATACGTGTATACAAAAAGATAAAAAGTATGTGAGAGATAGAGATAAATATATACGGTGTCACATGCGATGTCAAAATTTTGTGTTTAAATATCATAGCTGTTTAAAAAAATTGATGCGATCAGGATAATGTTTTTTGAACACATTTTGGTGTCGTCTTTGCTTTTTGTGGTATTCTCGAAATGTGTGTATACAAATATGATAAAAAGTAAGTGAGAGATAGAAACAAATATATACAATGTCACATACGGTGTCTAAATTTTGTGTTCAAATATCACAACTCATGCGATTATGCCTGATGGTTCCTTCTTGCATGTTATAAGTAAGAGGAGTGTTATTTTGACACCAAAATCAAACACCAACACCTACTTTTATACTTTTCCCATATATTTATTCATTATTTCTCTCTCATCTTTCATTGTTTTCTTTTCTAAACTCACCTTGATTGGTGGTGTCCAAAGTTGGTGTCAAAATATCATTTCTTTATAAGTAATCATCTCAATACTCCCTCTGGTCCTATATATAAGAGGCAAAATCCTAAACCGCACAGACCAAGGAAATGCATTGAAATAAGCTCACTAGTGCAGAAAAGGGATTCTACATCGGAGTTTACACATCGGTTTATTAAAAATCGATGTGTAAAACGAGGCGGTGGCATTTTTGAAATTAAAATCAAAGTATTACACATCGGTTTAGAGAATAACCGATGTGTAAAACGTTTCCACATCGGTTATTTCTAACCGATGTTTAAAATTAAAATAAAAAAAATTTAAAGTCAGAATTTTTAACATTCAACATCGGTTCTATATGAACCGATGTGTAAAATAGTGATTAACCACATCGGTTTCTAATTAACCGATGTATAAAATTATAAAGAAAAAAAATAGAAATTAAAATTTTACTTTTACACATCGGTTTTTATTAACCGATGTATAAAATTGAAAAAAAAATATCAGAAGTTAAAAGTTTAATTTTTACACATCGGTTTTACCATAACCGATGTGTATAAGATGGTTAACACATCGGTTTTTCTAATAACCGGTGTGTAATATTCCTAATTTTTCTCTTTCCCTCCTTGTGTTCCGGGCCCTCTCCCATTCTTCAGTTTCCGAACCCTAAAACACAAAACACTCCCTCCCTCTGCTAACGCGCGGCTTCTTCCTTCACGCAATCCCAGCTCGAAGTTCATCTCCTCCCTCATCTCCTCCTCGAAGTTCATCTCCTCTGCTAACGCGCGGCTTCTTCCTTCACGCAATCCCAGCTCGAAGTTCATCTCCTCCCTCATCTCCTCCTCGAAGTTCATCTCCGTGTGTGAGTCCATTGGAGTGCATCAAAAGGTAGAAAATACTTGATGTTCCTGTTCTGCGTTTTGGTTACTTTCTGTTGGTCATGATTGTCTTGGATTCACTGAAGTTTTGCTACTGTTGTGGTTACCTTGCTGGTTGGTGTATCCGGTATACTTGTCTTGTGTGTGGGGGATGATTTCTATTCTTGCACTATTTGGGACTGGTTTTGTTTGGTTTCTTTGTTTTTCTTCTTGATTTTGCCTGTACATTGTTACTGTTTTACGGTGGGGGGGATAGTGTTCTTTTTGGGTAGGTTTATACAGTTTTATACCTAGTCTATGCTTGGGGCTGTTAGTTTTTTAGTCTTGGCTGTTGAGCTTACAAAATGTATGGGTGAAAATTGCTCAAACTTATGTGTTTGTAACTTATTTGAGTACATCATTACAGTTTTTTCACCTGCTCTTTGCTTCTTTTCCACCTCTTAGATATAGCTTGGTTCATTATCGAAGAAGTTATAGTCTAACTAACTACTAAGTCTAGCTCTATATACTATACTCTGACATGATTATGACTATAGCAATCCAACTTTCTCTAAGCTTTAGTTTATTTTATGCCAATTCTCATAGCTTTTTAATTTCTTAAATTTATTCCCTCTTTATAATGTTTCATTGTTGTTCAGTAAACCAAACATGATAAATAAGGATTGAATTGACTTGCCTCGATATGGTGATGATAATATCAACGGTGTTAGATACTTTTTGGATATTGCATTCACTAAAGGAAAGGTTGAAGGAGAACAGATTTTGTGCCCTTGTGCTGTATGTTGCAATGATAGTTGGGAAAAAAGAGATGTAGTGTTTGATCATTTAATAAGTAAAGGACTTGTATATTTAATTTATTATTGTTTAAAGATAATGCTTTATTTTTATTCGTTATAGGATGTTGGAAATGATATTGTGCCTAAAAGGTCGGATCTAGGAAGACCAGAGATGTCTGCTCCTGCCAAGGTATTCATTTGACCATTTAGTTAATAACGAATTAAATAACTTAATTATCCGTGATTACTAATATATATCAATGTTGTTTAGGGGATCGACAAAGGGACACCTGGTCATGGTGATGTTTTTAAAGTTCTGGCTATACAGGTTGTCACCATGGAGAATGACGCAGCCTTGGTAAGGTTGGAACATGATGCCAGCCCTGGTGATGAACTGTATATCCCAAAGAAGGAACTTATGGAGATGGTACTCAATAAAGAAATGGCTAGTTCTGCACACATATCGTTATGGTGCACGTAAGTACATTTTATTTATAAGTTAAGTACGTAATTAATTTTTAAATATTATGATAATTAACATGTTTTTCCAATATATTAGGTATCTGCATCGTATGTTAGTCGATCAGGGTAACCTCGCCCTTTATGGGTTCAGTGACCCCATGTTCATTCAGGGTGATGTTCTCCTAGCATTGGAAGACCCGGTCACTACCATACGTGATATACTTGCCCGAGACGATCATCAATTCTATCTTGCGCCTTATCTCAATAAGTAAGTACCGGTTATTTAAGTATAACTATATATGACTTAGTCACTAACTGTTTCGCAAATACAGCCGGCATTGGCAACTGTTGCTCTTGTACCCAAGAATGAACGTCGTGGTCTTCTTCTGCTCATTGGGAAATAAGCCGGCGGATCAACTGAAGACGATCATCGAAACGTAAGCATTAAAATACTTTATAGTCAGTAATGCAGTTGTTTTAATTATCTGAAATCTATTATATATACTTTAATTAATGTTTTTGTCATGATAGGTCTATTAATGCAACCCACATGTTGCGTGGTGAAAGGCGTACTCGGGCTATCAGATGGATTATTCCCAGCGTAAGATATTTATTAATTCAAATGCATCAAATGCAGTGGGTACAATAATTGATTTCTATTTTATTTAATTCCTCATATTCTAATTGGGTTTTATTTGTACGTAGTCACGTATACAACGTGGGTCATGGGAATGTGGCTACTATGTGATGCAGTGGATGTTGGAAATTATCTCCTCCGGGATCACTGAAAGATGGCACGTGGTAAATGTTAATTGACACAATTAGAAGTAATAGTATAGATTCGTTATATGTTTTATGTTAGTTTATTACTTAAAAGATATAATCTTTTGCCCAATTAAACTTGCAGATATTCAACAATCCAACTCCATTATCTGATTCCGACATCAACAACATAAAGAGGCGTTGGGCAACTTTCTTTCTTGAAGTGTATCAACCATAGTTTGTATATATGTAGTTAGTTTAGAAACTTATCATGTACTAGCTATTACTTTTGACTGATTATATGTATTTTGATATGAAATCTATAATATATCATGTAGCTTTTTGGTTTCTAATTATTTTTGTTGTCTCTGAATGTAATTGAACGTATATATATATATATATATATATATATATATATATATATATATATATATATATATATATATATTGTTCGTAATAAATTCAATATATGTTAGTTGTGTTGAGAATATTTACAGTATGTTATTCTGGTATATATTGATCTGCATTACTGAAACAGGGGGGAAGGAATGATAGAAATGTAAATAATAGGAAAAAAATGAGACTTTATACATCGGTTTTATTAAAACCGATGTGGAAATTTCACTTTACACATCGGTTTTCATTAAAACCGATGTGGAAAGTCAAATTTCCACATCGGTTTTAATGAAAATCGATGTGAAATTTCACTTTATACATCGGTTTTTTATAAAACCAATGTGTAAAGTGAAATTTCACAATAGGATACCAATTGACAAATTAATTTTCCACATCGGTTAAGAGTTAACCGTCGCTGTATAAAGTATTATAAACATCGGTTATAAAACCGTTGTGTAAAGTGCCAATAAACCACATCAGTCGTTTCAACATTAGTTTTAAAACCGATGTGTAAAGCCAAAAATAACCGATGTGGAATCCCTTTTCTGCACTAGTGGCTATTTGTAATTAATATTAATATAAATTTACAAAATTAACCCTTCAATAATTAATGAGTAAACCTACTTGTATGGAAAGTTGATACTGTCTCGTAATATAAACCATATTATAAATAAGGGTAAAATTGGAAATGAGCATTTAATATTTGTCAAAATACATGCATGTCTCTTATATTTTGGACCAAATAAAAGTAGTCATTTGTCTCTTATAATAAGGACTCGAGGGAGTATTTTACAAAACTTTTTTTTATAAGCAAAATTGTATTTTTTTTATAAAAGCAAAAATGTATTAAAGAAGAGTATAAGGGGTACTCAACCCAAATACAACAAGAGAACCAAAAGCATCAGATAAACTATAGAAGTAATACTACTCCTTAAACGAACTAGTATGAGTATTACAGAATCTTACCCCCGTCTAACTCCCCTAGAATTTGTCCTTAACTAATTTGATTTGCATACAAATTCAATTTTAGTTGGTTGAGTTGGTTGACTGTTCTTGTAACACCCCGATTTTTACTGTTCTTTAATATCGGTAAATATATACATATATTTGTTTATATTTGTATTCAAAACCTAGAAAATTATTTTGAATAAAAAAAATCATATTTATATTCTACTTTATCGTAGAGAGTTACGGTAAAAATTTAGGTTTAAAATTAAGACGTAACCCGATCTGCGTTTTAACTGACAGTAAGATTTTACTAAGAAGAAAACCTAATTTTGACCCGAGAACGAAACCATTTAGATTTTTATTTTATTTCCAACCATAGTGGTTATTTTGAAAATTTTCAAAATAAATAGGTTATTATACGATAATCGGGCAAATATTCGACGATCGGGGATCGACAGAATCGAGAACGGAGGTGCAGAGACAAAACCCGACGCCGGACGGATGAGGACATGATGACTCATGGGGGTGAGTCATAGGGGTTAGTCATCTTGCATTAAATGCAAGTAATGATGGTTATATGTAAAAGGACCAAAATGCCCTTGATCTTTAAGTGAAATTTCAAGAGTGTCCCTAAGTGAATTTTGACCAAAATACCCTCTAAATCTACTTAATTTCGTGCAGCCCCTCTACTAAATCAAACTCATTGCATTTTGATTTCATTTCATCATCTTTCTCTCAGAAACCTTAATCGGGTAAACAACGGAACCAGACACGAATGTGCAAATATATACCGGGAGAACATAACGACGAGTCATCCATGATGACTCAAGAGGAATGAGTCACCATAATGACTCACCATAGCCATTAATGTGCATTTATGACAAGTAAATGTGAAAAGACTAAAATACCCCTAACATAACCTATGTCTAGTTAACTCCAACTAAGGTTAGCCAACCATGATTACAACAAAATATCTTCTTCCTCACATGTGGTCACAAATCAACCACATACTCCTACTCACCATTACCACTCATTTGTCATGATGATTTCAAGTGAAATGACCAATTTACCCCTAAGTTAACCTAACCTAAGTTTGGTTAATTCAACCATGATTCAACTAAAATATCTCCATCCTTTTTGGGGTGTTAAATTTGGCGACATCACTCTAGATCCACCTCCACCACATATTTCTCTCCTTCATCCATGTCCATTCAATTTTGATGATGACAAAGTTACAAATATCTAGATATTTTCCTTACTAACTTAACCTAGGATAAGTTACTATCAACCATGGTTATCAACCACATTTTTGCCCATTTGGCTCATGAAGCCCACGACCTCCTCCCCATAAATATCCCTTGTTACTTCATTTTTGTTTCTCTTTACAAGTGCTTCATCTTCACTTCATCCCCATTCTTCATTTTCCTACACAAAATCTCTTAAGTTCTTCATCAAAATTTTTAAAGGAAGTCTAAGATCTTGATCATTTCTTGAAATTCCAAAGGTATAGCCTTATGATCCATGATCATACCTTCACTTTTCATCACAAGTTTTCTTCTTAAATCCATGTTTTGTTCAAGATCAAATTTCTAGATCTAGAACTTCAAAAATATCTAGAAAATCATAGAAAAATCATTTTAATATGAGATCAATTTCTATGATATCCATATGACTTCTATTTTCATTATCCAAGAGATTGAAAAATTTAGAGATCCCTAGATATTTCTTCTTGACTTGACCGAACCTATGTTCAAGTAGGCTAGGATGATTTTCTTTAATCTTTAACTTAGATTTCTTGTTTATTGATCATGGCTAGGTTTTAGTGGACAAAACCGTGGCATACCTTGGTTTAGCTTGTGTTTGTTTGATCTTCAAGTGATCTACAAGAGGTATGGGGGACATTATCACTATCCTACCATAATGTAGATATGTATGTGGTTTATATTGTTTTTATGTTGTCTTGAAACCCTAAAAGTTAGGGTTATGTCTTTGTGTGTTTGGGAGTCTCTAAGAGGACTTTGTAGCATGATTGTGTTGTGACTGTGTTGTGAGCATGATAAATGATATATATGTTTTTTTAATGCATGATAGTTAAAAGAAAATGGTTAATATGCTTACTTAATCATTGAAAGATCATATGTTGAATATGTTAAATAATCAAGCCATGATTTAGTGTTTGAATACATGGATATGTATGATGTTTGGAGATTGATTGATGAAGAGAAAATCTTCATTTGTGTTGTTCATGGTTCGGCCATGTTGTGGAACAAAAAGGTTATGAAAGTCTTAAGGATTAAAATCATGGAATCTTATGAGTATTTCAAGTTTTCAAAGAATGACAAAACCAAGAAAAATCACTAAGTTTGTGACAATGTCTTTAGGGCAGTATAAACTGTTTGTCCTACTTTTAAGTACTGCCATATCTTATTTTAAATGATCTAAAATTGGTTTGAATTGAATTGGTTGATTATATTGAAAGTTGTGAATTTTTAAAGATCTAAGGACTAATATGCAAATACTGAGAATTTCAGGGGTTGTTCTGAAAATTTTATTTTTATGTACTCTAATTTTATTCCTTAATGATATAAAACTATAGAAATTGATTTGAAGTTATTTGGATTAATACATAAAAAAGATATAACCTTTTTAGTAAATGAGGACTTTTTTGCAAATATTGGAAAATATGGGGAAGAAATGTAGTTTCTGGAAAATTTGATGGTTACTGAATTTTTTTTTATAGAAGTTGGTTTAGTGTGATTTGAAGTTATAAATAAAAAGTTATAAGGTTTTAAGTGAATAAGGACCTTTTAGCAATTAATGAAAGTTTAGGGACCAAACTGTAATTTTAGAAAATGTATGTAAGTGGGCAGTTAGAAAGTATTTTTTCATGCTTATCAAACTGTTATAAAACTCCACAATGAGTTTTGTACCATTAGAGTGTAAAATCATTGAAAAAAGATTTACGCGATTTATAACTTAACGACGTTCGGTCAAATTTTTAGAAATTTTGTATAAATGGAGAGTGAGATGTAAAATCAGTGTTTAAACATTTTCCATATGAATATTATAACCTAGGAGGGTAATATATTTGAGGTTAGGAACCATATTTTCAAAAGTATGACTTTTGGGCCTAAATGCAGTAGAAAGCAGCAAAACCGTCGTTAAACGTTTTTAAGGATTTTCGAGAAAATGTTTTGAGAAACTGATACCTGTGTATCTTTGATGGAAATTATTATTGAAAATTGATTTTATTTTATCTAAAGGTTTTGGTTTTAAGCCAAAAGGACTTTAGTCTTGAAAGACGAGTTTTACAGTAACATGCAAAAACCTAAGTCAATAACAACTTAGTGAAAATACGAACGTAATAATTTATGACCTGGGGTGGAACACGACCTTATGTCATAAAGTATGGATAATTAATTATCCATATTCCATAAAATTTAATGAATGCAGAATGATTTGTTTTCTTGGAAGCCAAAGAAAAACGCTCAATTAGAAAAGTACAGAGAAATAAATAATTGGTCTTTTGTTCCAATCTCATAATGCGTTAGGACTTTTAAACAAAGTGTTTTAAGATATCTTTACACAAAGATGAAAGGTTACTTGAGAACTTCAGCTGATGTTGAGAACATCTAGCATCTGAAAAAGCACGTTGAGAGAATTCCGATGGAATCAAGATGTCATCCGATGGATAAACAACAAGAACGCATTTCCGGCAAATTTTGCCTAAACACATAGTGAAACTATGTCCTATAAGGTCGTTGTGCCTAGGAGATTGAGCTAACACTTTAATGCGGGTGTGAATTCCGTAGGACCGATCTGGTTGATGCTTGGGGATCCCAGTGGGTTGCTCCTCTGTGGCGTGGTGATCTCGCAATACACAGACATACTTGAATAGATGCTACGTGTTTTCTGGTAGTGTAGGATGTTTTCGAAAAAGCCTATGACGTGCACGCCCTCTTCTATTGACGCATTCATTATTACCTAAGACTGGTATCTCCGGAACAATCCTCCGAACCACTCTCTCCGACTGTTCATAAAACCATGGTATATGAATTCTGAGGTCATTCCTCAAGTCTTAGATGTCATATATCTAGGAAAACGTGGTGCTGTGGTCATGTTTTCGTGAAACATTATTGTTTGATATGAGTGTAGATATTATTGATAATTGATAATTGTACGTACCTGAGAGTCATACCACTGCATGTCTACCTTATGTGTAAGATAAATGGAAATCTCACCTCCTTATTTTTATATTGCCTATGTCGGCTGGCTATGTGTCTTCTGTATTCTTTTGAGAAGATTGAGATGTCAAGATGTCGCTTGGACGACGCATCGTAGAGATTGAGGTTCGAGCTTAGGGACGCTGGTGGAGTTTCTAGTGGACTTCTTCCAGACTATCGGTGGTTCGTAGACCATGTTTTTCCTCTTGGAATAGGAAAGGGCTTAGTTCGAGAGTTAGTATTGTAGTAGCTCTAGTAGTGTCTTTTGTGACAACGTTGGTAGTGGATTCAAATAGAGTTTCCACTAGATCTCGTCAGTTGGATCTGTATTTCTCACAATGTATGAGAGAGGATTGTCTTCTCTATTTTAATTTGGCTGGCGGGGTATGTATGTTTGGAAGTTAATGTAGTTGTCTATGGAGCTGTGACAACAAGTATCTAATATTTTAGGAGCTGCATCTCCACATTTTTATGTTGAGTCTGTACATTCTATGATTTGTTTATGAATCGGGTTGGGTATTATGTAAATGATTTTCGTACTTATGATCCCAATTGTGATAATGGAATATTTGATTGTCCACTCATTTAAAACATAGTAGTTATATTTACGACTTACGAAAAAGAAAAAAAATTTCCCCATTCTTTTATAGCCAATTTTAATTAACTTACTTTTCGGCCTTAAAATGTCACTTACGATGTAGCGCCCGAGAAGGGTGTTACATTATTGGTAGCAGAGCTGACCGAGTCTTTTTGGGGCATGGGGTTTAGGTCTGTTGTCGTTTTTGTTGTGTCTTGTCTGGTTGTGTCTTGTGTTGTTTTGTATTCTTGGTTCTACGAAGAACCAATGTTTGGAAGGATAATGACATTAGTCTATCCTTGACTGTGTTTATGTTCTTTATAACGTTGTTCCGAAAGGAATAATATTTTTTTATGGTGAGTCTATTGTAATCTGCATGACTAATTGAGTTTGGTATTGTAGGATTATAACACTACAAAAAAACAACTGTTTAGCGACCGTAATATTTGGTCGCTAAACATTGTAAATAGGTCGCTATTTAATTTAGCGACCGATTAATGGTGGTGGCTGAATACCTAGTCGCTAAGGTTTTAGCGACCGAAATAATATTTCGGTCACTAAATGGCGACCGAATATACGGTCACTAAATAATAATAAACGGTCGCTATTCGGTTGGTCGCATTTTTTGGGTAACCATTTCTAGTGACCGATAATCGGTTGCTAGTTCGGTCGCTAATTTTGGTTACTGTTAACCTATATTAGCGACGGATTTTCGGTCGCTATATCACATTTGTAAATGTTAAATAAAGTTTAGAGACCGAATTATTGGTTTCTAATTCGGTCGCTAAACTGGTTATTATTAAATTTTTTATTTTAATTTTTAAAATAAATTTTTTTTCTGATTTTCTTTAAACGTTAGCAAAATTACTAATAAAACACACCAAATTACTTATGAAATATACAATTATAAGAAATAATAAATATATATAAAAAGAATAATCCAAAATGTCGTACAAGAATCGTTTAAAGTCAAAAATATGGAAAAAAAAATCAGTCATGATGAGGGGGAGATGGAGGAATCCAATCATCCTCGGCCCGTACTCACCGACTTCTCTGCTGGCCGATCGTCCTCTGAGTAGCGACATCGGTCCATCGGCGGCGGAATCGGAGGAGCGGCGGCGAGCGCACAACCGCTCGAGCATCATCTCGAGCAAGCTGGAGTCTGGATCTCATCTGCTCCAACACCAGCCGCAGATGTCTGCCCTGCTCGATGCTCGCCGCATCATTCTTGGTGTGCTGAGTCAACTGTGCAATCTGGTTCGCCATCTGCTGCTCTCTCTCGCTCTTCTCCTGAAGCTCCGCGTTCAGCTGCGTGATGGTGTCCTGCATTTGGTGGAATGCAGAGGACGGCGAGCAGCCAGTTGAGGAGTGACTCCGAGGAGTCGCGACTCTTTAGTTAGGATTTCCAGTTTTCAGTAGTTTGTTTAGTTAGTTGTTTTCAGTTGTATTCGAGGATTTATTACGGATCGGTTATACCAGCTCTATAATGTGACGTCGGGGTTGGGTTTTTATTTTATGTTATGTTTTATTTTCCGCATTTTGAGACTTAATACAATGTGGTACCTTTTACCTTAGTTTTGATTATTTTCAATAAATGAAGTTTTATTTTAAATTACCCTATCTTTTTATACTTTATATGTATGCGGGGTAAAGGGTGTCACAGAGTCAATCCACCAAAGTTAAGCAACAGAAACCACCTCATTCACCCCTTTCCTCATTTAGTTTATATATTATCATCTATTGCCAACCACCGCTCCACTCCAATCACAACACCCAATTTCCCCCTAACGCCTAGATGAGATTAGCCTCTTGGTAAGCCTCCGACTTGAGTATAGCTCTATTACAACTCCTAACATGAGAATCTGAAAAATAAAAACTAACTTGTTGGGCGCTAACAATTGTTGGTCTCTTCCCCTCAGCAACACTCCAAGATCCTTGCCTCAGAAAAACCCCCACACACAGCATCTTCTTATCAGCTATTTCAGTCGAACCCCCGCCTTAGATTTGTTCTTAGACCACCTCACAACACATTTCTGATCGACCTTGCGGACTATCCTCTTGCTCGATTTCACCATAAAATCACTATTTGAAACAAAAGGATTCGTACAAACTCTCTATTGAACACCATAAACAGCTGAAGATGCAGACCCTCCATCCAAGCGCAAGATAATGTCCTTCATAGAGCCCAATTTAGTTCGTTTAGAAACTGGAAGGGTATGGCCCTTAGGTAATGCAATCGGTCCTACTCCCTTTAATTTCATAGACATATCTTGAATATTGTTGGAACCAACAAATTGAGGTCCACTTGATTGCACCTCACACTGTGGCCCATTTAAAGACACATGAAAGACCAACAAATCTTGCAGCCCAATATATACATGTATGGAGTTTTCCACCATGTTGTCCCTCTTCACATTCAAGAGTCTTCGCTGAGGTTATAATACGTGACCCAACGGTAACGCCTAGTTTTAATTAACATTAATTTAGATGATTAAAATAAGAATAAACCTTGAGGTTGAATTCATAAATTCAAGAAGTAAGAATTGATACCAACTAAAAATATACATTCCAACACCTCCCGAATCTGAGTTCGGAAACAAATGCAATTCACAAAAGTCGCTAAATGACTTAACGATCGTACAAATAGGCTTATCCTTAGAGCCCAATCACATGGAATTATATCCAACGCGTAGCGTATGCGAGTTACAAAAATAAGTAAGGTCCTCGAATTATAACCTTACGTAAATTCAATAAATTTAAATTTAGCATAGCTAAATTAAATTTAAATAGCTACAACAAGGTATAACTAATGTCCTAAAATTACCCAGACAATCACAACATTAAAAAAATATTGAACAAGCATATTAAAACAATTCCCAATATTCCTAAGCAGTTATACTAACCCGCATATACCCCGAACCACACCTAACATATAATCTTCCCCCACCTCTAAGGTGTTCAGAGTCTTTCAGGCACTTGGCAGCTATGCAGTCAGCTCCAGTCAGTTCCCAGAAAGCAATTCCTGCATCCCCAAAGCAAGCACGAACATGAACAACATCCCAGAGAGACGATCCAAGCATTGAAACAATTAGACAATTCACAAAATTAATTACTCAACATCAACAATATATTTAACTCACTAACATACTTAATTTCACAAAAACCACACCGATTTAAATCATAACAGATTTGGGGTCTTTAGGTTCATGATGAAAATTTGGGGGAAAAATCAAATTAACAAGATATTGACAAAATTGGTTAAGGGAAACACTTAATCAAGACACCAATTGCATAAAACACCAATTAATTTTACATTTTGAGAACTGAAGTCAAAACATAGGGTTAGGGTATAAGAAAAAATTGGGGATTCTGAAACTAAAGACGAGAATGTGAGCTGTGGACTTCGGTGCGGCGATCGACGGCAGCGGACGGCAGTTCTACAGTAACCATGGACAAAAAGGAATGAAGGAAAGCATAAAAGAAGGAGAAGAAGAAGATTTAACACTCAAGAGTGGTGGAACCACCATAAACGGAGGCGAGGAGCGCTTACGGTGGCGGAGGGCGGCGGTTCGATGCAGGACAGCGACAACTCTATTTTGCAGCTCCGACGACGCTTGCAGGGACACGAGGCACGGTCGTCTCCTCCTAGAGCGGCGGCTCCGAGTGACGGTTGTAGTGTAGAGCGGCGATGCGCGACTGATTCAGGGAGGGAAGGAAGAGAAATTTGAAACTAAGGGAGAGAGAAGGAAGGGCATGAGTCTGACTTCTAAAAGAAAATGAAGAAGATAGTGAAAGAAAAGAAAGAGAGGAAGAGAAGGGGTGTACGTGGACTATTTGCTACCAGGCAACATAAGAAAAACATTTCCTTTTAATTTCTGTTTTTCTTATTTGATTTCCTTTTTCTTTCTTTTTTCTAACTAAAAAAACAAGTAGAGTAAAATCTAAAAATATATTTTCTTCAACCATATTATTTAAGGTAGTATTTTTTTATAAACAGAGAATAATAGTGTAATGCTATTGTCTAGCAAATGTGCACACCCTGTAATAATGCAGTGTTAACGCATCCAATAAAATATTTTTAAATGAGTAAATAAAATTACTCAAGCCAAGCAACATTAAAAATAAATAAAAATTTAGAAAATTAATCACTCATAATAATGCAATTAAACATATATTTAAAAACAGGGATGTTACAACACTATCCCCTCTTACAGAAATTTCGTCCACGAAATTTACTTACATTCAGAAAAGAAACGGGTAGAGATCCTTCATCTTTGTTTCCAGTTCCCATGTCGCATTTCTAGATATCTCGTCCCAAATCACCTTGACTAAGGGAATTTGTTTCCCTCGAAGGTCTTTAACCTCTCTATCAACTATCTTAACAGGGAGGGTCTCAAACGTCAGGTTATCTTATGTGAGACGGGTTAGGGACATACCTTCTAAGTTGTGACACATGAAAGACGTTATGAAGGTTTGAGAGAAAAGGGGGTAAGGCAATCTGGTAACCTACAGGACCTATCCGGCGAAGAATTTGATAGGGTCTTGTGAATTTAGGAGTGAGCTTTCTAGATTTAATAACCCTGCCAATCCCAGCCGTCGGGTTGACTCTCATAAATACATGATCATCTTCTTGGAACTCCGAAGGTCTCCTTCTCTTGTCACTTTAGCTTTTCTTCCTGTGTTGTGCGGCCTTCATCTTTCCTTGAGTCATCCTCACTTTCTCCGTAGTTTGCTGTACCAACTCGGGTCTAATGATCAAATTCTCTCCAGATTCAAACCAATACAAAGAAGCTCTACACTTTCTCTCATACAAAGCTTCATAAGGTCCTATACCAATACTGGAATGAAAACTATTGCTGTATGTGAACTCGATCAGAGGTAAGAATTCATCCCAATTCCCAGATTGTTCCAACACATAGACTCTCAACAGGTCTTCCAACGACTGAATGGTTCGCTCAGACTGACCATCGATCTGAGGATGATATGCCGAACTCATTCTCAACTTCGTTCCTAAGGCTTCATGCAAAATTTTCCAAAAACGAGATGTAAACCTTGGATCTTGACCCGAGATGATACAGGAAGTTACTCCATGTAACCTTACTATCTCGTTGATGTACAGTCGCGTCAACTTCTCCATGGAATATCTGATATTGATAGGCAAGAAATGAACAGATTTCGTCAACCTATCGATAATAACCCAAATTGAATCATATCCTTTCAGGGTCCTAGGTAAGCTGACCACAAAATCCATAGCAATGTTATCCCATTTTCATTCAGGGATGTCCAATGATTAAAGCGTGCCCCTGGCTTCTGATGTTCAATCTCTTCTTTCTGACAAGTCAGACACATGGCGACAAACTCTGCAACATCTCTCTTCATTCCTGCCCACCAAAACATTTTCCTCAGGTCTTGGTACATCTTGGTAGTACCCGGATGAAGACTCAACTTACTCTTGTATGCTTATTCCAGAATTTTACTCTTGAGCGCTTCATCATTCGGAATACAAACTCTGCCCTTGAATCTGATGACTTCATCATTCCCTATACTGAAATCTTCAGTCTTGTTCTCAACTAACTGCCCTTTCTTCTCTTGAAGGTACTGATCAACCACTTACTTGTCTCGAATCTCTCCTAACAGATCACTTGAAACTGTAATCAAACTCAACTCAGACGGCCTGACGAAACATCAACTACAAAATTAAGATCTCTGAACTTCTCTATTAGCTCTAACTCTTTCACCATCAAAGCAGAAACATGCAACACTTTACGACTCAAAGCATCAGCTACTACATTAGCTTTTCCGGGATGGTACTGAAGCTCAAAGTCGTAGTCTTTAATAAACTCCATCCATCATCTTTGTCTCATGTTCAACTCCTTTTGATCAGAGAGATACTTGAGACTCTTATGATCACTAAAGACACTAAACTGTGACCCATACAGATAATGTCTCCAGATTTTCAACGTGAAAACAATCGCTCTTAACTCCAGATCATGAGTAGGGTAATTCCTTTCATGGGTTCTCAACTGTCTAGAAGCGTAAGCTACCACGTGCTTCTCTTGCATGAGAACGCATCCTAGACCTTGATGTGACGCATCGCAGTAGACGTTGAAAGGACGTTCTAGATCAGGCAAAACCAAAACCGTCAAGGTCGTGAGATGTGGCCATATTTTGTGAATATGTGTAGAGTGTGCAAGTGAACACAATCATACAAGTAATAAAGTGTGAATAGAGATCATTCCCACGAGTAAATTATTTGAATATAAATTCTATTTTTAACTTTTCTAAGTAGCTTAATAAAAGAAGGATTGGTTTTTGGCAATAAAGTAAAAGACAGTAATTCAATCTCAAACAGTAACTGTAAGTTGCAAGATAATGAATCAATAAAATATAGTTTTCAAATGAGATGGGTAATAGCTAGGAAGACTAATCCTTTGTAATTTTAACTGCTGGGTAATTTATGCTTCAGAATGCTACAACATTTAGTCCAGGAAATGAATTTTTTTTCCAATAATAAGACTGAGTTTCATTAAATGCTTCTTATTCCTAAGTTCAAATTAAATTCGCTCGTACATGAATTTGCTCATGCAACGCATGAACTATAGCTGCAACTAAAATGAAATAATGTCTGGGACGGTCAGCCGTTAGCCTAAACCCCGGGAATTCTCCCTCCGAGGAATAGACCCCAAAGACGATGTTTCAGGTTAATCAGACCATGTTTCAGGTCAACCATCACAGACCATGTTTTAGGTCACCTGCTAGTACCCTAACCGCTCATCATAATCTCATAGATAACCTCTATAATAATCTCGTCTCATCAATCTCATCATCATATCATAGCAATTATCTCGGTTAGGCATTACTAACACATATAATAAGAATTCCCTAGTACATCATCATGTCTCAACATAACATATCACTTACTCAACCTCTAAGCATAGCACTCGTCACATCATATCATCATATCCTTAGGTTATCATGTCATCATACCATCATTACAATCATGTTATCATTTCCAAAATAATAATCATTACCAATTTAAAATAATATAATAATGATATAACATGTTCATAACAAAAATAATCACAACACTCATAACATCATCATCCATCAATTACCAATATCAATTCAAGCAGTCAAACAATCCAAACAGACAATCATGAAAATAATAATAATAATAAAATAATATATTTTATTCGTAACGATGATAAATGCACAATTTCAATATCATCATTGGTACCACTAGGTAGTCCCCAATGTGATATGGACATTGTCCGTTACTTGCTCTCGTGTAGGGTTTAGGTCGCCCTATGCCATCATCGAATTAAATGCAACCGCGCCGTTTTCGACGTTAAATGATTTCTCTCCCCCACCTGGAAAGTCGCACACTAAATGAAACGAAACGAGTGTCCTCGATACTCCTCAATTATGCCCTGCACAGTACTAGGGTCTTCGAGCTTCCAAAAATTCACCTAAGCATCACATTGCGAAGCACACGTTACCACGAGTTCAAAATCGAAGATGGAATTGAATTCCGACAAATGAAACGAAAAATAACTTGAGAAACGTAACGAATGGAGTTTCGACATAAAAGAGAGTAGGAATTACCTTCTCTATTGAAGAAAAGAAGAAGAGAACAATGTAGATATCGTCGGCATGAACTCAACGATGTATCCGAAATCACGATGGGACGATCGAGTGAGTCGTAATCGACACCGGAAGCTCCCTCTTTCTCTCTAAGATCTCTTCCTTTCTCTCTCTAAATTCTCACCCTTTTCTTCTCTGCCTACTCTCCTCTTTTCTAACTTTCTACTCTCTGTTTTATCAGGGTGTGAAGTGAACTTAAGTTCACTTGCACCCTTTTTATTTTTATGAGTCAGCGTCCCAACGCTCAAGCTTTGGAATCCTGGCACTCGAGCGCTCCAATGCTGGAGCGTTGGCCTCTCCACGCTCGAGCGTTGGAGAGTAGGTGGACCATCGCGCCATGCAAGCAACCAGAAGATGCCACGTCAGCCCTGTTGACATGTGGCAAGTCAACGCATTGCCCTGTCTGGTTGACTAGGGCGCTTGAGCGTGGATATGCCCACGCTTGAGCGTTGACTCCTGACCAAAAGTCAACTCTTTGCGTTTCGGGTCCGTTCGATGTTCAATTGAGCTTAAATTTGAGATATAGGCTCATTAAGACCTAATAAACAACCTCAAACCATAAAAAAATGCCTAATCTCATCTCTAACTCCAAATTTCTTATTTCACACTCAAACGTCTCAAAGACGAAAACCGGGGAAAACCCTAATTTGTTCCTACATTCAAACTCACTCCAAAAGGTTGCGTACTTGCCATGCAAGGGTCTCTATGCCTCAAACAACATCTCAACTATGTAATCCAAGTCCTAAACCTAATCCTCATACCTAAACCATATATGAAATAACGGATGTTACATATCACACCCCCAAACTTGAATCATTGTTTGTCTTCAAGTAATGGCATTTGGAAACAACTCAACACACGAATGAAATCAACTAGTTTATCCAAGTTCCATGGCAATATTCAGAAAAGCTTTCAAAAGCATGCTCAGCATAAAACACTTTTTCTTAACCCCTTATCCAAATGTGTGTGTGTGTGACTTCCCTTTACCTTCAATCTAACTAAATCAGGAAGATTCTTATTAGTTCAACCTCTCAACAGGGCCTTGATCGAGATTCCCTCTTAGTCCTTGATTTAGAGGTGAAAACACACCAGGCTGTCTTCCTAGGAAAAGGGGATTCTTTGAGAAGATTTGTCACTACGTCATATCACTTCTTTCACCCTAAGTCATGACCACACTTTTTGGGGTTCACTCAATCATCATTCAATTGCGACCCTATCATAAGCTTGACAAGTTTCTAAGATCCATAAACACATAATCAAAACTTCACACAACAAGAGTGCTTAATTGGGTTGTAATGGGGCTAAGGTTAAGGTGTGATATTTTTATGGACAGTAGCTAACCATGGTGGAGTTTGAAATTTTTCTTCCCTTTAGATTTCCACTTTGGTTGTTCTCCAAAATTCCAATTTTTCACTTTCACCCAGCAGGGGAGGGGTTTTTATTCTATTTACTTGGTTTTCTGTCCCCCCCTTCCTTTAGAGGCTGAACAATACTTTTTTTATAATGTTCATTTTTATTTCTCATAGCTTTCCCATATTTCTCATGGTACATGGTACCTCCCCCCAAACATATTTTGGTAATTGTCCTCAACCTACCTTTCTAATATGCACAGATCCTGAACTCTTCAAGTTCATTCAGCTGCATCAGTCTTGCTTCCCCAACTGCTTGTACATCAAAATTCAACTTCTTTATAGTCCAAAATGCCTTGTGTTTAAGCTCTATTGGTAAATGGCAAGCTTTGCCATAATCCAATCTATAAGGAGACATGCCAATTGGAGTTTTAAAAGCAGTTATGTAGGCCGAGAGAGCATCATCTAAATGTAAGGACCAATCCTTCCTTGAAGGATTCACCATTTTTTCAAGGATCCTTTTGATCTCTTTGTTTGAGACTTCAACTTGGCCACTGGTTTGAGGGTGATAGGCAGTAGCAACCTTATGCTTCACTCAATATTTTGCAAGTAAATTGGCAAACAGCTTGTTGCAAAAATGAGAGCCTTCATCACTAATTATGGCTGTAGGGGTGCCAAACCTAGTGAAGATATTCTTGTGCAAGAACTTTGTGACTAATCTAGCATCATTAGAAGCCAAAGCTACTGCTTCTACCCATTTGGAGACATAATCCACTGCTACTAGGATGTAGGCATTTCCATAAGAGACAGGGAAGGGGTCCATGAAATCTATGCCCCACACATCAAACAATTCAATCTCCAAAATAGTGTTGAGTGGCATTTCTTGTCTATTGGAAATATTTCCCACCCTCTTACATCTGTCACAGTTCTTAGCATATTCTTGTGCATCTCTGAAAAAGGTGGGCCAATAATACCCTGATTGCAGGACCCTTGCAACAATTCTTTTCCCTCCAAAGTGACCACCATAAGGGGCAGCATGGCAATCACTCGGGATGTCTTTCATTTCTTCTTCAGCAGCACATCTCCTCATGATCTGGTCTTGGCATCTTTTGTACAGGAAGGGTTCATCCCAGTAAAAATGTTTAGCTTGATGCAAAAATCTCCTTTTTTTTTGTTGAGAATTCATTTCCACTGGAATTACCCCACTTACCAGAAAATTCACCATGTCAGCATACCAAGGTGCTGCAGCACCTTCTATCAGCAGCATGTGTTCATCAGGAAAATTTTCTTTGACTCCTCTTTGAGGCTTGGCTTCTTCTCCTTCAACAATTCTGGAGAGATAATCAGCTACCTGATTCTCAATACCCTTCTTGTCCTTTATCTCCAAATCAAACTCTTGGAGCAATAGGACCCATCTATTCAACCTTGGCTTAGCATCCTTCTCATCAATGAGGTACTTGACGGCTGCATGATCAGTGTACACCACAACCTTGGTTCCTTCCAGATAAAGTCTGAATTTGTCAAAAGCAAACACAACTGCCAACAACTCTTTTCCTGTAGTAGTGTAATTTACTTAAGCATCAATGAGGGTTTTGTTGGCATAATAGATAGTGTGGAAGATCTTGTTGTGCCTTTGACCTAACACTACTCCCACTGCAAAATCACTTGCATCACACATCAATTCAAATGGCTTCTCCCAATCTGGAGCTACTATTATTAGTGCAGTAATCAAGGCTTTCTTCAGAGTTTCAAAAGCTTCTAAACATTCAGCTGTGAAGTCAAATGTACTATCATACTCTAGCAATTTACACAGTGGCTTAGATATCTTGGACAAATCTTTGATGAATCTTCTATAGAAACCAGCATGGCATAGGAAACTTCTTATGCGTCTAACAAAATTAGGTGGAGGAAGTTTTTCAATCACCTCCATTTTTGCCTTATCCACCTCTAATCCTTTCTTTGACACTTTATGGCCTAGCACAATGCCTTCCTTGACCATGAAATGACATTTCTCCCAATTCAAAACTAAGTTGGTCCCTTCACATCTGTCCAGCACCTGCTCTAAGTTGTTCGAGCATCCCTTGAATGAATCTCCAAATATTGAAAAATCATCCATGAAAATCTCCATAGCCATCATGCATATCTGAAAAGTTGCGGGAGCATTGTAGAGCCCAAAAGGCATTCTTCTGAAAGCAAATGTACCATATGAACAAGTAAATGTGGTCTTCTACTGATCTTCTGGTGCCACTGCTATCTGATTATAGCCTGAGTAACCATCTATAAAGCAATAAAACTCTCTTCTAGATAACCTATCCAGCATCTGATCAATGAATGGGAGTGGAAAGTGATCCTTCCTTGTTGTTTTGTTCAGCTTTCTGTAATCCATGCATATTCTCCACCCTATAACTATTCTTGTGGGAATAATTTCATTCTTCTCATTCTTTACCACAGTGACTCCACCTTTCTTTGGGACACATTGCACAGGGCTAGCCCATACACTGTCTGAGATGGGATAAATGATTCCTACATCAAGCCATTTGATAATTTCTTTCTCCACCACTTCTTTCATTATTGGATTCAGTCTTCTCTGACCTTCAATGCTATTCTTGGCATTTTCTTCTAAGAGAATTCTATGCATACAAAGACTAGGACCGATTCCTCTGATATCTGCCATTTGCCATCCAATAGCTTTCTTGTGCTTCTTCAAAACTGAAACGAGACTATTTTCCTGATCAGAAGTGAGGAAAAAAGATATAATGATGGGAAGGGTATCCTGTTCTCCCAGATAAGCATATTTCAGGTGAGTGGGCAGCTGCTTCAATTCAAGAGTGGGAGGTCTTTCAATGGAGGGAACATTCTCTTTGCAAGTATCATCAGTAAGTTACAAGGACTCGTATCTTCTGATCTAGGACCTATGTGCCATTTTCTCTTCTACTAGTATCTTCAGTTCTTCATTCCCAGAACCAGTTTCATCATGAATTTCAAATTCTGTTTCTAAACCTTGCCTTGCTACTAGAAGTTGCTCTTGCACAAGGGATTCAATACCAGTAATAACAGAACAGTTCTCCATCTCTTCATCAGGATGTTGCAACGCATTGAAGACATTAAAAGTAACTTGCTGATCATTGACCCTCATAGTAAGCTCTCCCTTCTGGACATCTATCAATGTTATTCCTGTTGCAAGAAAGGGTCTTCCAAGGATGATGTGGACTTCCTTGTCAGCGTCAAAATCAAGATTAATGAAGTCAACTGGGAAAACAAATTTGTCCACCCTGATCAACACATCATCAATCCTTCCTTCAGGGTAGGCAATGGATCTGCCAGGCAATTGCAGAGTTACTGTAGTAGGTCTTGCTTCACCAATTCCAAGTTGCCTTAAGATAGACATTGGCATCAAATTGATACTTGCTCCGAGGTTACACAAAGCCTTTCTACAATAAGTATTCCCTATGAAACAAGGAATTGTGAAACTTCCTGGGTCCTTCATTTTTTGAGGTACCTTGTTCTACAGCATTAAACTACACTTCTTTGTCATAGCAATTGTTTCAAATTCTCCCAACCCCTTCTTCTTTGTGAGATGTCCTTCATGAACTTGGTGTAGTTAGGCATCTGCGGCAGGGCTTCAACCAGGGGTATGTTGATGTGCAATTCCTTCAGCATTTCCAGAAATTTGTTGAATTGCTTCTCTTGAGCCGCCTTCTTCAACCTTTGTGGAAAAGGAAGAGGGGGCCTCTCTGAAATCAGTTTAGGCTCAGTCCTCTTGGGAATAACTTGCATTGTGTCTTCAGGCAGGGGAACCGAGTCAAGCCTAATTTTTTCTGTTTCAGCTGGTTCAGTTGTCTTTGTTCCTTGCTGCTTAGATGCTACATCATCTTGTAGCGTTTTCCCACTTCTTAAGTTTATGGCCTTGACCTGCTCCTTCCCTTTATCATTCGAGGAAGATGGAGATTCTGTGGATGCAGGTAAGGTGCCAGCAGGTCTGTTAGTTAATACAGTTGTCAACTGACCTACTTGATTCTCCAAGTTTCTTACAGTAACTCCTTGATTTTGGATTTGAGCCTTAGTTTCAGTCATGAAAGCTTTCAACATGGCTTCCAAGGAAGATTCTTTTGCAGGGGATTGATTCTACTGCTGCTGGATATTCTGTCCCTGTTGTTGGTACTGTTGTGGGGTGTTTCCGGCTGAAGAATTCAATGTATTGCTGAAATTCCTGTAGTTGAAATTTGGGTGTTGCTTCCAACCAAGATTGTAGATGTTGGAATATGCATTGTTCCCTCTATTCCCCACATAATTCACTGATACTGGGTTGTTGGGACACTTTTCAAACAGATTCCCCCCTCCACAGAAAACACAGGTTGCAGAACTCAATTGAGCCACCACCGGTTCAGCCCTAACAGGTTCCTTACTTGTGTTGGCAGCTGTCAAATTTTTCAACATATTAGTAATGGCAGCAAGTTGAGCAGATAAAGCATTTGTTTCCTTCACCTCAAGCACTCCATCAGGGTTTTTAGCAGAGTTGGCCTTTACAGTTGGTCATTGATAGATGTTAGCATCTATGCTCTCAATCAGCTCATCATTGTAAGACTTAGTAAAAAAATGTGCCTCCTGATGAAGCATCTAGCATCAACCTCGAGGGAGGCAGTAACCCATTATAGAAGGTCTCCATTTGGATGCAAACAGGAATGTCATGATGGGGACACTTCCACAACAGCTCCTTGAACCTCTCCCATGATTCATACGGTGATTCATCATCATTCCGCCTGAAGGAAGTTATGTCACACCTCATTCGTGCATTCTTAGTAGGAGGAAAATATTTAGTTAAGAAATTTTCAGCTAGGTCATTCCAAGAAGTAATGGAGTTGGATTCCAAAGAGTTCAACCAAGTCTTGGCTCTGTCCCTCAGAGAATAAGGAAAGAGCCTTAACTTGAAAGCATCATCACTAACTCCAGGGATCTTGAAATTGTTGGTCACTTCCAGAAATTACCTCAGATGCAAGTGTGGATCTTCAGTAGGAGCACCACTGAACTGCCCAACAGTTTGAATCATTTGGAACATCATCGGTTTGAACTCAAACTGGTGGGTAGTTATTTCTGGTCTCACTATCCCAGTGTTCATGGTTTGGGGATCAAAGGCAGCATAGTCCCTAATGGACCTCTCCTTATCATTTTTCATTTCAATCATACCAGGTTGCTCCTCATCATCCAAGAACATGTTAGCCATGAGGCCAAGATCCAATTGTTGAACGTGGGCTCTTTGTGCTTTGGTTATCTTCCTTAACCTCTTTGCAGTTTTCTCTATCTCCAAATCAAGTTGGAATTCGGGTGTACCTTTCCTGCGCATACTGATTCAGTACCTGTTACTGAGCAAGGCACACAACAATTTTTCAGCACTAGCTAAATAGAAAAGGTTAAACTAAGAATTTAAATATTCAACACCATTGTCAATCCCTGGCAACAGCGCCAAAAACTTGTTGCCATATTTTGTGAATATGTCAGAGTGTGCAAGTGAACACAATTACACAAGTAATAAAGTGTGAATAGAGATCGTTCCCATGAGGATTTAAATTATTTGAATATAAATTCTATTTTTAACTTTTCTAAGTAGCTTAATAAAAGAAGGATTGGTTTTTGGCAATAAAGTAAAAGACAATAATTCAATCTCAAACACTAACTGTAAGTTACAAGATAATGAATCAATAAAATATAGTTTTCAAATGAGATGGGTAATAGCTAGGAAGACTGATCCTTTGTAATTTTAACTGCAGGGTAATTTATGCTTCAGAATGCTACAACATTTAGTCCAGGAAATGAATTTTGTCTTCCAACAATAAGACTGAGTTTCATTAAATGCTTCTTATTCCTAAGTTCAAATTAAATTCGCTTATACATGAATTAAGTGCGCCCAGCTGCGTAAAGATGTGAAGGCTATTCCTAACTCATTGAACAACAATTAATTTTCCAATTAATTACTTAATCTTTATCCTCTAAAAAAATCCACTAACTAAGTTTTTCCAAACTTAGTTAGCTAACAATCTCATCTCAGTTGATCAATCCAAACCAAAATAGGCATTCACGCAGAATAGAGGAAAATGATTAACATTCTTTGCATAAATCACCCATAAGTATCAATTACAAATTCATAGTTCCTATCTAAGAGAAATTTAGCTCATAACGAGCATAATGACAAGACAAGTCAATAAAATGAAAAATAAAAACATAAATGCGTAAAAGCAAATTACAGAGAAGACAAGGAGAAAAATGGAGGTTGTTGTACCCTATACCAGCTGACCTAAAAGGGAGGCTACTTTTTACTATTTGTGCTAGTGCTCCCCAACTAGGGTTTTTACAGTCTCTCATACCTCACTTTTTGGGCTTTACATAAATTCAAATATTAAATATTCTTTGTCCCAATTCCCAAGTACACCTAGCTGAGGTATGCGTTTCTCTCTCCTCGTAGTTTTGGGGCAGCGTTGCAGGTTCTTTGTTCTTTAGTGAAGGTATGCTAAGCTAGCAACTCTTTTGTCTTGTAGTGATCCTATCTTCAGAAGCTGCAGCATTCCATAGCATTACTAGAGCAGCTCCCCTCAACTTGAATGTCAGATTTTCATGCTCAACACTTCAAACATCTTTTCAGTTATATAATTCCACACTTTATCATTCTTTTCAGTATTTAAACAATTAAAGCATAATGACTCAAATTTTAATTAGAACTCTACTTTATATTACCAAATTACTCTAAACAAGAACAATGATTTAGTTAAAAAGATAATAATAACTCTTATTTCTATAAGTTATCATGAGACGACTCTTTAACTCCTGGAAACTTTTCTCACATACCTCGGTCCATGCAAAAGCTTGTCCCTTTCGATTCAATTGCGTCATCGGTAGAGCAATCTTCGAAAGGCCCTCAATGAACCTTCTATAATAACCGGCTAGTCCAAGAAAACTTCTCACTTTCGACACCTACTTCGGACTCTCCCATTGAAGAACAACTTCGACCTTTGTGGGGTCCACAGCAATCCCGTCTTTACTAATCACGTGCCCGAGAAATTGTACTTCCTCAAGCCAATACTCATACTTCGACAATCTAGCATAAAGTTGCTTTTCCTTTAAGATCTGTAGAACTAAACGCACGTGCTCTTGATGCTCTTCGACACTTGTGGAATAAATAAGTATGCCATCAATGAAGACAACAACGGACTTATCCAAAAAAGGTATGAATATCCAGTTCATGTAGTCCATGAACACTGCTGGAGCATTTGTAACTCCAAACGGCCTCACTAGGTACTCGTAATGACCATACCGAGATCGAAAAGCGGTCTTGGGAATAACATCAGCCTTTACACGAATTTGATGATAGCTAGATTTGAGATCAATCTTTGAGAACATTGAAGCTCCTCTAAGTTGATCCATGAGATCATCAATCCTCGGTAGCGGATACTTATTCTTGATCGTGACTTTATTTAATTGGCTGTAATCCTCACAGAGCCTTGCACTTCCATCCTTTTTCTTTACTAATAACACTGGAGCTCCCCAAGGTGAAACACTTGGCCTAATGAACCATTTATCCAACAATTCCTCAAGTTGCTTCTTCAATTCTGCTAGCTCGACTGGTGCTATTCTATACGGTGCCATCGAGATCGATCCTGCTCCTGGTGTCAAATCAATAGAGAACTCTATGTCTCTAAAAGGTGGCAAACCCGGTATATCATCATGAAAGACTTCAGGAAAATCTCGTACTACAGGCACGAAGCTTAAGTAAGAGGTTCCTTCGACTTCCAAAGAAAATAACATCAGGTATCCATGAGCTTCTTCTTTCAAAGAAGCGGTTATTTGATCGGTCGTTATAAATCTAGAATTCTCAATTCCCGAGAAAATCAAGGCTTTATTTGAGCAATCTAAAAGGATGTGGTTGGAAGATAACCAATCCATACCTAATATCACATCTAATTGTGATAGAGGCAAACAGATCAAATCAACATAACATTTTCTGTTCTCAACAATGATAGGACATTTCAAACAGGCTAAAGCAGTAGTTACAAAATCATGAGTAGGAATAGAAACTACTAAATCAAAGGGTTTAGTATTGGTCTCCAATCCTAATTGTCTCACACGATCAAAAGATATAAAGGAATGCGTTGTGCCTGAATCAAACAGTACATTTAAAAGTTTATCAGAGATGAGACACTTTCCTTGTATCAGATCATTGGACTGTGATAATTCAGCGCCAGATATGGTGTAGACTCTGCCCGATGCTTTGGTTCTAGAAGCTTGAGCACTGTTAACTTTGGAATTGGCATTTGACTGTCTATAGTTTCTCGCAATGTTCCCTGGCTCTCTACAGTTGAAGCAGATTGGTCCTCTAATAGGGCAATTTATGGTGTCAGGTGGTTGTCCACATTTTCATGCACTTCACAAGACGTGATGGTCCTGGATTGTAACAGTTACCCTTCTGATTTCCTGGCTGAGGTGGACAATTGTAGGGCTTATAAGGGGTCCTGTTGTTGCCATTGTTAGGTGTGAACCTAGTCGGCCCAAATCGGTTGTCCCTTGGCTTCTTCACATCCTCAACCATGGAGCATCGATCCACCAGTTTTGGAAATGACCTTATCCTCAACTGGATAATGCTTTCCTTGATCTCGTGTTGAAGACCACCCTTGAACCTTCTGCATCTCCAGTTTTCATCTGCTAGCATCTGACAGCATCTAGAGTGCTTAGCCAAGGATTCGAATTTGGCAGCATACTCCCTTACAGACCTTTTTCCTTGTGTCAGCAGCAGAAATTCAGTGTCCTTCGCCTCACGAACACTCTTCGGGAAAAACTTTTCCAGAAACTTCTTTTTGAAAACTTCCCAGTTCAGCTCTCCGCCCTCAGTTTCTATCAATTGACGAGTTCCTTTCCACAAGTATTCGGCATCACCGACCAGCATGAAAGTTGCAGACTCAACCTTCCTATCTTCTCCATAGCTCATTGCCGCAAAGATCTTTTCCATTCCTTCAATCAATAACACAACTTCGTCAGGATTGTTCCCTCCATGGAACTGAGTGGGGGTTGTTGCATTTGAAATCTGCAAGTCCATTTCCATTAGCAGCCTCTGGGACCGTAGGAGCAGCAACTGCCTCAGTCCTCAGAGCAATTTGTTCTGCTTACATAGCATTCTGAGCCTGCTGAGTTTGTTGCATAAAAGCAGCATTCTGTTGATTCTGCTGAGTCATAGCAGCAACCATGTCTTGGAAAGCCCTTACCATCGGATCCTCAGGCGGATTGCTATTAGCAATGCTGTTTCTAGAGCGCGTCATGATTCCTATAGGAGTAACCAGTGAGTTTCATGTCACAAGATAAAACTCCTGAATCTAATATCTATCTATTTTATTCTACAAACAATCAAACATTTCACACAAACACAAAGATCACACAGAGAAGACACAGTTAAGTCATAACCTCAGATCCGGTTAGGCTCGACTGCTCTGATACCACTAATATAATGCCTAGTTTTAATTAACACTAATTTAGATGATTAAAATAAGGATAAACCTTGAGGTTGAATTCATAAATTCAAGAAGTAAGAATTGATACCAACTAAAAATATACATT
Source organism: Sophora flavescens (assembly GCA_030762895.1). Classification (NCBI taxonomy): domain Eukaryota; kingdom Viridiplantae; phylum Streptophyta; class Magnoliopsida; order Fabales; family Fabaceae; genus Sophora; species Sophora flavescens. The sequence continues at coordinate 251,158,226 of CM061063.1, read as the reverse complement.
CCAACACCTCCCGAATCTGAGCTCGGAAACAAATGCAATTCACAAAAGTCCCTAAACAACTTAACGATCGTACCAATAGGCTTATACTTAGAGCTCAATTACATGGAATTAGACACGAGTTACAAAAATAAGTAAGGTCCTCGAATTAGAACCTTACGTCAATTCAACAAATTTAAATTTATCATAGCTAAATTAAATTTAAATAGCTACAACAAGGTATAACTAAGGTCCTAAAATTACCCAGACAATCACAACATTAAAAAAAATATTGAGCTAGCATATTAAAATAATTCCCAATATTCCTAAGCAGTTATATTAACCCGCATATACCCCGAACTACACCTAACATATAATCTTCCCCCACCTCTAAGGTGTTCAGATTCTTTCAGGCACTTGGTAGCTATGCAGTCAGCTCCAGTCAGTTCTCAGAAAGCAATTCATGCTTCCCCAAAGCAAGCACGAACATGAACAACATCCCGGAGAGACGATCCAAGTATTGAAACAATCAGACAATTCACAAAATTAATTACTCAACATCAATACTATATATTTAACTCACTAACATACTTAATTTCACAAAAACCACATTGATTTAAATCAAAACAGATTTGGGGTCTTTAGGTTCATGATGAAAATTTGGGGAAAAATCAAATTAACAAGAGATTGACAAAATTGGTTTAGGGAAACACTTAATCATGACCCCAATTGCATAAAACACCAATTAATTTTACATTTTGAGAACTGAAATCAAAACCTAGGGTTAGGGTTTGAGGAAAAATTGGGGATTCTGAAACTAGAGATGAGAATGTGAGAAATCACTCACTCAAAGGAAGAAGAAGAACTCGTCGTGGTGCTGTGGACTCCGGTGCGGCAGATGGAGGTTCTATAGTAACCATGGACAAAAAGAAATGAAGGAAAGCATAAAAGAAGGAGAAGAAGAAGATTAAACACTCAAGAGTGGTGGAACCACCATAAACGGCGGCGAGGAGCGCTTACCGTGGCAGAGGGCCGGCGGTTCGACGCCGGACAGCGGCAACTCCGTTTCGTGGCTCCGATGATGCGTGCAGGGACGTGAGGCGTGGTCGTCTCCTCCTCGAGCGACGGTCGCAGTGCAGGGCAGCAACACGCGACTGATTCATGGAGGGAAGGAAGAGAAATTTGAAACTAAGGGAGAGAGAAGGAAGGGCATGAGTCTGACTTCTAAAAGAAAATGAAGAAGAAGATAGGGAAAGAAAAAAAAGAGAGGAAGAGAAGGGGTGTACGTGGACTATTTGCTACCAAGCAACAGAAGAAAATCATTTCCTTTTAATTTTTGTTTTTCTTATTTGATTTCCCCTTTATTTTATTTTTTTTAACTAAAAAAATAAGTAGATTAAAATCTAAAAATGCATTTTCTTCAACCATATTATTTAAGGTAGTAATTTTTTTTTTATAAATAAAGAGTAATAGTGTAATGTTATTGTCTAGCAAGCGTGCACATCCTGTAACAACGCAGTGTTAAAGCACCCAATAAAATATTTTTAAATGAGTAAATAAAATTACTCAAGCCAAGCAACATTAAAAATAAACAAAAATAAACATTTATAAAATTAATCACTCTTAATAAAACAATTAAACATATAAGCAAAAACAGGGATGTTACACCAACAGACCCCACGCCGACAATTATTTCAAAATAAGTTATATATATACATAAATAGAATTTGTATAAAAACATATAAACATGTCCTTTTTTGTTATTTTACATTTATCAGCTAGTTCAATCGCTAGTTTTATCAAACACTTCAAATCCAATCCGCTAGCTTATCCGTTAGTTACCTCATCCGCTATCCGTTATAAGCTCATCCACTATCAACTAATTTATTTGTTATTCGCTACTTTTTACCAAATAAAGCCATAATGGATATCTTCTTTTACTATTTTTTATACTTAAAAAGGAAAAGGAATTTAGACCAATATTGTTGAATATGAATCACACAAATGTAATATATTGATTATGTGTGGAAGTTCTGTGCACATTCATTTTAGGTTTAATTATTCAGCAGGACTCTAAACTATTTGGAAATCTGTAAGTAAGTCCCTATACTTTAAAAATTCGTAATTAGATCCTTCAACTTATAAATAATTTGCAATTGTATCCCATATTTGTAGTCTGATCCTTACACTTATAAATAATTTGTAATAAGGTTCTTAGGGGTAAGGTTTCAAAATTCCTACCTTAGGGACCTAGTTAATTACAAAGTATTTACAAGTTCAGGAACCCAATTATAAATAACTTACAAATTTAGAGACTCAATTATAATTTTTTAATGTATAAAAACCTATGTGAAAATTCTCAAATATTAATTCAAGGACCTGTAGAGTAATTAAATATTTTTTCCACCTAATTCTGGGAGATCCCTCTGTTTTTGTCTGAGGGAAGGCTCATTATGGAGGAGAAGGAGATAGGAGAAGGAAATGGAAAGTGGGCATAACACAATACGGGGGTGTGAATCTGCGCAATAATAATTCTGGCAGATTTTTGGTAATATATCATGAGTCATATAACCTAAATAGCAAAGTTATCATATTTTCATGTGAACAAAATTATTCTCCTGGTAAAATAGGAGGTCCTCACATCAATATCAACTTTAATTTTGTCCATCTAAAAAATTTTACAAGTCATCATATTTTCATAGTCAAGGTGCACATCCGTGTAGCCAAGATAAATCATTACAGGAGATTCTTAAAAATTAATTTCATGCGACATGAAAAATTCTAACAAAGTTTATGGATAACTTTTTAGTCAAGAAACATATATAACAAATAAACAATGTTTATAGGTGTTGATGAAACAAATTTTAACAGATGTTGAGCACATCTCCTTTTAAGATATCAGTCAAAATTGAAATGCATGCGGGTAGAATATGCTAGAAGTCTACAAGTGAACAGTAAACCAAATGAAAATGAAATTGTAGGCTTAATTAGAAAATTAATTAAACATATATAGAAAGATTGTAGATTTGAGTAAGAGATATAAATTTAAAACATGCACCCCATGCATTTACACATCACAAAATCCAAACTCTCAGCTACAAAACAAATTAAGAACTTGAATCAGGATTTAACTCAATGTTCAAATTTAAAATTGTACAATAATCTTAACTTATAACCATATTAAGGACAAGATATCTGTTATCATTTACGAACGTTCTCCACCTTAACAGGTTCTATGAATGGACCAAGACCATTTGTCAAAGCTAATGATGAGATCAAAGAAGCTTTCAGTATGCTGAGTCCCTGCAGTATTAAAAAGGTAACATTCTTTTCCGTGAACAATATTTTGCAATTAGGACTGAAATATTAGAAGTATCTTGATATAAAGGATTTACCTCTTTCATGCCGATGCTAATAATCTTTTCCTCCAAATCTTGGGATGCAATTCCTGATTTCTTCAGAAATGAAACAGCAGAGATGGATGCACTTGGAGTCACAACCAAGTCATCTGTCACCATGTACAGTGATTCAGTCTTGGAAAAACCACTCCCACCATAATCACTATACCATATTCCACCAGTTTTAGACTGTGGCTCCAAATAGCTTAATGGAGCATATATCTCTTGCTTGGTAGTTTTATAAGCTTGTGCAGTAGTTAGATAGCCACTTACCTTTTCCTTACTGTCAATATTACTGTAGCAAGAATAATTGGAAATGAGCTCTTCATCAATCGGTAATACCTGAATTTCGAGTTTAAATTGGTGGGCAAGCCGAGGTGTAACGAGCTTGCCCTTTAGATAAGGGAACTTCAAATATGCATGAGAATCCAAATCAACCATGCTCTTGTATAGATTATCTATGCTGCCCAAGCAAGAGTTACCTTTCAACAATTGCTCAACCGCTCCCAAGGGGAAGGTCAAAAAACTAAAAAGGAAGTCAATAAAATCCTCCTCAGCTAGAGCAAACAAAATCTTGTTGTTGGATTTTCTTAGCATTAACTTTAGTTGAACTATCTCCCCTCCAACATTAGCTTCAGGCTCACCAATATTAAAAGGCACTGAACTCTTGGGTTGTGCATTATGAGGGAAATGTATCTTCCTCAAAAAAAAGTCTGTTAATGGTGTCTCTGAGAGTAAGGAGCACTTCAATAGATCTACCATCTATAAAGATAAATTATACACAGTATGTTAGAAATAACTTAGAAAATTCAAAGGTTTTATATCACTACTATAGCATCAAGAGCCACTTCCTTGTTATATGAGAAGTCATGCATTAATTATTAAGAACTAAGCATTTAATTAGTTCCTTGCACTGAGCATTTAGTCCTAAGTGGAGCACTTATATGTGAAATAGCATAAGGGTCACTCTAGGATAAATAGAGGACCATACTCTTTTAATTTATCAAGTGTGTTTCTTCCGTATTCCTCTACCTCTTAACACATTATAATTAATATTTTAGTTTGAGCACATCAGATCAGATATAAATAATTGCATACAAAAATATGAAGGCTACTGAATCATCAAACATATCATTAATTAATAAATAATATTATAATTAATTAATAATTGGTTTCTACACTCAACTATATAATCTTAATTGACTTACTGCACCAAAAATGACTACTGTATCAGTAATCAGGCATATATGTATATATGTATCATGCAAGAACAAAAAAACAACATACATAACTATGCTTACCTCCTTTTGAGTGACATGCACAGTTACTTCTTTGATTGCGTTGTAGTCTTCAATTCCAAGTAGAACAACAGAAGCTCGAAAATTTTCAGGTATCACTTTTAGGTCATCAGAAATAATAAACGAAGTCAATTCCGGAACGAACCCTTCACTATCAATCTTTTTTCCATTTTTAATAGATATCTCCCTATTCATGAGTTTCCCACATTTGCATCTTTGGTTCGTGAATGTGGTCAACAAGCCCTCACTTTCTTGGCGACTACATTTCCAATTCTCACATATGAAGTACTTCTTCTTTTCTGTGTCATCAATGTTAAGCTTGATACTTCGGCAACGAGATTCCATTGAGTTCCTAGGCTTCAGCAACATTTCTTTACAAGTTTCTGTCAAAAAATGATTTACCTCCAGATTGGCCACGCTTGCATACAATGAACTCAGGCTTCCAACGCTAACCTTCTTCATGTTAGCTTCCTTAGCAACAAGCCTAGCAATGGTGCCCAAGGGCAAGGTTAAGAAGCTTAGCAGAACATCCACAAAATCTTTCCTTGCCTCGGCAAACACAACTTTATTTTTCGCTTCATCTATCACAATCCTTAGCGTAACTTTTTCCTCGGTTGCAGATGCAGCAGCCATAGGGAATTTCAGTCAAAAAGACAATTTGCTAAGCACAAAGTAAATAGCTGCAAACGGTTCTTTTTTATCTTTTCGAATCCTCGCTACATATTTATAAAGCAATGCAATCTAAATATTCCTCTCGTTATTAAATAAATACATAGATAATGCAGTAATTAAGAAAAGTGATTGGTGATATTAATTTCACTTTCAACTTCCAACCTCTCCAACTTCCTACTTCTAATTTATGAAGTTCAGTAAATGACGTAATTAACCTACTTTAATTATCTCCCATCTACTATTCGTTTCATTTCCACAATTAAAACCATGATATATTATTCACATATATGTTACTTAAATAATATTCGTTCCGCAATTTGCATGTATCTTTTCTCATATTTCTTTATAGAAAAGAAATGAAATGAAATTTCAGCGTGCAAAAATAATATTAGAAATAAGTTTTTTTTTTATAAAAAAAGTAGGAAATTTCCAGAAACTTGATTGAACTGCACATGGGTAAAATAACTCTTGGTATCTATAATTTTCTATGAAAGGATTTGGTGTGAAATGTTATCATAAATTGGCTCTTATTAAGGACTTGAGTAGATCATTGGCCAATTGAAATTTCTCTTATTAATGCATGTATCTTGAATCACTATCTGATCTTTGATTTAACATAGGCTACATGAGATAATAGTCAAACCACGAAAACAAAGAGCATTGTTTGTGCTGATTGTGATGGAAATGGTAAGTGAAAATGCAGATTTTAGTTACTTTTTTATCACTATCTTTTGTAGTTTTCTTATTCTTTATTCAAAAATTGGGTTAGATATCATTGCAATTGCTAGTTTGATACAAAAATTAGTAACAGCTGTAGAGTTGATAAAATATTAAATAGTTCACTGCTTTATTTTCTTGTAGATAAATTTTATAACTTTTCCTAAAAAAAAATTGTGCCAATAGTGAATGCTGTATGTTTTTTTTTTATAAGCGTCAATGCTATATGTTTAAACTCTATTATCCTCTTCTGGAGAGAAAAACACTATTAACTTGATTGCTTCCTGTGCATTTACATTCAGAATATTGCTAATTCTTGATGATGATGAGCCAGGATTTTTTCAATGCATATATGAGGCCCACTGCTTTTGCTAATTGGTCATGAAGACAACAAGATGCCAATTTCTTAGAGAGCTTGCTGATTTTTTTAAGCTTTTTCCACTTCCAATGTAAACTTTGGCATTCAATTTAACTCACTGGGTTGTTATCTTTTTGCTCAACTGCAAGGTGCAATATGTCAGTCTGGAGGTGAGTTTAAAATTGAGAAAGATGGACCTTTGTCATATAAAGGTGGCGATGCTCATGCTATCGACATTGATGATCAAATGAAATTTAATGAGTTTAAAACTTGGTTTTCATGTATTTTTGTGTCAGGAGGTTGGGAAGTTTGAATTTATGTTAATTTCAATATAATAATTTGTTCATTCTTGCTTCAATTTCATGGAGATTTTGAATTTTTAATAACTTCAGGAGTCTTGAGGTCTGAAATCAATAGTGGAGGTTGTTGGAAGGGATCCCAAGGTGGCAAGGCCAACTCTACTTAATTGTATTGTAAGTCATATATGTATCCTTTTTGTGCATGCTTCCGCATCCTTTATTTTATTTTGGGTTTAGGAGGGGTAGGAGTGAGAATGATATGCTATAGATATTAATTGTCATCTATTACCTTGTTTCTTCATTGATAATGTAGGATGACCAAACAAAAGGTTGTGAGTGTCCAACAGGGTTCAAAGGTGATTGAGTACGGTCCTCACGTGAAGGTATTCACTGCCCTAAATTTGGTTGAATGATTCAGGTGTTCAATGCCAGATGTCCATTTATTTGGAATAATAGAGTTTGTAGATTTTAAGTGAAGACTAAAAATTTGGCTAATGTGTAATCATTAATTAGAATCAATAGGTTGCCCTGCTAACTGAAAGTCGAATCCAGTAAGTGAATGGTGTCATGATCAGGGATGGTTCCACTTGTTATCTACATTAATGGGTAAGATAATTATAATCTCCCTTTCCATCAGTTCATGAATCATCACTTGTATGCATGCATACAAAGAAAGGTAATCATTCTACCCTTTGGGCATTGGTATAACATCTAAGCAGCAACCATATCATTTACATTCATCACCCTTCTCCATACATGCTTGTATGAAGGTTGAGGGAATGAGAGATGGTTCTTGGCCTCATGGTTGCCAATGAACTCATTAACTCAAGTGTCAAGGCCTTTTAGTCCTGCAATACAAATTGCTTACGTACTCTGAATTTTTATGTTTAAGTGTGCCACTGCTTGCACCGAATAATTTAATGTAAAATGTCTCTTGTGCACTGTGAAGCCACTTGGTTCTCCCTAAACTATGAGAAATATTTATGGTGTAGTCATTGTATTCTATTTTGTCCCCAAAAGTTAGCTTTTATTTTGCTTACATAACAGTGCCTAATGAGTAGCTATAGAAATCAGTTTGATAGGGCGTTGCTATGCCTAATTAGAGAATTCAGAGTGGAAGATGGGTAAATAAACATGGATAGGTCAAGTCCAGGTTAGTTCATTAATAGGAAACTAAGGGAAAAGGTTGAGTATTTAATTCCCTCTTGTGTACTGAATGTGTACTTTTCTTGCTGTCTAATGCTATATTTTAACCAGTCAAGTTTCTATTTGGAAGAAATTAGAAGTCCTTTCCTTGTGTTCTAAGTTGTAACGATTTTTATAAACAAAAACCAACCAAGAGATTTTTTTTTTTTTTTGCTTAGTATTTTGATCTCTGTATTTGTTTAGTTTCTTTCCCTTATATTCTAAAAATAGTTTGGTTCCTCTTAGTATGATAAAGTGATGACGATGAGGCTATTGGCCATGTTGGGTATGGGTACGGTCTGCTAACATAAATCAATGCTTGAGCTCGTTGTTATAAGTGGACTATCTTGCTTTTATATGGATTTATTTATGCAATGTGGCTTTTTCCCATATTACTTTTCTCAATAAAAGATAATTATCTGAAAGCTCCAGGTGTGTTGCTTGATCAAACGCCATTTTTCTTAGCCAATTATGCATCTAGATATAGCCTCAGTATGTTTTGCAACGATGAGAAATTGCATCAAATTTCTTTTTCTATCATGAACAAGATTAGAGTTCTCCTACAATAATAAAAATGGGATACTGCGATTGATGTGATACTGCAATACAATATTAGAGTTCTCTCATTTCAATCATTTTCACTTAATGCCTTTACTTGTTTCTCAGTTTTTTTGATGAAGCTAACTACTATTTCTTTTTTTCTTTTCATTTTCTTGCAACCATTTGATTTGGTCAATGCCAACACATATGGGATGCCCTGATGGATCTCCACACATTGTTTCAAGATCAGTAAGTTTCTGCCTCTAATCAGTTAGCTTAGATTAAAATATTTCAGTTTTTTATGGCTTTAGTAGGTAACATGAAAGTGTATTATGTAATTAGTAAATAAAGTCACAAATTACCTTGGATTTGCTAGTTTTCTTTCTCATTTTTGTAGATTAGAATAGCCATTTTGTAGCTGTCACTTTGCACTATTATTTAGATTAGAATAGTAAGGGGTTTAAAACTCAAGACAAGCACATCACAGAAAAGAGCATTATAGTGGGGAAATTTGAAACTTATTTTGTTAAAGTTCTATACACAGCATGCTATTGATAATTGTTAGCCAACTCATTGTAATAGGTACTTCCATTAACTTATTGGTTCTGTTCTTTCCATGAGTAACCTATTGGCTTATTATTTGTTTATTTTTAGGTTACTAGGCTTTACAAAGACAGAGCATGCTGAAATCGAATACACTGCAAGTCAATTGTCTGGCCTTGTGGAAGACCATCCTTGCATGTGTTTATTTTCGCTTTGTTCAGTGCAACAAAATCACACACCTGATCTGTGTGGTTGTTAAACTCACTTGTGTCATTTGTATAAATAAATTGTCATGATCTTCCTTTTCTTGTTGTGTGCTGCAGCGGTTTTGCTGTGGAATCTGGATTTCTTTGTTAACAAGCTTGGTTTTGTATGCAACTTGTGTCTTCTTTTTAATCTTGAAAGAAAATTAAGGGTGACTGCATGATCCAGGGTCTGGTATTTCAGTTTATATCTAGGGTAGCTCATCTTTTGTCAGCTATTTGAGAGACTATTTTTTTTAGGCTTCTATCTGAATGATGTGTGCTTTTTCCCTCTTCTGCGATGTTAGGAGAAGTGAGCTTTACAAGTTGTGGAAGGTTTGCTGGTAATCATCAGTGCACTTCTACTTCCTTTCTCTTGGGGCTGGTTTTTTTTTTTTTCTTTTCTGAGGATGATTCTATTGTGAAGATGAAGGCTGCTAAGGAGGCTTTGGAAGAAAAACAAAAGGTAAAAGTGCGCTTTTTAAGTAGGATCTTATGCCTGTAATATTATATAGTCGTTCATATGTCGTACAATGTTGTTAGGTCTGTTCTGGATAATTTAACTTGTGCATTTGTTTAGGGAAGCATGACTTGTTTCATGGATGATGAACCTTGAAGTACCTAAACAAATCTTGTTTTTATGTAACTTTGGATTTAAGTAGTTCTCGTATACATAGAATTTCAGGAGAGAATGGTGAAATAAGACAAGCTTATGTTTTCATATTGAATGTATTTATGTACGTATAATTATTTTTGCCATTTTATTTAATTACTTTTTTATGGAAGTTCTCTCTTTTTTTTTTTATAATAATATTGTGACTATGACAACTTAAAATTGGTTTGTTATATGCTTTTTTTTTAAAAAACCAGTCACTAAATTGGTCCCCAGAATAGGTATTAAGGACCAATTTAGTGGCTGACTTTTTTTAATTAGTGACCAATTTAACAACCGAATTAGCGATCGATTTTTTTATTTAGCGACTGAATTAGCGATCGATTTTATGATCTTTTTTTTCAATATTGAATTTAAATATGATTTGTGGGATTAGTGATCGAAAATTCGGTCGCTAAATTTAAAAAATCGATCGCTAAAATTGGTCGTTTGAATGGTGAGGCGACCAATATTAGAGACCAAATTATGACCACTCTGCGATCAAAAATTCGGTCGCTAATTAGCGACCGAATAGTATTCGTTAGCGATATAATTAGTGACCAAGATTTTCGCAACCGATTTTAATCAGTCGTTAATTCAGTCGTTGACCAATTTAGTGACCAAAAAGCTTTAAATAGTGACCGAATTTTTCGGTCGCTAAAACCCCATTCTCTTGTAGTGGATGGCATTTTTTATTTATTAAATAAATTATTAATTTAATAAAAAAAATTGGATACTTAAAGCAAGTTGAGTAGGACTTGCTCACGGTCAACATGGTCAACCATTAAAAAAAAGGATGGAAATTGGATTAGAGGACTTGATTGTAACATCTGGAAACCTTGTGGGACCCAATTGGCGCAATTAGAACTTTGGGGACCAAAATTACACATATATCATATTTGGGGGACCAAAAATGTAATTAAGCCTAGAATTAATACGATTGTTATAATTATAGGTTTTTCTATTATGTGCAGTTTTACACATGTTAAGGAACCCAAAAACAACAACTATTTATTGAAATACTAAGCATTTCAGTTTTGAAAATATAAAATGCACAAATTCTCATATGAATTTACCTTTTTGAGTTCCTTATCGCTGTACAATTTTGCACAGGATAGAAAAATCCATAATTATAAAGGATATATACTCAAACTGCACTCGCATTGCTATCACACTGACTGATTTGTACTCCCTCCGGTCCAATATATAAGTAAAAAAAGTCTCAAGGTTTTTGGTCCAATATATAAGCAAGTTTTGTTTTCCAATGACTCATTTAATGACATTATTCTCAAAATATCATTCATTTAATACAAATTCCAATGACTCATTTAATGAAGTTTTATATGAAGGATAATTTAGGTAACAAACCTAATTTTTTACAAGATTCAATGAAATTAATTAACCCCCTTAATATGTGTATTCCGTTAATTTTTTTTGCTTATAATATGGACCGGAGGGAGTAAGACTTATCATTCTCCCTTAAAAACGTGCAAAATTCTCATCAATGGAGCAACAGGGACAAGGACTACGGATTTTGTTACTTTCTATAACTTCCAATATATTTAATTTGAGACTCATATAATTCCCAATGCTTTTAACGATTATTTAATCTAGAGGAATGCTAGGACGCACTTTCTATCACATCCCTCTAGACACACTTTTTTTTTATTGATCTATTTAACCACCTCTTACATTATGTTTGGAATAGCGTCCACCGAGACATGGACGTAGAAGCTCCTATTGCAAGCTTTCACGTCTAACCACGTTGAATGTAAATATAATTACTGTTTTGCCACTAGCAACTTGCTTTTAACAAAATTAACACCCAACCAATCATACAACATCAAAGCTACCCAGGGACAACGACGGTGAGGCAACTCCGATGAGATGGCTGCGGTTCGCAATCCTATGTTATACGTTGGGAGGCGGGTTCTGCCAGTGGTGGTTCTATCTGGATGCCATTTCAGGGTAGTCGTCTTCGTTTCTTCAGATTAAAACCATTCTTTTGACAAACAATTGCAGTGTTGAGATAGGGACAGTTAGAATCAAAGAGAGAGTAAGATTGATAAAAAAACCCATTTTCCAACTGAAAAGTCACATTTCTTCCAAAAAACCAAAATGAACAGCAAGTGATGATTTGGTTTAGCCATGGATAGCCAAGGTGAAGGTCCTAAAGGAAGGAAGGCTTTTGTAATTTAGAAGGGCCATGACTTTTTGTCTTTATGGAAGACCTGGTGAACGGGAGGGTGACTCCTGGTGATGGCTTGGACATGAGGAGAATGTATCTGGACAATAGGAGAAAGAAACTGAAGAATTTTTTTGTTTTAGAAAATAACTAATTTTTAATAACTTGATAAAGCGATAACAAGTCAAAAGGTGGATAAATGGAGTAATGGACCAATAAGAGAGAATGTGTCCAAAGGAGTGTGATAGGGGGTGTGTTCCCAGCATTCCTCTTTAATCTATAATTATATTTAGGTTAAAGTAATAATTTGTTTTCGGTACATGACATGGATTTTTCATTTAATTTTTATACGTTACAAAATATTAAAAACGTCCACATATATGCAGGTGCTACCTATTTGGTCCCTTCCGTTAAGCGATGTTGACATGCAATCTCTGGCTGTCTTACGTGTACCTCTAACTCTACATATAGGGACTACGTGAAGAATCCGTGTCATATACACAAATCATGTAACACCTTATTTTTTTCCTACGTTTTATCTGTTTTGTTGTATCGGTAATTATTTAACTGTTTATATTTTTACCGGTAATCAAGAAAATGATTTTTTGGAACAACAAAATTATATCTAGAACCTACTAGAATTATGGTGTCATGACAATTTCTATCTTCAATTTAAGACCCTTGGTATCCAAGAGTTTGAAAAAAATGGAAAACCCTAACCCTATTTTCTTGACTTGGCCGAAACCCTCACAAATAGGTTAAGTAGGTTTTTCGTCATTCTTTAACTTGTTTTCATGTTGATTGTTCTTGGATAGGTTTTGAGTTTGAAACCGTGAGGCCCTAGGTGAACAACACCATCTTATTGCTTGATTTTCCAAGTGATCAACAAAGGTATGGGGGAGATTACCATCATCCTACCTTAGGGTATATATGTTGGTGATTTAATTAATGTGTATATTGTCTTGTAAACCCTAAATGTGAGGGTTGTGTATTTTATTGTTTATATGTGTGTGATCCTCTTGGAGGACTTGATTTGGTGCTTGTGTTGTGGTATGGTTTTTGTTCCTGTCGATTTTGTCTGGGTAGGAACGATGAGCTCCGGCTCGACGGAGCAGCGAGGTGTTGACGAACCGGCGAGTGTACCGTTTTCGTTGCAAGTAATAAAACACGGTAAGTAAGTACCGAGGTCGAATGAAGGATTGGAAGACCAATTTAATAAGGAATTTCGAAGTGTTTGACCAAGTCAAAGAGAAGTAGTTATTAAGAGAGATAAAATTAAATCAAATATTGAAACAATTAATTAAAGATACTAAAAGATAGTGATGAGATTTGATTATGATTAAGGCTCTAAGGTCACGAATTCACCTACCCTATCAAGCAAGTTACCCAAGTGTTTTATCTCCTTATCACTAGTTTCAATTTAATTTCTTGTCAACCGAGAACCCTCAATTATCCTAATGCCACTTCCGATTTTCAAAAGGATATATCTACAATTGCAAGTCGTCAATTTCCCAATTTATTCTACCCACAACTAGATTTATTAAGTTCTTGGTTCCCTATAATGATTGCACCGCTTTCCTATTCTATCCCTAGTGATGTTCAAAAGGTATTCTTAATTCAAGTCATAAGCACGAATCGCTTCCCAGCTTCAACGCACTAGACTAATTAACCACTGGCCACATGATTAACGCAAACAAAACCGAATTAAGGAACAAGAAAAGAGACAAGGGTATAATAAAATATTACTTGGATAAACTATGCCATCAAAGGTGACTTCATCGTTCCCTTAGAAAGGAGGATTAGTTCCTCATAGAGACGAAAACAACGATAAAAGTAATAAAAACATTCATCCATTAAGAACTGACTCAAAACACACTACACAGCTCCAAGCAAACTAGGATTACACTTTTCCAATCAAAAAACTGCTCTCTATGACCTAAAACAAGCTATTTAAAAAGTTTGGAATATGCGTGCGCTCGCGGGGCGAGGCAATTTTCGAGAGGTGAAGCAGAATGATCTTCATTTCAGTGAGTCTGGCTCGCGAGGCGAGCACTGCCTCGCGAGGCGAGGCTGAATGGCTGCCTATTCCTGCTTAATCTGCTCTTCTGGCTCACGGGGCGAGCTTCTGTTCGCCAGGTGAATAGCCACTTTTTGCCTTTTGCTTGTTTCCTTCATTTTTCCTAGCTTCCTTGAGCTTCACTTTTAACCTAAAAATAAAAGTAGCATTAAATGATTTATTTTGATAAGAAACTAAAAGAAATTACTAAAAATTATCCCTAAGACTAAAAGGAATTGCTTGTGAACAATTAAAGTCAAATTTGGTCTAAAACGAGAATGAACTCGAACAATTGGTATCAAAATTTAGGTATTTCTAGTCATAAAACTAGATGAACCAACGATTTATGAAAAATACCCCAAACTTAAACTTTGCTTGTCCCCAAGCAAAGTAACAAAATGAAAGACTCAACACTTGGTAAGCTCAATGGGTTTAATCTTTCTTGCCCCAAATTTCGTGTAATTTCATCAATTTACCCTTACTCAATGATTCCATTTTCCTTACTTTATTTAATCAATCCCCAATTTTATCTACTTTCAAACCATGAGAATCTTATCAATCATACAATCATTACTCTAAGTAAGGGCTCCAAGTCACATACACAAAGGAGATCACCAAATTCAAATAATTGCCTTCCTCACAAGAGTACTTAGTAATTCACTCATTCTCTCAATTTGTCAAGGATATCAACTTGTCACTCAATCTCACCTTTTAAGAGCACCTTCCATGAATTTGATCTTCATCTCAAAAATAGTTCCCACGAAAATATGTATGCAACATCAAAAGGTCTTTTAAAGGTTGTAATGAGGCCTGGCTAAAGGTAGGATATACAAAGGTACCAGGCTATGACCCTAGGAATTAAGAGAGCATGAAACTTTTTATACTTTTATTTTCACTCTAATTCATTTTTCCATTTTTCTTTCTTTTGCTTTGGGTGGCTACAAACCTTTTTCCTTTGATAACCTTATTATTTGCTTTCTCTTTTTTTTTTCTTTTTTTTAATTATATATAGCCATTTGGCTTCAACTTTTTGCCTTTTCTCTTTCTCAACCAAAACAACATGATAAACCTTGTAGCTACCCGAAACTTAGGTTCCAAACAACACTTACATTGCTAAGTTTCCATACTCTCCTAAATCCTAAGATTGGGTTAACATAGTTTTTCCGGATTTATGGCTTGTATTGTAAGGTTATTAAGAAACAATAGGCTATTAGGCTCAATGTGGCTAATTAGGGATCATGCATCAAGGTTGGTTCATATTTGGCCAAGTAGTTATTTCAAAGAAAATTGCCTAAATCATTTGATGCAAACATATAAACATGCAAACCATGAAGAGATTCAAGCAAATTCGAGAAAATGCGACATAAAAGTGATTCACACAATTCAAAAACAATGTTGGAGGCTCAAATTCCTCACCTGGACATTTTAGCAAATTATTTGACCGAGATACATCCCTAATGTGTGCACCCTTTTACCCCAAACTTGTCATAAATCATGCAATCATAATAAAAATTCTCAAAGTTCGCTTTTCAATCTTTAATGGGGATTGATTTTTCAATCTTTTTCAAATCATAAGGGAACACACCGAGACTTTGCATTTTTTATCACATGCACTCAATTTAGGCTTAGTGTAATTATTCCCATCAAGACTTACCAAGAAGACTCTAAGACAAATCAATTTTTTTTAATATTGACCAATTATTCAAATGCAACCAACATGATTCAAAATAGAAGGAATAAAAAGAAATAATTGAGTTTTAGAAAGATTTATCTCAAGGGGTCCGAGCAGACCCCACGCTCTCATTAGCCTGTCTCACCTCTTCCTTGTCTTTCCTTGGTCTAGTAGGCTCGGCCTCCTCGTCAAGATACTTAGCCCAAACTATATCCGGGCTTTCGATGGTGCTTTCCTCTCTTGGGGCCTTTCCCTTTGGACCACCTTCTTTTGCTTGCCTAATTCCTTCCATCTCCATACATGCACAATCATTCGTGCCTTTGAAAATGATTGGCCACACCGGGTCCCACTTATCCTCTTCTTCCTTGCTAAAGAATTCCACATACAGGAATGGGATTCGATTGCTCTCCACTGCTTCATTTATCTTTTCATAAAGAGCATGCTCAGGAGATATGTGCACTGCGAACTCATATTGCCTTTTTTCAACTTCACGATCAATTTTCGTCCGAACAAAGTCATTTACACCCCGATCAAAGCTTAAGTGAAACATATCGATTTCCCCTTCTTTTTCTTTAGTCAAGTTTTCCACGTGAGGGTTTGGGATCCGTTTTTCTCTAATACATAGTTGAACATATTCATAATCGGGGTGGTTCGGAGTGATGTCTTTTTCATCAACCGGCATTCTCACCTTGTGTAGGTGACTCAAGTCAAGCATCTATTTATTCACATTTCAAATACCTTGGTCAATATCATAATCAAAATGTAAAATTAAAAAAACCAAAAGCAAAATCAATATCAATGCATGCATCATAAAAATATAGTCATCAACGAGTGCATCCAGTATCAAAATAACTAAAAGAACTGAGTTTCTAGCTAGCCATCAAGGTACAACCATATCGAATTAACAAAAATAGCTAGAACTCATAAAAACTCGGGTGTGGGTTGGGGAACTGATAATGATGGTGCCAGCTCATAGATCAAAATCAATATCGTCTGCTGGGTCACCCTGCTACTGAGCTACTGCTGCATCATCCGCCTGAGGTACCTCGGGCACCCCCCTTTGGCATGGCATCCTGGTCTCCAGGATAATCCTGCCACCCTAGCCGAGGTGCCAAGTCCTCCTCGGAAGAGAAAATGGGTACCTGACCCTCCTGCCGAGCTAGGGGCATCTCCCTGAAAAAATCTCGCAACACGACATTATCCCTCCTCATAGCCTGCTGGTTCTGTAAAAGCAGAGCCATATCAGCTGATCATGGCCTCGGAGGGGGCTGTGGTCTCCTCGGTGGTGCGGGCTCAGTAAAGCAGAAGCGGTGTATGTACTCTCTGTGGATCGGCTACTTGGAGATCTTCTCCACCAAGTCAGACACTGCTACGCCCGCCCTGTGGATTAGCTCAGTAATCAGAAACCCGTGCCCAGGCATTCCTTTGGCGCCCTCGAGTTTGCCTTCTGCTGAATATCCTGTGCAATGACTGCCCTAACATTAATAATCTTTTCCTTCATAATACCATATATAAGATGGGCCAGAGTAGCTGTAATGGTGGACTCGTGAGAGCTAACCATCAGGTTGGCGTGTACGAACGCCGACCATACCCGGGCCAATGGTGATAGATCATGCCTCCTCAACCTCAGTAGGTTCCCAGAGGTCCCTACCTCCCACTGGGCCCCCTGCCTGCAACATGTCTCCAATATCTCTGCAGCCAATCCCTGTACTGCTGCCAACATCTCATACTGGCTCCTATCCTCGCAGGTGATGGGGATGCCCAGACAAGTGTTAATCTCATCTGTCGTGAAAGTCACGGGCACCCCTCTCACCATAGAAACACACCCTGGGTCATCAATATCGGGGTTAAGGGCATTGGTGTAAAATTCTTGAACCAGTTTGATATCAAACCGGCGAGGAAGATCAGTCAACATACCTCAACCCCTAGTGTGAATCTATCCAGAGATAGACAGATAGTTGTTCCCCACAAGGACCACCCTCCTCTCTAGGACCATCTCCTTCTGCGTTACCAACTCCCAATGCTTCTCATGAAGAGGAGTTCGGAAGTTGGGAGCAGAGGAAATACCCCCAGAAGAGGAACCTAGTCCCTCGGAGAACAACAAGTCATCATCATGGACAGATTGGCACTTTTTGCACTTAACTTGCTGTTTTTCAGTGTTTTTCGGGGGACCCATAACCTGAAAACCAGAAAAGTCCCGATATAGTTTATAACATTTCAATAGAGAACTATGAATACAAAATTCCATCTCTAGTTTCTTAACAGTCCTATATCAGGCATCAAATTCTCCAAGAATAATACATAGCTTCATTTCTAAAAATTTCAGAAAAATACTCTTAATACCCCCATTCTCATGCATCATCTCTATCTAATACCCAAAATAACCCCAAACCTAGGTTTCTAATCATAGCAATTGGGTTCGGTTCAATCCACAACAAAGGCATCATCATTCATCAACATCATATACGTTCAATAATATCGAAAAATCTCACAAACTCATGTATACCATTTATTGCACAATTAATGTTCTTGCATCCTTTAGGCTTAATAACAAAATACATAACAAGAACATGCAAAACATATCATGAACACTCAGAAATCAGTTGTGGTACATGGTTATTTTCCTAACTCTATTGTTTCCAAAAGTCTCAGAAAAGATGGGAGTTCTTGAACCTAAAATCCATGGATATTGAGTTGGAGAGATTGAAACTTACCTTGTGAGTGTGATTGAGAGTGTTAGAGTGAGAATGTGATTAACTTGGGTGAATGCTTGAAGACCCACGCGAGAGAATTCAGAGAGACCTTGAAAGTTTTTTGAAAAAATTGGCTCTGTCTCAGTCTCACGGGGCTAAATACTCGTCACTTTCGCGGGGCGAAACCTATTTTGTGAGGCGAAACCTATTTCGCGAGGCGAAACTTAAGAAAATTCCCAATTCAGAACCCTAATTTTGAATTTTGCGAGGCGAACCTTAGTTCACGAGGCGAAACTGGGTTTTCAGAGACCTTTCATATTCCCAGATTCACGAGGCGAACTTATTTTCGCGGGGTGAATCTGGATTTATTTCTTGCAGTTATTATTTTTCCAGAATCGCGAGGTGAACATGGAGTTCACGGCGCGAGGCAGAACGAGGTGCCCACCTCTGAGATTCTACCTTTCAGTCTCGCAAGGCGTTATAGTCCTCGCGTGGCGAGTCAGTCCAGTCTGACTCTTCCAATCTTCCAGGCTCGCGAGGCGAATATTGGTGTCGCAGGGCGAGCCAGAGACAGGATTTTCTGTGATCCTTCTAGCTCGCAGGGTGAATTCTTGCTCGCGAGGCGAGCCAGAACTGCATTCTTCCCTGCCATCCCTAAAAGCAATTAAATCCTACATGCTTTCCTAATGCAAGTTTCTAACTAAGGACCTTATATGAGGACTCTTTGTATTTGTTTTTGGACTCTATAAATGCAGAAAAATGATATCTAGCTTGGGTTACCTCCCAAGAAGCGTTTGTTTAATGTCCTCGAGCCTGACAGAAACGGCCCCATTAGGGCTCAATTAACTGTAGCACTTGATTGCTAGTTGGGATTGGTTCTCCATGATAATGTTTGAGCCTCTGGCCATTCACCTTGAAATTCTTGCCCTTACCTTCCAATTCCACTGCTCCATGTGGAGAAACATTAATAATCTTGAATGGTCCGGACCACCTTGACTTAAGCTTTCCTGGAAAAGGTTTCAACCTTGAGTTGTAGAGAAGTATCCGTTATCCCAGTTCAAAATTCCTAGGCAAGATGTGCTTGTCATACCATGTCATAGTCCACTCTTTATAAATTCTTGCATTCTCATAAGCTTGCATGCGACTTTCAGATAATTCATTCAAGTCTAGTAACCGCTTTTCTCCGACCTTCTTCAAATCACAGTTGAGTTCTTTGATTGCCCAATAAGATTTTTGTTCCAATTCTACCGGTAGATGACAAGCTTTTCCAAACACTAAGTTGTAAGGGGACCTTCCAATTGGAGTCTTGAAATCAGTCTTATAGGCCCACAAAGCATCATCTAACTTTCTTGACCAATCCTTTCGTGAGGAGTTAACGGTTTTCTCAAGAATGTGTTTCAACTCACAGTTGGATATCTCTGACTGCCCATTGGTTTGTGGATGGTATGGTGTTGATACCTTTTGCCTGACTCCATATCTTGATAGTAGATGGTTCATTTGTTTATTGCAAAAGTGAGATCCACCATCACTAATCAAGACTCTTGGAACCCCAAACCTTGTGAATATATTGTGCCTTAAAAATTCCATGACTACCCGCGCATCATCCTTTGTTGTTGGGATTGCTTCCACCCACTTTGACACATAATCCACCGCTACTAAAATGTATTGATAGGAGAAGGAGGGTGGGAATGGTCCCATGAAATCAATCCCCAAAACATCAAAGAGCTCTACTTCAAGCATGAAATTAAGAGGAAGTTCATGCCGCCTAGCGATGTTTCCAACCCTTTGGCAACGATCACAATTCTCAACAAAAGTGTGGGCATCCTTGAAGAGTGTTGGCCAATAAAACCCACTTTGGAGGACTTTTTCTGCGGTCTTCTTTCCCCCAAAATGCCCACCATAATCTTAGCTATGGCAATGCCACAATATGTTTCCGATTTGATCATGAGGAATGCACCTCCTTAGGATCCCATCCGAGCATTGCTTGAAGAGATAAGGGTCCTCTCAGACATAGTACCTTGCGTCCGAGAAGAATTTTTTTCTTTGTTGATTAGTCCATCCTTGCGGAACTACATTTGAAGATTTGAAGTTGGCCATGTCCGTGAACCAAGGAGAATATTTTTTAAACAATGCGAATAGTTTCTCATCAGAGAATTCTTCCTTGATGTCTAGTAATTTATCCTCGGTGTCGGGATTGACCAATCTTGATAAGTGGTCCGCCACACCATTTTCTGACCCTTTCCGGTCCCTAATTTCAATTTCAAACTCTTGCAAAAGAAGAATCCACCAAATTAATCTAGGTTTGGCATCTTGTTTTGTCATCAAGTGTCTTATGGCCACATGATCGATGAATACAACAATTTTAGACCCCACAACGTCAGACCTAAATTTATCTAAAGCAAAAACCACAGCTAGGAGTTCTTTTTCAGTGGTGGAATAGTTAGCTTGTACCACAATTAAAACTTTAATTGCATAGCAAATCACATGAGCTAACTTTTCCACCCTTTGACCCAAAACCACCCCCACTGCATAATCACTAGCATCACACATGATTTCAAAGGGTAAATCCAATTAGGTGCAGTGATTATGGGTGCGGTGACAAGCATATTTTTGAAAGTATTGAAAGAATTTAAGCAAGAAGCATTAAAATCAAAGGACACATCCTTCACGAGAAGGTCACATAGTGGTTTTGCGATCTTGGAGAAGTCTTTAATGAACCTTCGATAGAAACAAGCATTGCCCAAGAAACTCCTCACCCCTTTCACATTGGTTGGTGGTGGTAGTTTCTCAATCAACTCAATCTTGGCTCTATCAACCTCAATCCCCTGTTGGGAGATTTTGTGCTCCAAAACTATACCGTCCTTGACCATGAAATGACATTTTTCTCAATTAAGCACTAGGTTGGTTTCTTGGCATATCTCAAGAACCAAAGCCAAATTCTTCAAGCAATTATCAAAAGAGGTCCCAAAGACCGAGAAGTCGTCCATGAATATTTCAATGAATTTCTCCACCATGTCTGAGAAAATGGAAAGCATACACCTTTGGAAAGTGGCGGGAGCATTGCATAATCCGAAAGGCATCCTTCTATAAAAAAACTCCATATGGGCATGTGAAGGCCGTCTTCTCTTAGTCTTGAGGATCCACAACAATTTGGTTGTAACCGTAGTAACCATCCAAGAAATAATAATATTCATATCCGACCAACCTTTCAATCATTTGATCAATGAATGGAAGAGGGAAGTGATCTTTCCTTGTTGCATCATTTAACTTTCTATAGTCAATGCAAACCCTCCATCCCGTGATGGTCCTTGTTGGAATTATTTCGTTATTCTCATTGACCACCACAGTTGTTCCACCTTTCTTCGAGACCACATGAATCGGGCTAACCCAATTGCTATCCGAGATTGGATAGATGATTCCGGCATCCAAAAGCTTAATCACTTCCTTACGCACTGCTTCTTTCATTATGAGATTTAACCGCCTCTGTGGTTGAACCACCGGTTTGAAATCATCCTCCATCAAAATTTTGTGCATGCACAAGGAAGGACTTATACCTTTTAAATCTGAAATCTTCCATCCAATGGCGGATTTGTGTTCCCTAAGAACTCTCAAAAGCTTTTCTTCCTCATACTTTTTCAAAGCATTGCTAATGATGACTGGATGTTGTCCCTTCTCACTTAAGAATGCATACCTTAAGTGAACTAGGAGTTGTTTTAATTCCAGTGTCTTGTTGTCTTCTTCCATTCCCTCTTTGTTGAGATTTTCTTTTTGACATTCATCCTTTGGGAGACTTAGCAAGGCTTCCATGTTTTTTAAGCATTGAAGATAATCTTCATCCCCCAAAAGGTCTTCTTCTTCTTCTTCTTCTTCTTCTTCTTCCTCATCATGGGATTTTACCAACAATTTTGCAAGTGAAGAACCATGGGTTCTCTTGTGGCCATAGATTTTACAATGGTCTCCACCACATCAACTCTATATACATCCGATCTCTCAACGGGGTGTTTCATTGCTTCAAAGACATTGAAGACTAAGTTCTCATCTTGCACTCTTAGTGTGAGTTTCCCTTATTGCACATCTATCAAAGCACGCCCAGTGGACAATAAAGGCCTACCCAAAATGAGAGGGATATCGGCATCCTCATCCATATCAAGCACCACAAAGTCAGTCAGAAAGATGAACTTGTCTACCTTTACTAATAAATCGTCCACCACTCCATAAAGATATTTGATAGAGTGATCCGCTAGTTGGAGTGACATCCTAGTATCCTTTGCCTCTTTTATGCCTAGCTTCTTCATCATAGATAAGGGAATCAAATTGATGCTTGCCCCTAGATCACACAATGCATTCCCAAGAATTACCTCCCCAATGGTGCATGGTATACTAAAAGAACCCGGATCCTTCAACTTCGGTGGTAGTTTCCTTTGAAGAATTGCACTACATTCCTCGGTTAAAGCAACCGTTTCCTCATCCACTATCTTCCGCTTCTTGGAGAGAATCTCTTTCATAAACCGAGCATAAGATGACATTTGTTCCAAGGCTTCCGCCAAAGGAATATTAATTTGAAGCTTGCAGAAAACATCAAGGAACTTGTTGAATTGCTTGTATTGCAAGGGCTTCTTCAATCTCTCTGGATAAGGTACCTTCATGAAAGGAGGAAGATCTTGAGGCTCAACCCACTTCTTTCTTCGGAATTATTCATCTACTAACTTCAATCTTCCTCCTTGCTCCAGCACCTTTTCTCTGGCTACATCTCCTCCCTTGCTTGCTCCTCTTCCACCTGTGGTTGTTCTGGAGTCTCAATCTCTTGAGAGCTGGTTGCTTCCCCATTAAATTCCAACACCTTACCACTACGAGTTGTTAATGTGCTCCGGCAAGCGTATCGGATCGAAGCAAGTAATAATAAAACGGTGAGAACCGAGTATCGAACTCAGGGATTGGGAAACCAAGTGTCACTTCACAAATTAAACAACTATTTAGACTGAGAAATAGGTTTGAAAAGATTTCAAGAAAATAAAAGAAACAATAAAATAAATAAAATACTTTTGGGTTTTTAAATATGAAAAGAGATTTCCAGGAATTGGGTTACCAACAAGACCGCTCATGCTACTAAATTGACTACCCCTCTTGTTAATTATCGAAATTTGCTTTGAAGGCGAATTTATCCTAAATAAGTTAATGCTCCCTCTCGGGTTACAAGAACCGTGCCCAATTAAACCAACCCCTACTCTCGCGGTAATGGAATTTAAATTGAACCCTTTAAGTTTTGTGACAATTCGTGAACCCTCGAAGGACCGCTTCTAACTCTTGTGATTTAAGTACTAAGTTTGATTCCTATAGATCTGATACCTAAGATCACCGCTAAGTTCGTCCTTAGAGTATCTATGACATGTAAATAAGTGCGCACTGTGATTCACAAGTAATTCATGCAATATGAATTAAATCGAAAGCAAATTGAAATTGACAAAAAGTAAAACGTCAATTCATAACATAAAACAAATCTTGGGTATAGCCCCAATCCCTAGAAACAAAAAGACTACTCAAGCATTGCCATGGTCATGGCAAGATTGATTAACAAAAGCATAAAAGAAAACCTAAGAGAGAAGAAGAAATTGGAGAAGAAGAGAAATCCTAGTTTTTGCCTAAGGTAGCAGCCCAAGTCCTTTATTTTCGAGTCTCTAGGTCCTATTTAGAAGGTAGGGTAACTTGCATCCCAAGCAATTACAAAATCAGATAAAATCAGCTTTTAAAATTCCAGATATTGCACGTCACGGCCATGATGCCTGTCACGGTTAGGCCGTGACAGATTCTGTCTTGGAAAACTTGGCACTAATGGCCTGTCACGGCCGTGACAGGTTCTGACTTTGTGTTCTTCTTTCTTTTTCAGCCCTACTCGATCATGGCCGTGATGCCTATCACGACCAGGCCGTGATGGGCTTTGTTTGGCTCAGATTTCTTGCTTTTCAAGCTCCATCTTCATGCAAACTCCAACATAATTGGTCCTGGGAGTTTTAATCTTCATATCCAAATCAATATCTCCAAATTAATTACCAAATCTTATCATATCCTTTATTGTTGTGATAGGCAATTATTATCCAAATCCAAATTGATTTGGATCCAATCTTTTATCTCAATGCCAATTTAATTATCTTTTAATCATAATAATTCAAATCCAAATTGATTTGGATTCAAATCCATCATGTGGGCCCTTGAAATTTACTTGGCAATCTTCAATTTAATTTCAATCCTTCTTCTTTGTCCTTTCCTAAAAATAAAAATAAGAAAATCTTGAGAAAATCAATCAAATTCTAATTAAAAACAATTAAATGCACACATTGACTCAAAATAACTAAAATAGGAAAATAAAGTCTAATTTGGGCTAAATCAAGTATTCAACTCAACTTAATTGATTAAATCCACTCTAAAAAAATAGATAAAACATGATAAGCCAACAGATTATCAGTTGGTCTCTGTATTACCTAGGAAGGAGCCTGGAAGACGCTCATTCAGTTGTTTTGCAAGCTGGGTCATCTGAGTCTCAAGATTCTGAATTGATGCCCCTGTATGAGTTGCCAATTTGTCAATGGTTGTGTTTGTATTTACTGACAGCTTCTCTATGGCCGCACTAGTCTTCTCAATAGCCAATTCCCAAGGTTGCTTTCCTCCATCTATGATTTACAATTGAGTAGGTTGAGGGAGAGCCTATTGGGTGTTGTGCTGTTGAATTCCATAGTTTGGCCTCTGATTCTGTTGTTGTTGCCCGGCTAGACCACCACTAGTGTTGCTCCAAGAGAAACCCGGATGATCTCTCCTGATATTCCAATTTTGCCCCTGATGGTAGTTGTTGTTCTGCTTATTCCTCTGATAGTCATTGTGTTGTGGTACCGTGTCATAAAAATTGTGACATGAATCCACATGCTCCTTATAAAGGTTGCTCGGACAATATGCACTATCATGATCACCTTTACAAAAGTCACAACCTGGAGGTAAACCCTCTCTTACCGCGTTCACCTTCATCTTGTTTGTCAGTGCTTCATTCAGCTTCTTCAAAAGTGTGTTCTGCACAAGAATGGCTTCAATAGATGTTGTACTCTAAGTCCAGAAGCATTAGTCATTCCTGGACATCTTCTCAAGTAAAGCCCATGTATCCTCTGGTGATAAATAAGAGAAAGAACCGCCAGCTGCGGCATCACAATTCATCTGATATCTCCCTTTCAACCCATTAAAGAAGTGTTAAACCTTTGTTACCAAGTCAAAATAGGAAGAAGGGCATCTCCTCAAAAGCAAATTATATCTTTCCCAAGCCTCATTATAAGACTCATCATCAGTTTGCTTGAAGGAAGTGACAACGATCTTCAACTGTGCCGCTTTCTGAGGAGGAAAGAATCTTGCGAGGAATTGCTAAGCCATTTTTTCCCAAGTAGTGCTGCTCGCACGATCCAAGTGTAAGTCCAACCAATCGCGTGCTCTATCCTGAAGAGAGAATGGGAATAGCAGCAAACGAAGGGCGTCTTCTAACATTTCTGGATATTTGAACATGTCGCAAGCATCCAAGAAGTGAGTGATGTGCCTATGAGGGTCTTAGTGTGGACTCCCATCAAATTGTTCTCTTTGCACCATATGTAGGGTAGATTCCCTCATCTGAAATGAATTAGCCGTGATGGGAGGCTTGACAACACTAGAAACACAATCATCCAAGTTAGGAAGATTGTACTCATAAAGGGGCTTATAAGGAGGAGGAGGAGGAGGTGGTGGTGGATTTTCTTCCACCATCTCTTCAACATTGATGGGTTGGTTTGTTTCAAGTAGCCTCCTCTCTTTAAGTTCCTTCCTCAACCTCTTCTCAGTCTTGGCGATCTCGGGATCAAATAGCAGGTTCTCCTGTGGAAGGGTACCTCGCATCCATAAAAACAAGGCAAGACCAAGTGGGATCAAAGAAGTAAAAATAGATAAAATTGCAGAAAATTAAATTAAAAATTTCTTAATCAAAAGAATCAAATTCCCTAAAAATTTGGAAAACTGGTTGTGCCAATCCCCGGCAACGGCGCCAAAAACTTGTTGACGAACCAACAAGTGTACCGTTTCGTTGCAAGTAATAAAACACGGTAAGTAAATACCGAGGTCGAACTCAAGGATTGGAAGACCAATTTAACCAATTTAATAAGGAATTTCGAAGTGTTTGACCAAGTCAAAGAGAAGTAGTTATTAAGAGAGAGAAAATTAAATCAAAGATTGAAACAATTAATTAAAGATACTAAAAGATTGTGATGATATTTGATTATGATTAAGGCTCTAAGGTCACGAACTCACCTACCCTATCAAGCAAGTTACCCAAGTGTTTTATATCCTTATCCCTAGTTTCAATTTAATTTCTTGTCAACCGGGAACCCTCAATTATCCTAATGTCAATTCCGATTTTCAAAAGGAAATATCTACAATTGCAAGTCATCAATTTCCCAATTTTTTCAACCCACAACTAGATTTATTAAGTTCTTGGTTCCCTATAACGATTGCACCGCTTTCCTATTCTATCCCTACTAATGTTCAAACGGTGTTCTTAATTCAAGTCCTAAGCACGAATCACTTCCCAGCTTCAACGCACTAGACTAGTTAACCACCGGCCACATGATTAACGCAAACAAAACGAAATTAAGGAACAAGAAAAGAGACAAGGGTATAAAAAAATATTACTTGGATAAACTATGTCATCAAAGGTGGCTTCATCGATCCCTTAGAAAGGAGGATTAGTTCCTCATAGAGACGAAAACAATGATAAAAGTAATAAAAGCATTCATTCTTCAAGAACTGACTCAAAACACACTACACAGCTCCAAGCAAACTAGGATTACACATTTCCAACCAAAAAACTGCTCTCTATGACCTAAAACAAGCTATTTATAAAGTTTGGAATCTGCACGTGCTCGCAGGGCGAGCAAGGATTCGCGAGGTAAATCTTAAGTTGGCGCCATTTCAAATTTGCACTTATCGCGGGGCGAGATAATTTTCACGAGGCGAAGCAGAATGATCTTCATTTCACTGAGTCTGGCTCGTGAGTCGAGGTTGATTGGCTGCATGTTCCTGCTTAATCTGCTTTTATGGCTCGCGGGGCGAGCTTCTATTCACGAGGCGAATAGCCACTTTTGCCTTTTGCTTGTTTCCTTCATTTTTCCTAGCTTCCTCGAGCTTCACTTTTAACCTGAAAATAAAAGTAGCATTAAATGCTTTATTTTGATAAGAAACTAAAAGAAATTACTAAAAATTATCCTTAAGACTAAAAGGAATTGCTTGTGAACAATTAAAGTCAAATTTGGGCTAAAACGAGAATGAATTCGCACAATTGGTATCAAATTGAGGTCTTTCTAATCATAAAACTAGATGAACCAACGATTTATCAGGGGGTTTTGTGGATTGAGCCTGACAGAGTGAGAATTCTGCTCCTACGTATCCCAGTAGGGAATCAAGGCTTACGTAGTTCCAGTGGTAATGCTGGCATTTCGTAGAGAAGGTGGGTGTTTCGGTGACGGAATGAGGTTTCAGGCCGTTTCCCTAGGATTAGGGTTTTGCTAGGGTTTTTGCTTGGAAGATGGCCTCCCCTACTTAGTGAGCGTCCCCCTCTATATATACACGCATGGAGGGAATTTCTCCGTACGTCACGTGGTCCCCCTCCAGGCAGTTAGCGGGTATCGCGGATCACAAGCGTCGTCAGTATGATCTCCACTATTCTGGTGCCGCGTGTCCTGGTCGTACAACTAACAGCTAGCATTTGAGACACGTATCCTTGAGAATGTTCTAGTACATTTGGAAGATAAGCTCAGGAGTTGTTTGGTATGCTCGATAGTCTATGAGTGGTCTGACCGAGTAACGAGTACTTCATCTCGCTGTATACCCAAGTAGATTGCCCAGGAACTCAGGTAGAGTTTTTAAGGTCTCAGTTCGAGTAAGCCGAGTGTTCTCGGGAAGTGGGTAAGTACTCTTGGTCGAGTATCGGGTAAGTACTGGGTACTTGGCCTAGTACTAGGTAAGTACTCTTGATCGAGTAGACTGTGGACTGGGTACGTGGTCGAGTACTGGGCAAGTACTCGAGAAGCTTGGCCGAGTACTTGGGTAAGTACTCTTGGCCGAGTAGACTACGGACTAGGTACTTGGCTGAGTATTGGGTAAGTACTATTGGCCTAGTACTTGGGTAAGTACACTTGGCCAAGTAGACTGCAGACTGGGTACTTGGCCGAGTACTGGGTAAGTACTCTTGGCCGTGTACTGGGTAAGTACTCTTGGCCGAGTAGACCGCGGACTAGGTACTTGGCCGAGTACTGGTAAGTACTCTTGGCAGTGTACTGGGTAAGTACTCGAGAAGCTTGGCCGAGTAATGGGTAAGTACTCGAGAAGACTCAGCAGGCAGTGTTCTCGTTTAGGGAGTGGGTAGAGTTGGCCAGGGCTTGGAGGTAAGTAGGGTACTCGGTCAAGGAGTTCTCATTCTCGGGAAAGTGCATTCCTTCTCATTTTGGCCGAGTAAGTGGATCATTCTGTCCCTGGTGTCCATTAAGTCCGGTCTTAACCCTTATGTCTGGCTTGTGCTCGAACCAAACCTTGGTCAATGTTGGACCGTTGTCCCGGGTTGTACGGGTCGCTTGTCTAACCGGATAGTAAAGTGGGCCGGGTGCAAATCCGTGGTAGGAACGGTTATAATTGATGATGAATATGATTATGTGATGCATGATTACTTGAGAAAAATTATAAACTTGCACTACTAGAAAACTTGAATTTTCGGACGGAATTTTCGGACGGAAATGTTTCCGTCTGAAATTTTCCGAAAATTTCGGACATATTTCAGACGGATTGTGTTATTTTTTATATTTTCCTTGATCTGTCTGAAATCCATCTGAAATTTTCGGATGGATTTCAGACGGATTGTGTTATTTTTTATATTTTCCTTGATCCGTCCGAAAATTTCGGACGGATTGTGTTATTTTTTGTATTTTCCTTGATCAAATCAAATCCGTCCGAAATTTTCGGACGGATTTGAACGGATTGTGTTATTTTTTTATATTTCTTACATCCGTTGAAATCCGTCAAAAATTTGGACGATTTCAGACGGATTATGTTATTTTTTATATTTTCCTTGATCTCGTCTAAAATCCGTCCAAATTTTCGGACGGATTATGCTATTTTTTAATATTTCTTACATCAAATCGAAATCCATCCGAAAATTTCGGACGGATTTGACGATTATGTTATTTTTTATATTTTCCTTGATCCGTCTGAAATCCGTCCGAAAATTTCGGACGGATTTCAGACGGATTGTGTTATTTTTTATATTTTCCTTGATTTATCTTACGTCCGTCTGAAATCCGTCTGAAAATTTCGGACGGGTTTCACACGGATTTGTTATTTTTTTATATTTTTCTTGGCGCGCTTTCAAATTTTGGTCTGTCACGGTCGTGACACTCATCACGGCTAGGCCGTGATCGGTTCTGTCTGGATCAACTAACATGTCACGGCCGTGACGGCCATCACGGCTAGGCCGTGACAACTTCTGACTTTTGCCTTCTGCTCTGCTTGATCATGGCCGTGATGGTCACCACGGCTAGGCCGTGATGGGCTCTGTTTGGCTCATTTTCTTCACTTTTCAAGCCCTATCTTCATCCGAAAATTTACATGATCCTTTTTTTTTGGATCATATCACCTAACTAGGCCAATTTGTACTTTTTCGGGCATAATGGAGCCCCAATGAACTTGTTTGATCCTAATAGAGCCCAAATCGACTTGTTAAGTCCTAATTGGGCCAATTGCCCCGTATGACCCAATTGTACTTTTTTGGTCCTAATGGAGCCCAAATGGACTTGTTTGATCCAAATAGAGCCCAAATGGACTTTTTAGGTCATATAGGACCTAACTGGGTCAATTTGTACTTCTTTGGTCCTGAAGCAGCCCAAATGGACTTGTTTGATCCTAATAGAACCCAAATGGACTGTTTAGGTCATATACGACCTAACTAGGCCAATTTGTACTTTTTCGGGCATAAAGGAGCCCCAATGGACTTGTTCGATCCTAATAGAGCCCAAATCGACTTGGTAGGACCTAATTGGGTCATTTGCCCCGTACGGCCCAATTGTACTTCTTTGGTCCTAATGGATCCCAAATGGACTTGTTTGATCCTAATAGTGCCCAAATGGACTTTTTAGGTCATATACGACCTAACTGGGCCAATTTGTACTTCTTTCGTCCTAGTGGAGCCTAAATGGACTTGTCTGATCCTAATAGAGCCCAAATGGACTTTTTAGATCATTTAGTACCTAACTAGGCCAATTTGTACTTCTTTGGTCCTAATGGAGCCCAAATGGACTGGTTTGATCCTAATAGAGTCCAAATTGACTTGTTATGACCTAATTGGGCCAATTGCCCCGATCGGCCCAATTGAACTTCTATGGTCCTAATGAAGCCTAAATGGACTTGTCTGATCCTAATAGAGCCCAAATGGACTTTTTAGATCATTTAGTACCTAACTAGGCCAATTTGTACTTCTTTGGTCCTAATGGAGCCCAAATGGACTGGTTTGATCCTAATAGAGCCCAAATTGACTTGTTAGGACCTAATTGTGCCAATTGCCCCGATCGGCCCAATTGAACTTCTATGGTCCTAATGAAGCCTAAATGGACTTGTCTGATCCTAATAGAGCCCAAATGGACTTGTTAGGACCTAAGCGTAAGCTTCAAACATGATTTTATTTGAAAATAACCTTGTTTGGTAATAAGATTAAGTGTTTAGATCAAATTAGAATGGATGTTTATGTTAATTTTGTTATGTGGTTTAGTTTGAGTAATTAAATTACTCTCTTCAAATTATTTTATTGGGTGCGTTAGCACTGACTTATTTCAGTGAATGAGCTCTTACTAGACAATAATATACGTTATTGTCACTATTATTACCAGTACAGAAAAATATTTTAAATAATATGATTAAGAGAAAAGCCTTTTCATATATTTATTCTCTATTTAATTTTAGAGTTGAAAATAAACTGGTTTGACCTTAATCGGAGATTAAATTTTGAACTGAGTATTTTCTTAGTTGATCAGTCCAACTATTAATCTTTACTCTAATTTGAATTTCGAAAACTTATAGTTATCAATCTTTATTTTTAGAGTCCAAAAAGTAAAAACATGTTTATTTTAGGCTTAATATTCTATCACTCATTTTGTACCTATTACTAAATAATTGACTTAAAAACCTAACTTCTCTTTTTCTCTCTCTCTCTCTCGACGCCTACCCCTCACTCTCTTTTCTTCTCTGCTCCTTTTCTTCATCTATTTCTTCCTTCTTTCTTTTTCTTCTCTATTCTTCTCCCTTTTTCTTCTTCCTCCAACCAGTCACCGCCCCACACCCTCCACCCATCGAACCGCCGGAAGCTGCCAGGAGGAGACGCGTCCGACCACCTGCTCCGATCCGCGTCACAGCCACGCGATCTGGCCGAGCTCCGCCGCGAAGTCGCGCCCTCCATCATGGTAAACACCACGAGCCACCGGTTTTTGTGGTGGTTTCCACCATGTGAGTTCCTTCCAACCCCCTTCTTCTTATTTCCTTTGGTCTTACTCTATCTCTCTCCCTTTTTGGTGTTCACAAAAAGAGAACCGCCGCCACGGCCACCGTCCGCCGCCGCGTCAACCACCGCAGCACCACCATAAGCTTGCCTTCTTCCTTGGGTAAGTGGTTTTCTCACTTCCTTTGTTCAGATTCAAGAGCCCCAATTTCTCCTCAAACCCTAACCCTAGGTTTTGATTTTTAGTTCTCAGTTTATGAAATTAATTTGTGTTTTTTGAAATTGGGAGCATGATTAAGTGTCTCCCTAAATCAATTTTGTCAATCTCTTGTTAAACTGTTTTTTTCTTCTCAATTTTCATCTTGAGCCCAAAAACCTCAAATCTGCTTTAATTTTAAATGAATGAGGTTTTTGTGAAATTAAATATATTATTGAATTATATTTATATTGTGATTGTTGAGAAATTAATTCAGTGATTTGTCTGGCTGTTTCTATGCTTGGATCGACTCTCTGGGATGTTTTTCATGTGTGTGCTTGCTTGCAAGAAGAAGAAATCACTACAAAAAAACAATAGTTTAGCGACCGTACTTTTCGGTCGCTAAACCATGTAAATCGGTCGCTATTTGTTTTAGCGACCGAATCAGAGACCGATTTATGATGGTAGCTGAATACCTGGTCGCTAAAGTTTTAGCTACTGAATTATTATTTCGGTCGCTAATTAGCGACCGTAAATTCGGTCGCTATAAAATAATAATCGGTCGCTATTAGGTTGGTCGCATTTTTTGGGTAACCATTTTTATCGACCGATAATCGATCTTGCTAATTCGGCCGCTAATTTTGGTTACTGTTAACCTATATTAGCGACGGATTTTCGGTCGCTATACATCATCTGGAAATCTTAAATAAAGTTTAGCGACCGAATTATTGGTTTCTAATTCGGTCGCTAAACTGGTTATTATTTTTTTTTTTAATTTTAATTTTTATAATAATTTTTTTCCTGATTTTCTTTAAACGTTAAAAAAATTACTAATAAAACACACCAAATAACTTATGAAATATACAATCATAAAAAATAATAAATATATATAAAAAGAATAATCCAAAATGTCGTACAAGAATCGTTTAAAGTAAAAAATATGGAGAGAAAAAATCAGTCATGATGAGGGGGAGATGGAGGAATCCAATCATCCTCAGCGTCCGTACACTTGAAGATAACTAATTTCATCACGTGGAAACCGGTATAATCGAGTTCAAGGATGTAAGTTAGAACCCCATAGAAATCATCCTCTACATTGCCATCAGTGGCTCGCACACAAACACCATAGTTACACGTCTGCATTCCTTCATTCCATGTTTTTGTGTTAAATTTATATCCATTTACAATATAAGTATTCCATGATGTAACCCATCTGTTAGGCCCCCATGCCAAATTTGTCAACAATGGATTTTGAACATTGTTTTCTGGATCTAGTACCTAAACAATCAAATATTATATTATTCTTATACATGCTATATATTTAAGGAGATAAAATGTATTCTTCAAAAAATGAAGATGCTTAACCTACATATTTACTGAACCACGTAGCAAAGTGAGAAGTAATTTCTCGATCAACCTGATCATTTGAAATGTCAGGTTGGAGATCCCTTAGAAAATTGCCGTACATCCTACATATGGGAGATTAACAGCAGGACGATTAATAATAATAAATGTCAATTGAACTTATTAAAGACGTTGTAGAAACTTACTCTAAATATGGCGCCACCTCTTCACAATTTTGAAGGATATACAGATGAGCAAAGATTAATGTCACGCTGCTCCAAGAAACATCATTTTGATTTGCCACTAAATCTGCCCGGATAGTTGAATATTGATATAGGAGGACTAGTTGAACATCCTTCGCCCGAATCAACGTTTCTAGGCATCCTTGTCCTTCTCGTGTTAACTTCGTCCGGATAGTAATAAGAGGCAAAAGTGGAAGTCTCCTCTACTAAGTATGCTTCACAAATGGAACCCTCCACTCGTGCCTTGTTCTTGACTTTGTGTTTAAGGGAGTGCAGGAACCTATTAAAGATGGATACATACAAATAATTACTAGTTTTAGGGAAAGCTAAACTACTGCTCTCGTGTTCGTGAATTTCATATGTATTAAGTAAAATAGTTGATGTTGTTTACCTCTCAAATGGATACATCCAGCGGTATTGGACTGGGCCACCAACTCTTGCTTCGTAAGGTAGATGAACTGGCAGGTGTTCCATGGAATCAAAGAAACTCGGCGGGAAGATTTGCTCCAGCTTACATAACAAAACGGGTATCTTGACTTCCATATCCTTTAATTGATTCACATTTAGTGTTGTCGATGTAAGCTCCCTGAAAAAGTGGCTAAGTTCAACAAGTGGGTTCCAAATTTGCTTCGGTAATGCGTCGAACGCAATTGGAAGCAACCGTTGCATGAACACGTGGCAATCATGACTCTTCATTCCATGTAACTTTGCTTCCTTAATGTCAACACATCTACCCAGATTGGAAGCATACCCATCTGGTAACTTTAGTTCTTTAACCCACTTACAGACGGCCAATTTCTGTGCTTTGCTTAGTGTATAACTTGCCTTCGATTTGATAAGTCTGCCACGACCACCGTCTTGCAACTCAAGCTCCTTCCGATTACAAATGTCAGCCAGGTCCAATCGGGCTTTATTTGTATCCTTTGTCCTCCCCTTGATGTCCATCACAGTGTCAAACACATTCAAAAACACATTCCTCTCAGTATGCATGACATCAATGTTGTGACGGAGTAGCTGCGTCCTCCAATACGGCAACCTCCAAAATATACTTTGTTTTGTCCAATTATGGTTGACGCCATAATCAGGAATATGTTCTCCTTGGGTTTCATGGACGAGCGGTAAGTACTGTACTCTGCGCCATACATTAGGACCAGTCAAACGTGGTGGAGGCGGTGTTCTCTCCGCACAACGCTTCTTGAATGCATTCTTGTTCCGCCTATAAGGATGATCTTCTGGAAGGAATTGACGATGACAATCAAAATATGAGATCTTTCGACTGTTTTTAAGCGTGAATGCCTTGATCGCTCCATACATATTGGGCATTCAAGCTTCCCACGGTCATCCAACCCGACATCATCCCATAAGCAGGAAAGTCGTTGATCATCCACATTAAAGCTGCTTTCATGATGAAATTCTGCCTCAAAGATACGTCATATGTCAACACACCATCATTCCACAACATTGTCAACTCATCTATCAGTGGCTGCAAGTACACATCAATCTTACCTTTTGGATTAGACGGACCCGGAATTATGATCAGTAGGAACATAAACTCCCGCTTCATGCACATCCCCGGGGGAAGATTGTACGGAGTCAGGATAACCGGCCAACAAGAGTATGCTTTTCCAGACTGCCCAAAAGGATTAAATCAATCAGCAGATAACCCCAATCGGACATTGCTAGGGTCCTGCGAAAATGCCATATGAACCCTATCAAAATGCTTCCAAGCTTCTCCATCAGATGGATGACACAAGATATCTTGCTCCCTCTCATGCTCACTATGCCACCTCATGTGAGCTGCAGTGGCCATCGAAGAGTACAATCTTGTAAGTCTTGGCACGAGCGGAAAGTACCACATCTTTTTTAGGGACCTCTTCTTCTCAATGCCCATCCTAGTGGTTGTCTTATACCGATCCGCACCACAAAATCGACAACATGTTATGCTTTCCATTGAATCATCCTTATAGTACAACATACATCCATTCGGGCAACAATCAATTTTCAAACACCCTAGACCCAAATTTTCCACGGACTTCTTAGCATGATAAAAACTTGTAGGCATCCGATTGCCTTCTGGCAACGCCTTGGACACTGACCTGCTGAGGCGATTAAAACAACCTTATTGCATATTGTAGCCAGATTTGATACTCAACCATTCCATGCACATCGACAACTCCGTGTACTCCTGACATCCTTCCCACAATGGAGATCGTGCAGCACTCAGCATATCATAGAATCTTTGAGCTTCGGGATTCGGATTCTCCTCTATGTATTGGGAACCCATTCCACCATCTTCTCCCCCATCTTCTTCTAGTACAACACCAACCGATGGTCCAGCATGATCCATTATCATCTGCTCGTATGGATTCAATTCTTCCCTCCCGTCACCACTTCCATAGTACGAACCTTCAGCCACAATCGGGTTTAAGTCAGGCAACGTCTCACCATGGTTACTCCACCAATAGTAATCAGGCATGAAGCCCTTCTCATAAAGATCGGCTACAACTCCATCCACACTTTTGAAAGATTGACACTTGCATCTTTTGCAAGGACACCTCAATTGATCACCGCCCAGCCGTATAAATCTCTCCTGGCTAACAACAAACTCTATAAACTCACCCACTCCAACTCTATACTCTTCCCTAAGATGTTTATTCCGATCCAACCTACGATACATCCATTTTCGATTCTCCGGAATATCCATTGCTGGCAATTAAATAGCCTGACCAATCCTACAATAACACTTATATATTACGGGGCATTCCAATAACTCCATCAATCTCGTTCTTATGACAAGGTATGAACCTATCCCATTCGAGAAGAAACCTTTGTCACACTCGGCTACTAATAGTTATTCCCATATTCAAATACCTTATACTTGACAAAATTTGGCAAGCATTTCCCATCGGTCTCCAAGTTACACGACTCGAGCACGGTCGAAATCACCGCGATCAAGTATGCACCAGGAGAACAAAAGGAAATGCATCGACTCGAGATTTCAACAAGTATATAAGGCATTTGAACATTGAAATGACTATTGTACGAGTGTGAAAAAGGTTTTTTCCCAAACTGTCCCACTTGGACAATTCAAGATTCAATACAATGAGCATGCATACCTTGATAAGTTACGCATGCTCAATAATATTGAATATCAAATAGGAAACTAAGGCTTTCGTAAATTAATTATTAACTCTAACAGAAAATAAAACCATTAACCTATAAATATTGCAACATTGTTGAGTTTATATAAATTGCAGCGTAAATCAATACAAACTTAGATTAAATATTGTAGCAAACATCCTATTGAGCTCCGCTCTCCACTAACAAGTAGCAGTTAATTGTCAAACACATGCATAATTTCTAAATTATCAGCACACAACCAGCATCCCGCCTTTCGGACAGGATCACATCCTATTGAGCTCCGCTCTCCACTAACAAACAACACATATTGACAAACACATGCATAAACATTAAATTATCAACATACAATCATACAATATCACATCCTATTGAGCTCCGCTCTCCACTAACAAACAACACATATTGACAAACACATGCATAAACATTAAATTAATTATCAGCATACAATCAGACAAGATCACATCCTATTGAGCTCAGCTCTCCACTACCAAACAAAACGATAATTCACATAATACATTACACTGAGTGTTCAGAGAACTGACCTGAGAGAGAAAACACAACTGAGCAAGGATAAGTGGAGGAGCCGGTAGAAGAATATGACAAGAAGGACCTATCGTGCATAAATGAAATTATTCATTTCAACTCAAATCACTATTCTATTATGTTAAATTGTTATACCTAAATAATTTATCTCATGAATATCTAGTGTTAAAGCATGTGCTGGCGAAAAAATAATCAATGAAGCATAAAAAATAATAAGNTTGCAGAGTGAAGGTCAATTTATTTTGATTTCGACTTTTTTTTTAAAATTATCCTTAAATCGGGCCTAACTGTTTACACAAATCGAATCAATATATTACATATCCAATACCATAAAAAAATGTGGATAATGCTAGAATTTCTTTCTATCAAAGAGAAGATTTTCCATGTTGTTCAATGTTCATTTTAGTAAACATGACAGTGCCCATTAAAATAGAAAATAATAGAGAGAAAACTGAAAGGTGTAATTGATTGAATGAGAAAGTTTATTACATCAAGTCATATATAAAAGTGACTTATATTATATGTAAGATAAAGCAACTGATTTGTAACTAACCACTAATTAACTATATTAATTATATGATCTAATAGTCCATCCTAGATAGACAAGATGTTAGGGTCTTAGTTAGTAGGGAAAAATTGTCATAACTCACAAATTCCATTTCTATGATTTTCTAGAATTTAAATCATAAAAATCAAGGAATATGGAAAGTTGTAGCAACTTAGTGATTTGAATGAAAAACATGAAGAGAAAGGAAGGATGATCATTGATCACTAGACAAGCACAGATATCAAATTTGGAGATTTGTTTCCCTTTATGCAAAGAGTTACAAATTTTTGAAATCCAAGAGTAAAGTAAAAGGGTATGGTTCGGCCAAGTGGGGGAAAATAGGGGAGAAATTTTTGTTCATCAAATCATTTGGCAAGCATGAAGAGTATGATTATAGAAGCACCAATATTAAGTTTCAAGACTTAAATCAATGGGTACAAAGAGTTATGATTTTTCTACCATTTTCAAGCTTAATTCTTTTTGAACAAAATTAAGAACAAGCATGAAGCTAATCAACTCAACATCAATTGTAATGAAGAAAGGTTGGAGGAAAATTACCTCTAAGTGATGACCCTTGAGTAAGAAATCAAGACACCTTAAGAAACTAAGAGAAAAGAGAGAAATGTGTTGGATGAAAAAATGAAAATGATGTTTTTAAGTCATGACTTTTGGATTGCATACAGCAATTGGTATTTGATTTTTAGAAGTTGTATGGTACCAAGGCTGTATTTTGTAACAATAGTCAAATTCATGATTTTGTGATTGAATGTGAAACTGCAAATGTTAGTGATCGGAGCCATATAATTCGCATAGATAGTGAAACTGTAATGTAAGTGAAGTGATCTGTCACGGTCGTGATGGGCATCATGGCCTGGCCGTGACAGCTTCTGCCTTGAATGTTGCTTCACTAAATGGTCTGTCAAGGCCATGATGGGTATCCCGGCCTGGCCGTGACAGATTCTGCTTAGAAGGGGTCTGGCTCAGTTGACATGTCACGGCCGTGATGGGCATCACGGCCTGGCCGTGACAGATTCTGACTTTTCATTCTTCCGTGGGAAATCCGTCCCAAATCCGTTGGAAAACAAAAATAAATCCGTCCGAAAAATAACCAACAAAATCACAGCATCCGTCCCTAATCCGTTGGAAAACAAAAATAAATCTGTCCGAAATCCGTCCGAAAAATAACCAAAATATGGATTTCCACGTTATCCATATTCCGTCCGAAATCCGTCTGTAAATATTTTCGGACGGAATTTGGGACGGATTTTATAATTTCCCACGAGGCTTTTTCAGACGGGTGCCATTCCGTCCGAAATCCGTCGGAAATGAATTATCCGTCCGAAATCCGTCCGAAAATCCGTCCGAAAAAGATGGATTTCTAGTAGTGTTGTATACTAAAATCTGGTATCACAAAGTATGCCTAGTATGTTTAAATTTCATGTCATGAATTAATACTTTGATGCATGGATATGTATGTTGTTTGTGAGCTTGATTAGTGAAGTGAGAATGTTCACTATGTTGGTGCTTGGTTTTGGCCAAGGCTAAAGAAATGGCATGACAACTTTGATTCCATCAAACTTTGTAATTATAAGTTTAATTAAAGGTTTAAAAAAAAGTAATAAAATCAAGAAGGATATGGAAGTTTACAAAACTGTTTTCAAGAGTGTGAGATCTGACTTTTGAGGCTTCAATGACTCCAAAATGGTATTTAAGAGAACAAAAATCATGTTTTAGCGGACTTAAAAACATAATTTTTGGGAAATCGAACATGAAAAATAAACAAGGTTCTAATTTCGTCCAAAACTGTTTTTCAAGTCTACTCAAGTGTCCTAAGACTCCAAAATGAAAATGAGTTTTGGAACATTTGGTTTAAAAATCATTGAAAAAGGACTTACGCGATTTTCAAATTTAGTGATATTCGGTTAAGTTGTAGAATTTTTGTACAACCGTGAAGTGAAACTCGAAAGTTTCATTCTAATACTTTAATACAAGTATTTGAACCAAAGAAAGTGAAGGATTTGAGAAAAACGATCATATTTTTGAAAATATGAAATTTAAGTGGAAATACAGTAAAAAACGATAAAACTGTGTTTTAAGAGTTTCGACATTTTTCAAGACACTGTTTTTGAGGAATCTAGTACTTATGTACTTTTGGTGGAATTCGGTTTCAAAATATTTGGTTTTAACCAAAGGTTTTGGTTTTAAGATAAAAAGGATTTTAGTCCGTAAGGACGAGCATTTACGATAAAATGCAAAAACCTAAGTCATGAATGACTTAGTGGAAACTCGAACTTAATAACTTATGGTGCGGGGTGGAACAAGACCTTATGTCATAAAGTATGGATAATTCATTATCCATATCTACATAAAATTTAATGGACTCGGAATGATTTGTTTTCTTGGAAGCCAAGGAAAAGGCTCAACTAGAAAAGTGAAGAGAAATAAATAATTGGACTTGTGATCCAATTTCTTAATGAGTTAGGATTTATAATCAAGTGCTTTAAGATACTTTTGCACAAAGATGAAAGGTTTCTTGAAAACTTTAGCTCAATGTTAAGGGCCGGTGATTCGGACCTGAAAACAACTAGCATCTGAGAAAGCACGTCGAAAGGATTCCATTGGAATCAAGAGGTCATCCAGTGGGTGGACGAGAAGAATGCATTCCGGAAAATTTTGCCTAAACACATGGTGAAATTATGTTCTGTCAGACCGTTGTGCCTAGGAGATTGAGCCGACACTTTAATACGGGTGTGAATTCTGTAGTGACGATCCGGTTGATGCTTGGGGATGTCGGGATATGAAATACTCATATAGGCCCAGTTGGTAGCTCCTCTATGGCGTGGTGATCTTGCAATACATCGACATACTCGACTAGTTGCTACGTGTGTTCTAGTAGTGTAGGATGTTCCCGAAAAATCCTACGTGTACATTGCCGACTATTGACGCATTTTTACCCAAGGCTGGTGTAATGCGAAACAATCCTCCCAACCACTCTCTTTGACTGTTTGTTAAAACCATGGTATATGAAATCAGAGGTCATTCCTCAAGTCTTAGATGTCTCCTATCTAGGTAAAAGTTGCCCCTTGATTATGTTTATGTGAAACATTATTTTCATGATATGAATGATGATATGACTGTATGTTGATAGTTGTACGAACCTGTGTGTCGTACCACTGCATATTTGCGCTATGTGTATGGTGAATGGGGATCTCACCTCAATTTATGTATTTTCTGGATTTATGTTTTATTTTATGTTCTACGAAGATGACGACGACACTGTTTCTCCATCACACTCAGCTAGAGTTTGAGATGACTTGGACGCATGGACACAATCCCCGTGGCTTTGGTATAGTAGATGTGGGAGTATACCCACAGCGTGACGGTGTATCATGCATGACTGTTACAGTTGTGTGGGGATGACATCCCGTCATTGTTTTGTATTGTTCAGCATGATAAGTCTTATGTCTATGTTATATTTTGTGGAGCCGCGTCTCCAATGTTGCTATTATTATTATAAATATATTTCCAGTTTGCTGTTAATTTATTCGTGTTGGTATTTCCACCCTTTTCTGGATATGTATGTTTATGACTGTTAGTACTTGGAAAACATAAACATTTTTACCAATATTGGGAGAATTATTAAAAGGGAGAAATAATTTACAATTTAAAATGTATAAATGACTCTTAAAATAGGAAAACAAAAGGCTAATTTAACATTCATAACAAATGTCGTTGAAATTTTAAACATTAAATGTATTGCAAAATATTTGGAAAAATTAAATGCTATAGTCATTTTCGAGGATATTAGTTTGAGGAGAATTCTCAAAGTCGAACAATGTTCAAGACTCTACCTTATTTTCCAATCAATTCTTCCAAGAATAATGTTATTCCATAATGTAATCCTCGTAGCCATCCTTCAATTTTGTTAAAAAGAAAGAAGTTATAATTGATAAATAAGAGAAATATATAAAAATAAGCAATGATTAATGAAATATTTGATAACTAAATATTGCACATGCCTATATAGAAAAAGTAAACATGGTAGGGAAAACATGCATGCAAGAAGAAAAAATACAACAATTCCAAATATATTGCAGGGGATAAAAAGTAGGGTTCCTCTATTAAATCCTTAAGTGAAGCAAGATGCAAAACCCAAACCTAAAAAATGCACAAGTGGGACATATAGCATCACGTTGTGGAAGGTTATACAAGCATAATTAATTTAATGCCTACATACGTGACATGAATTCTCCACTAGTAAGATTGTTGCTATTAAAGTTAATTTAATTATAATTTATATCTTATGTATAATTTGATCCCTCTATGCCACACATATTAATTTTTCTTTAATTAGTCCCTACATGTTGGAGTTAACTTTACACATAGGACCGTTAGAGACGACATGACAACGAGAGGTAACGGGAGGGACCAAACGGGTAACACCTGCATGAATGTGGGTCCTTTTAAATATTTTTTTATATATATGAGCCAAATAAAAAATCCGTGTTGAGTATATGACCAAATTATTATTTTAACCTTAATAATACTTATTAAACCAATAATACTTTTGTTATGGTTGAAGATGCTTTTAACAAATGAAGACGAAATATGAGATGGTATATTTCCTTCCTATACGTAATCAATTAATGTAAGATTTTTAATTTGCAGCAGCTTATTCCTGATAATATTTGTCAGAAAATTGCAAGTATCAAACCACCAATTGGGGGGGGGGGGTGTTGTTGAGGATTTTCCTATTTGGAACCATTCTAATGATGGCTTCTTCTTCATCAAGACAGCATATTAGTTTTTGTATAAGGAATTGGATTCCCAACCTCCTAGTTTGGAAATGGAGCGGATCTCCCAGAATCCAACCTCTCCTATGGAAGCTAGCCCTTGGTAAAATCCTAACAAATGAGGAAAGATGCAAAAGAGGCATGGGTTTCTTCTGATTTGTGCCCTAGATGCAATCAACAACTTGAATCAATATTCCATACTCTGAGGGATTGTGAGGTTGCTTCTGAAATCTGGAGTAAGTTAATTAATGAAGAACAATGGAGTAAGTTTTTCAGCCTTGGTCTTTCTCAAGGGCTGCAGTCAAATTTGAAATCCACTGATTATGGTGATGGTAGATGATTTTGGCCTAGTCTGTTTGGAATCATGGTGAGCAGGGTGTGGCAAGATAGATACCAGGTAGTATTTTCCAACAATATGTATGGAATAGACAAAATGAATGAAAGTGTGTTGAGGGAATTAGAGTTTGTGCACCACCAGTTGTTCAACTCAACTCCTGCATACATTTCTGCCAGCAAACAGATGAAGCAAATTAGGTGGGAGCCTCCACCTTACAACATCCATAAATCGAACACCGATGGCTCTTACAAGCATGATTCGAAGCTCTCAGCTTGCGGAGGATTGATCCGTGATCATCAAGGCCGCCTGGTGTCAGCTTTTCATGTCAACCCAGGAATCTCCACTTATGTTATGGCAGAAATTTAGGGGTTACTCCATGGTCTCAAATTAGCAAGAAGCATTCGCCTTTCAAGAATAATTGTTGAATTAGACTCTGAAATTGTGGTCAACATGGTGCAGATGAAGAAATCTAATAGCTCTTTTTTAAAGCCCTTGCTGGAAGAGGCTGTAAATCTGATCAATGATCCGAATTCCCTGTTTCATTCAGTACTCAATTTTTATAACAAAATCCAGCAATTCAACATCAATGCCCTTGAAATAACATTGACACACAAGTGTGGTAGACCACACTACAAGTAAAGAACTATATATTATCATTTCTAGGATAAAATGAATTCCTTGCCATCTTAACTCTCGCCATTAATATCATTAAGTGTCAAATACTTGATATATAGACAGATTTAGCTATTTTCAAGAAAATATATTCCCCGAAATAATTTAGATAACACATTGATCACATATACTTTGCTCATATGATATGAAGAAGCCTTAGCAATTTTCTCACGATTGGATAAATGATTAGAGCTCAACCAAGTCAACCTTTACACCAGAAACCATACATCATAATTAGCAAAAGAAATGTCTACCATCTCCAAGTCAATGGCAAAGCATAATTAAGAAAAGTTGATCAAGATTCAAGGCCTACAACTACTATGGTTTTTTAGAAACATCCATAATCAACATTTTCTTCTTTTCATAAAAACTACAGCTGAAACTCAAAAGCAATGAAGATCTAATTTAAATAATCTTTACTATATCAAGAAAGAAGTTTGCCCAACGTTCTTTCATGTCCTCAATGTCCTTTTTAGAGAGTGGGGTCGGGTTGTCGACAGTCTACAAGTTCAAATAACATAAGATAAACAGAAACATTAGCTCATCAA
Source organism: Sophora flavescens (assembly GCA_030762895.1). Classification (NCBI taxonomy): domain Eukaryota; kingdom Viridiplantae; phylum Streptophyta; class Magnoliopsida; order Fabales; family Fabaceae; genus Sophora; species Sophora flavescens. Next base: position 251,113,846 of record CM061063.1, on the reverse strand, counting down.
GTAAAAAAACAAAACATAGTTTAACTAACTAATTAAAAATTCTATTTATTAATTACCTCATTCCAATGATCGGTAATACTCGTGGAGACAATGTTCAACTTGGACAATTAACTAAATGAAGAAAAAGTTTGTTCCCAAACTGTCCTACTTGGACAATTTAAGATTCGATTCATTGAGTGGTACCTTAAAAATGTACACATATGCTCATTAATATTAAATCTCAAACGGAAAACTAAGGTTTTGCTAATTTATTAATACTAAGTTAATGCAAACAAAACATTGGAATAAAATAGGTTACCTATGCTCAGAGTGAGGAGCTGCTGGAGAGTGATGAGTGAGAGGGAGCTCGAGAGAAGAGATGGGTTGAGGCTAGCATCACCCTAAATCAGAATCGCAAAGAATAAGTTGAGGGGAGCAAGTATCTTGGAGTTGGATCTATAAAAAATACATTTACACCAATCAACAAATTTATTGAACCTGCCTCAGATGAAAAATCCAACATACAATTTATTCAATTCAAGATTCTTCAGCATGTAATTTTAACTATAAAAGGAAAGAACACTATGTCTCCTCTTCCTCATTGCTTGAAGCATGTTTACTACTGAAATAACAATAAACATGGATCCATCATTGTGCAATACATATGATAAAGGTGCAGGACATATAAGTAAATATTGCCACAAAGAAAAATGGTAGAAAAGTTAGCTAACATAAGAAACACCTATATGTTTTAAACTACACAGATGAAGGAGAATGGGACAGACGAGAAGCGTACAATTCATGTATGTTTGCATAAAAGTTCAAAATGCTTAAATAAGATGTATGTTCAACGGTGGAATTTTTGATGCTTTATAGATAAGTATCCTCCCTTCCCCAATCCCTTTCCCCCTTGCTTTCTTTCAAAGCATTTCCTTCCCTTCCCCTCCCTTCTCCTCCAAAACTCATAAGTGAATTCAATTCTTCTCAGGTAATTGGTGTTTAAAAATTATATGTTCTGAACATAAAAAAAAAGGGATAAGAAAGAAAATAGAATGAAGTCTCTGTTATCTATTTTCATATTTCTCATTCCTGAGACTCGCTGTTTCTTCATACACCAAACACAAACTGTACACCAAATGCAAAATCCTAACGTTAATTTGAGTTGGAATTCAGAAGATTAAAATGTATTCAGTGAATGATAAATAAAAATGAATCTGTGAAGAAATTAAAACCTAACCTAATGTATGGATGAATTGATGGAAATTGACTAAAACATAGATACAAATTACAGCATGTTAAATGATTGCATGTTGCATAAAAAATAAGGTTTAGATTTGAATGTGTACCTAAGTATTCAACTCAGCAATAAATCAAGTTTCCTAAACCCAAAGTGAGAGTGAACTCCTCCCAACCTTGATGAGTTTGTTCTTCTCATTTAGCATAGAATAAGACTGATAATGGTGGGCAGTTTTATACTCATCAGATGGGATTAGAGGGACCTCTCAAAGGCTTGTACAAATGGCCCAACCCATCATGGTCCAATTATAAGACAAAGCCCAATTTCAAGATTTCATCATATTGGTGCTTATAATATCAATAATTAACATATTAACTATAATTCCTAATAATTAATTAATGCTAATCCATAAAATTGATTATTTAAAATAATTAATCCAACAATCTCCCACTTGGATAGCATTAATCAATTATTTAAATGAATAGGAAATTTAAAACTAGAATATCAATTATGGTTAAAGCACCTAACAATAAATAGTATAAGAAACGTAAGCTTCAATGCTGCAGAAATGGTATCCGATGGGGAAACACATCATACACGTTAAAGACTTACATTTCATATAAAGAATTAATGATGAATTTGGAAGAACATATATGAGTTAAGAGTTTAATGTCTATCCAAGAATGGTCCAAGCATCTGAAAATGCTATAAGAGATATGATATATCAAAGTAATGTTATTTTCATAAATATCTCGTAATAAACTCACATTAGCCCAAAACATCAAAAAACTTAACCAAACCAATGAGTTATAATACTACAATATAGTTAAGTATTTGGTCAGTGGATCTGCCAAAGGGTTTTCAAATTCATAAAGCTCAGAACATCCACATAGGTCTATCAAGAGTAATTACACATGGGGAAAGCCCATTAATAAAAGTAATTATATATTGTAAGAATCAACGAATGCTCAACAATACTTGACATTAAATTAATCCGAATTTTACTAAATGAGTGACTATGAAAATCCAAAAGGAATTAGGAAATCTAAGGATCTCCTTTTTTTAATTGCATAGACACGTAGTTTTTTAAAAATGGATTAATGTGGACACAAGAATGTCAATGATAAGTAAGCATTCATGACTACAAGATTTACAAGCACCTCAACAATGCAAATATCATACTCGATAGGAGTAATGACATCATACATGCAAGGTACTTATACATTTGTGACCTAACAAAATGTGGAATGTTGGTTAAAAGAGAAGCACAATTGATTGCATGCCAAAAGATTATTGTGCATTTTTTTCAACAAAATCGACTTCAGCATCCATTTAAGATGTTTAATGAGATCCAAGAGAATGTTCATAAATATCTTAGTACAATAAAATGAGACTAAATATCAAAGTCTCTTAAAATATGCCATATGCCAAGTGCGCGTGAGAATATATGGCAATTTAAGATTAATAAGTTTTGAAACATACATAATTGTGTGCATACTCCCACTGTTCTAGTATACCTAAACAAAAATAGGATTCCCATTAGAGTCCACTAATATTAAAATGAAATAATGGTATAATATTTGATAGTGGGGTCATATTACTCTATAGCACAATAGCCAATGTGAGTCTAAAAACTCACCAACTTTCTCTCTTCAAGAATAGGCCAGTAAATTAGAGAGAAATATACTAGTGTAGAATTATTAACAGAAGTGGTTATACAATTTATCAATTACAAAAAAACAAAACAAAATACAACCACATATTCTACACATAAATTTAGAATAACGCAGAATTATCAAGATAAGTGGTTACTTAATAACAATATGAAACCAAATACATATAATTTATGAATGACATATTTTAACTAAATTTAGGTTTCATAGTTAACCACATATTCTGCATATAGAATTAAGGAGATTATAAGTGCTCACTTGACACTTAATAACACAGAATCTCCTTGAGTCATCGCAAACATAAATTCTTAAAGCTAGGAATTTTATAAATAAGGTAACCTTTGTCTTAGAAAACATGATGATCATTTAAAAGGTTTATCATCATATGAGTGAGATCAAAACATCCCTAACATTTCAAATAGAATAGGAAACTACTTGCAAGTTTTCAATAGCTCACTCAAAACTCAAGTATTAAAAAAAAATAGCCACACACACTTGAGTAGAAGATTAGGTTAACCGCAACGGAAATACATGAGACTTAAACTATAATCGAGGATATAAGAAAAAAAGGTCTAAAACTCCCATAATTATCAAAAAATTAGCAATAATGATAAAGAGTAGAGAAATTATTCTCAACAAATGGAGTTTATCATATAACAGTGTCCTGGAAAAGACTATAATATCCTCAATATAAGTCCTCGTAACAAAGCAATGACAAACAATATGTGAAGAGAAAATATTGAATAACAGATATTTGTAAAATATAATTATATTTCCTTTCTCACGTCTAATTAATTGGACATTTAATTAAGGTAGAGATCTTGTATCAACACAATCCTATATGTAGGCCATTACTTTAATTGGAGTTCAGCATATAACAGTGTCCTGGAAAAGATATAATATCCTCAATATACACTAGTGCAGAAAACACTTTTAACATCGATTAATTTTGGGTTTTAACATCGGTTTTTGAACCGATGTGTATACAGGTGATGTTGTATGTGCTGGTGTTGGACATCGGTTATGAACCGATGTTGAAAGTATGCTTTACACATCGGTTAAAATTTTAATCGATGTCTAACTTTTTTTAAAATAACTTTACACATCGGTTAATTGTCAAAACCGATGTGGAAAGTGTACTTTAGACATTGGTTAAAATTTTAACCGATGTCTAAAGTGAACTTTCAACATTTTCTAACTCTGTTGAAAATCACTTTACACATCGGTTCCTTTATAAACCGATGTTGAAAGTTCTTTATTTTTTTAAAAAAATCAGGCCTATACCAATTACAATTCTTTCCCTGTTTCATTTGTACAGCCAAAATCCAAACAAACAAACTAAATATTCTCAACAGAATCCCTTATAACCAAAATTTCATTCAAAGGCCTATTATACCGAAAAATCTTAACAAAATACATAGAATGTCATAAATTCAAACTAAATAATATGACACCAAAAAAACTACACATAGATGACTATTTGATCACCCATTAATTCCCACTCAACTCTAGAAAGAAGGTTGCCCAACGCTTCTTTATGTCCATAATGTCCTCTTTAGATAGTGGATCCCGAGTGTCGAATATCTGCATATAACATAAGATAAATTAAACATTACAGATAATCAGACTAAAACAAAACATAATTAATATATAACTTATTACAAATTCTGTTACTTACCGTCATCCATCCTTCAGTAATTTCACCGGATACAATGTCGAGCATCCACTTCATAACATAGTAGCCACACTTCCATGAGCCACGTTGCCTATGAGACTAGAAATGAACCCGATTTGAATATAATGAGTAAACACTTAACATTAACTATATTGTAAATTGCAATTGAATCTCGGGTACTAATAAAATACTTACGTTAGGGAAAATCCATGAACGCGCTGTCGCCACGCGCCAAAAAGAACGAGCGATTATTAAATAATGCAGTATAGTGCGACAACTCGGATCGTCTCTCAAGGACTCTTTAGGTGTTGTTATTATTAACAGAAAATTAGTAAAAGTTAGAAATGGGGGTTTTGAGATTAAAACTAAATTAACAAAACACTAAAAACAAAGCAGTTAAAGAGAATAGCAAATAGACAAAAGCGATTAACCTACTGTTCTCAGTTTCCCACTATCATTGGTTCATGCAAATCCTAAGCAGATACTAATCCCCTCCCGGTTGTAGCAACAATTAACAAACGAAATCACTACTACAGATATATGTTCCTATTCCCGAATTAAACAAACGGGGTGAAGCCCTCATGAACTAAACGAACATGAACGAACACACGCGAATTAAACAAACGCGATTAAGTATAGGAACATAACATCACCGAAATGAATCAATACAACACTATACATTCCTGAATTAAACAAACAGAAACATATAGCATCGCATTGAAAAGAGAAAAGCATAGAAAACAGGAATACAAGAACCTCAAGTGTAAATGGAAACCAATCCCAGTAGATTAATCTAGGAGACAAGTTCTCCATTACAGAAATTAACACAAAAGTAAAGAAACAAACTACTGAAAACTACTACTACTGTCTACCAAAGATTAGCCAAAACTGGCTAACTCTGATTCTCTCCTTCAGTTCTGCCTAAAACTACTTATATACATGTTTCTGGAATCCAGGTCCTCGCGAGGCGAATTATGCGAAAGGTCTGCAACTCTTGGTCTTCTCGCGAGGCGAGCATATCTTCGCGAGGCGAACTCTTCAAATTCTCAACTGTAACGCCCGTGACCTTCAACACGCCCAAACCGTGATGGCTTCTGACTTTCAAGTATTCGCGAGGCGAATGAATTCTCGCGAGGCGAACGCTTCAACTTCAAAACTGCCACGGCCGTGATCTTTAACACGGGTAAACCGTGATCGTCTCTGACTTTTCAGGCTTGCATGACTCGCGGGGTGAGAGATCCTTCGCGGGGCGAGTGGCTCCAGATTTATTTTATTTTATTTTATTAACCTGAAAAACAGAAAATAAAAGTAAATACTTTATTCACTCTAAATCAACTAAATTAACTTAAAAACAATTTACAGACTCAAAATATTACTTAAGGACAATCAAGTCTAATTTGGGTGAAAATGATATAAAATAAGCACAAAGCCAAGGTCTTTACTAGTTATAAAACCAGTCAAACAGAGGCTCATCAATCCACTTAATAGGCCTAGGTCTAGTACCATCTAACATGCGACATGCGTCCATAGATCTATCATAAGAAAATATAAACTTAAAGTATGTTACAGATTTCCAAGTAATTAATAAAACAAACGCAGTACTAAATAAGAAAATCAAAAGCTTAAGTTTCAACAATGGCCTTGAGTTCCTTCGTCGCTCTTCTTCCCAACGAACAGAAGAGCACCACAACATTCGAACTAGGACATAAGACCAATAATTACCAATGTTCACTGCAGTTGGGGACAGTTAGTGACAAATCATAGATAATTATAAATCACTTTTATACTTGTACTTACCTCTTGAGGCAAGGTGCTAGGTAGCACTGTTTGTTGCCTCAACCAAGCATGTGCAGCATGCTCACAGTAAGGGGGAAGTGTCTCACCCTCAATGAGGCCAGGGTCAATGAATCCATAAATATGGAGGTTGCCCCTAACAATACATTGGCGATGCAAATACCTAATATATTGAAAAAACATGTTAATTATAATAGTATTGAAAACTTATTTAGTTAAACTAACAAATAAAAAATGTACTTACGTGCACCATAATGAGATGCACGACCAGCAAACCATTTCACCATCAAGAGCTATCTCCATAAAGTCGCTTGCGGGGAGATTGAAAGGTTGATCAGGCCTGCCATCGTGTTCCAACTCTATGGAAGCCGGATTCGTCGCAAGTTTCACAGCCCATTATAGCGGGCGTTCAAGAGCATCGAGTGATCCCCCTCGTCAATACCCTAATCAACAAAGATAAAACATTAGTGAACACGGTTAAGTTAATTCAATTGTAAGTAATTGAAAGATTATATGAATACCTTGCCAGAAGAAGACTTCACAAGTCTTCCCAGATGAGACTTTTTGGGTGGAACATCCTTTTCAAAATCCTAAAAAACAAAAAAAAGCATTAATAAACATAATTCAATTATTTCAATTGTAAATATAGAAAAATACAAGTAATTGAATACCTTGGCTGAAACAAAAAACCTCAGAAGTCTTGTTGGCCAAGAGATGAAATTACCGAGGGCCTGCCCTACTATTTGAACATCCTCAGTGGGCACGGGGACTCGAGCATCAGCATCCCGAATATCTTCAACCACCACCCTCACCTCATCATCTCCTAATGTCTGGTTGTGTAAGGTATTTCCCATGTTGTGTGCCCTCCCAAATGCCACTAAGTGGTCATGATTATCATCAACATACAGCTCACACATGTCAGGATCCTCCTCCATGTCATCAGGCTAATGAGGAGGATCACATGACCCCTTGGTGCTCACACGGACAAAGGGTGAGACACCGGTATTTTGCTGGGAAATAGCAAAAGTATGCATCTGCTGGGCAATCTCTCGTCTAAGCTCATCTGCAATCTCCCGTTTTAGCTGTTCTCGATCTACATCTTCCCTGGGGCGATGGTGTGTACATGAACCATGGTATTGGCAAATGCCAATACCCCATCCAACACCAATGACACGGTCAGGGTGGTCTAGCTTACCAATCACAGTAGCCAAAATATCTTTGCGTCCTTTAGGCACAAAACTTCCTTGAGTGGCCTGCTCGTCCAAGGAATCCTACAACATATAGAATGTCACATTAATTTGTGTAAGACAATGGATAAGATTGTTAAGATTACAATTAGAATTCAAAATAAACTTACAATCTTCTCAGCTACCCGACGTGTCTCCTCTGTTGTATATTGTCCCGATTTTCTTAGTCGGGCTCTCTTCCATGACTTATGGTGTGGGGCTGGAGGTGGATCAACAACTTTTGAGGGTTTTCAGCATTAGGATCAGTCTGAGATGCTTCTTCCTGGAGTATTTTCTTTTCCTCTTCCATCATTTTTATATTAAGACCATCATATCCTGCACGAGCCATGACATAGGGGTAGACATTATTTTTCTGGATGTCTTGCGCCTTTTTCCTTTTCACCTGTTATAAATGACAGACAACCGTATTACGTAAATTAATAAAATTAATTAAATTAACAGATGACTCAATTAAGTTAACTTGGTGGGAGGCCTCATGTCGGGACTGAACAAAACGATCCCAAGTCTCCTGGTCAAGAAACGAGTATGTTTCAAGTGGGGACTTGTCACGCTGCCCAAATATGTAGTATCTGCCCAGGTCTGCCTTAAATTGCCTCCAACGCTCACCAGCATACTTTATCCATGTCCACCTCATACGCTCGGTATTGGGCACTTCAAAGGTGAGCTATATTACACAACAAAATGGAAAAATTAGTGTATGATATTAATATGGTTAAACAAAATAAATACAAAAAAAGACATTAAAAGTATAGATACCATGATGCTATCCCATATCTGATCCTTCACACTCTCCGGTACATGGTCCCAATCCTCAATAAGAATACTAGTCTTGCTTCGAGCAACAAAGCCCACAAAACTGTGAAACTGATCAGCCATTGGCCCTACAGGCTTGCAACGTTCATCAAACCGGATCTGTATCCTTTGATTAGCACCACAATTGACGGTCAAATTCCTTAACTGTGTGGCACCTCTACCCTTTTTGCATTTAGGCGGGGTATCCGACCCGCTGCGCGAAGGAGGGATGTCCTCGTGATCAGCCATGTATGCCTATTTAGACACAAAAGAAAACGTAATGTCAGTAAGAATCGAGTTATATCAAACATAACTTAAATTAACTTGTAAATATCAAGAAAAATAAAACTTGTAAATATGACTTTAAACAAGACTTATAAACATAACTTATAAATATAACTCATAAATACATATGACTTATAAACATAACTTATAAGTATAACTTATAAATATAACTGTAAACATAACTTACACTATGGTCAAGTAGTAATGTTCTCCCATAACCCTTCCTGATGATCATCACGAGTGGCATGTATATCGTCCACTTCATTTTCCTCATTGACAGTAGGTACCCGTGTTGAGAAAGAAGGAGTATCATAAATATCATGAGTTGAATCTTGATTTTCCTCACTACCATTATGCATGCTTTTTCCTTGGAGAACCACCGACCACCTTTTGTTAGAAGGATCATTGATATAAAACACTTGTTTTGCTTGGAATGCCGTGATGAAAGGCTCTTCCTTATAACCTACCTTGTCAAGGTCCACCAATGTAAATCCCAACTCATCGGTTTGTACACATTTATTCTTTGACCCACTTACATTTAAAAACGGGCACTCTAAATTTAGTGTAATCGACCTCCCAAATCTCTTCAATGACTCCAAAGTAAGATATGGATGCCATAACAGGGTATGTATCTTTTGAACTAGAAAAGTGAATGGACTCAGTCACGACAATAACCCCACTGTTTTGCACGGTACTCTTGTCATCCTGGGACTGTGTATAGAAGGAAAACTTATTGATATCGTATCCACTCCAACATATGACATCAAAGTTAGGCCCTTGTGCTAGCCATTTTAATGTATCAGAAGCGGTACCATCATTTGCAATTTTTTCTTTAAACCAGTTTAAGAAAGTTTTGTTATGCTTGTTCAACAACCATTTTTCATTCATTCAAGGGTAATTTTCCTTGACAATGCTTTTGTGATCACATAAGTAAGGTTCAACCTCGTCAGTGTTATTCAATATATACAAATGTGCTTGAAGCACTTCCTCTCGACCCATGCTCTTAACAGTAATACCTCGTGTACCCTTACCATCACATCTTCCCTCACGACGAGACTTAGGAAGCCCTACAGGTTTCGCTTCTAACACGTAGTCTGTACAAAACTCATTAGCTTCTTCTGCAACGTACCTTTCAACAATAGATGCTTCAGGACGGTGTGGATTCTTCACATACCCTTTCAAGATCTTCATGTATCGCTCAACTGGGTACATCCACCATAAATAAACGGGTCCACACACTCTAATCTCCCTTACTAGATGAACAATCAAATGAACCATAATGTCAAAAAATGAAAGGGGAAAATACATCTCTAATTGGCACAAGATAATAACTGCCTCATTTTCCAACTCATCCAACTTCTGAGTGTCAATGACTTTGCTACATATAGAATTGAAGAATAAGCACAACCTAGTTATGGTGTGTCTAGCTTTTTTAGGCAAGATGTCCCGAATAGCCACTGGCAGTAGTTCTTGCATCAAGAGGTGGCAATCATGAGACTTTAAACCAAATAATTTGAGATCTTTCATTGAGACAAGCCTCTTGACATTTGAAGAGTAACCTTGTGGCACTTTGATGCCCCGTAGACACTCACATAAACTTCTTTTCTCTTTTTTTTGATAAAGACATGCTGGGGGTAAATAAGTCTTCTTACTACCTACTGATTGTGGAGCAACTGCTCTCGTATACCCATCGTAACTAGATCCAGACGAGCATTCACACCATATTTTTTCTTGCCCTGAATGTTGAGAAGCGTTCCGATTACACTATCACACACATTTTTCTCCACATGCATCACATCAATACAATGTCTTGCATCAAGCTTGCACCAGTATGGAAGATCAAAGAAGATCAACCTTTTCTTCCATATTTTTTCTCAGTAGCCTTCTTTTGGGTCTTCCCATAGATAACATTGATGTTGATGAGCCGCTGTTTGACTAGTATTATAACTAATAAAGACCATGGCTTTGTGCTTATTTTATATCATTTTTACCCAAATTAGACTTGATTGTCCCTAAGTAGTATTTTGAGTCTGTAAAGTGTTTTTAAGTTAATTTAGTTGATTTAAAGTTAAATAAAATACTTACTGTTATTTCTTATTTTCAGGTAATAAAAATGAATAAAACTGGTTCGCCCCGCGAAGAAGCTCTCACCCCGCGAGTATTGCAACTCTGAAAAGTCAGAGACGATCACGGCTTGCCCGTGTTGAAGATCACGGCCGTGGCAGTTTTGAAGTTGAAGCGTTCGCCTCGCGAGAATTCCTTCGCCTCGCGAATACTTGAAAGTCAGAAGCCATCACGGTTTGGGCACGTTGAAGGTCACGGGCGTTACAGTTGAGAATTTGAAGAGTTCGCCTCGCGAAGATATGCTCGCCTCGCGAGAAGACCAAGAGTTGCAGACCTTTCGCATAATTCGCCTCGCGAGCAGTGCTTCGCCTCGCGAGGACTTGGATTCCAGAATGTGTATATAAACTGCTCTATGGCAGAATGATAAGGAGCTAGTTTTTAGGCTGTGGCTAGTCAGTTTTGGCTAAGTCTCAGTTAATAGTTAGTTAGTTTTAGTCTTATTTTCTCTTCTTTTGTTTTGCTTTTGTAATGGAGAGCTAGTCTCCTAGATTAATCTACTGTAATTGGTTTCTGTTAACACTTGAGGTTCTGTATTCCATGATTAGTTGCTTTTCTCTTTTCAATGCCATGCTGTATGTTTCTGTTTGTTATTTCAGTAATATATAGTGTGGTATTGTTTCATTTCGGTGATGCTATGTTCCTATATATAATCGCGTTTGTTATTTCGCGTGTGTTCATTCATGTTCGTTTGTTCATGAGAGCTTAACCCCGTTTGTTATTTCGGGAATAGGAACATACATCTGTAGTAGCGGTTTTCGTTTGTTAATCGTTGCTACAACCGAGAGGGGATTAGTATCTGCTTAGGATTTGCATGAACCAATGATAGTGGGAAACTGAGAACAGTAGGTTAATCGCTTTTGTCTATTTGCTATTTTCTTTAACTGCTTTGTTTTTATTGTTTTGTTTTCTTAATTTAGTTTTCAATCCAAAACCCCCATTTCTAACTTTTACTAATTTTCTGTTAATAATAACAACAACTAAAGAGTCCTTGAGAGACGATCCGAGTTGTCGCACTATACTGCATTATTTTATAATCGCTCGTTCTTTTTGGCGCGTGGCGACAGCGCGGTCAAAAATTGGCGCCGTTGCCGGGGACTCTAGTTTGTTGTTATTAGCAGAAAATAATTTTTGAAAAAAAAAATAATTTTTGAAAAAAAAAAAAAAACTTTTTGCTTTGCTAATTAGTTTTGTCTGCTTTGTCTGGTCTGTAAATTTTAATTTTGCCCCATGGATAATTATATGCGAAATTATGTGCCTAATGTTTATTATGAGCAACCATGCATGTATTATCCTAATTTTAGTGAGCCACCACCATACTATCCTAGCCAAGTGACCACCTCTGCACCTTCCGAACCTTCACAGAGCACCTTGGATGAGATTGCTTCTATGATACAACAAATGGAAGAGAACAATCAACGGATGGCATACAATCTTGAATTTCAACAGAGGATGGAGGCAATGGAGGCAAGTAATCTTGAAGCCCAACAGAGGGACCAAGCTGAATCTCAAAAGTTGTGGGCTCTAATTGATCAAGTTACCGCCAACTCGGCTGCAATGCTAACTCCACAGCCCATTGAGGAACATAAGGATTCACAGATGGTTATTCCTGAAAATACTTTTGATGATAATTCTGATGATGATATTGCTTTGTTGATGATGAATTATGTGTTGAATCCCCGATTCTAATGATTGTTATTGTGATGGTACTGCTTGCTTTGTGTATACACTTTGTTATGCAGGTTTATATTTGAAGGGAAAAAAAAAAAAAAATGAGGATCGGGAGGATCAAGAGGACGCCTGCTCCACCGTCTTTGGAGGATAATGAAGAACCTGTGGAATCGGATGCATGTGTTAAGAGTGATGGGGTGGATGAACCGTGTGCGCGAAAGTCCGGACAATCGGACCTTTACTAACTCGCTCATTAATACATGTACTAACTATACTCGACACTAACCCTGTGATGTTTGTGATGGGTTTCTTGACTCTATTTTGCAGGGTGATAGTGAGAGTGATGCTGTTTGTTCAGCCGAAGTCCCAACTATACCATCCATTGAACAGCCACCCTCCATAGAGCTCAAGCAACTTCCAGACATTCAGCCGCTTTCTGATTTAGTTTATTGTAATATATTTACTAACTGTACTAACTCTAACCTTTCTGTGGTGTGTGATGAGATTTCTGCAGGTTTAATAAGTGATGAATCCGGTAGTGCAGTGGATGAAGACCTTGCAGGAGTTGAAGCAACACCGGAGACCCCAACTAACTGTTTGTCACCTTCCCCTGTGGAACCAAAAGTTCTGGACTCTGCACCCTTGGATTTTGCACCATGGCCGGTCCAAGAGGTTGAACCCCGATTCTATTGGGGAGACTTTGTTGAGAAGGAGGTCATCTGTGACCCGGGAGGTAGTGAGAAGGCCGCCGCACTGGGTGGAGTTATTATAATTGTCAAGTGCTCACTTCCACATCAAAGCTGCAAGTTAGGGAGGCTTGGAACAAATTTCAGTCCTTTGGCTACCACGTGGGACTTATGTTACAGGCAGTGGGATCCTGGTGGAACCGCCCCTCAATGAGTTTTTCTTTACCTTGCTCTTTTAATTTTCTTTTTTTTCTTTGCTTTATTTCTGTTTTGTTTCCAATAAAGCTCCTGAATAATTTGAGAAGCTCAGGAGTTGTGTTTGTGTCTTGGTTATGGCAAGTTTATTGGATTTAATTGATTTTGCATAGATTGATTGCATGATAGTGTTGACTGTTTTCCCCCTAGATTTTGAAAATTTTTTGAAAAATGATCCCCATATGATTGAAAACTGAACTTTGGGATTTTGTTATGATGGCATGATTTATGATAAGTTTGGGGTGATAGGAAGCACACACTAGGGATAGAATCTCTTTCAAATAATTTGCATGAATGTCCAGGTGAGGTTTTGAGCCTCCAACATGTTCTAAATTGTGTGAAAATCATTTTTTAAGTTGCACTTTCCTGAATTTGCTTGAATCTCTTTTTGATTTGCATGATTATATGTGTGTAGCAAATGATCTAGGCATTTTCTTTGTAAATAGCTACTTGGCCTAAAATAACCAATTCCTAATGCATGTTCCCTAGTTAGCCCCTTTGAGCCTATTAGCCTGTTAATTCTTGATAACCTAATGTTATAAGCTCAAAAATCTGGAAAACCATGTTAACCCGATCTTAGGATTAGGAGAGCATGTAATCTTAGAATGGGTGCAAGAAATTAAGTTTGGGGTGGCTACAGTAAATGTGTTGTTGGGATTGAGAAAAAAAAAACATAAATGAAAATGAAAAAAAAAAGAGAAAAAAGAAAAAAAAGAAAGAAAAAAAAGAAAGTGTAAAAATGAAAAAAAAAAGTATTAGAAAATAAAAAGGCTGTAGTCACCCAAGGCATAAAATGAAAAATGAGAAAAGGAACTTGAGTGGAATTTCAAAGTGTAAATAAAGTTCATGCTCTCTTAAGTTCCTAGGGTCTTCAGCCTAGTTTCCTTTGTATATCCTACCCTTAGTCAGGCCCCATTACAACCCATAAAAGTCCTTTTGATGTTGCTTGCATATTTTCTGTGGGAACTATTTAGAGATGAAAATCAAATTTTTGGGAAGTGCTCTTAAAGGTGAAATTGAGAGAAATGTTAATAGCCTGACACAAATTGAGCGATTGAGTGAACACAAATTTCCCTTGTGAGGAAGGCGGTTGTTTGGATTTGGTGATCTCCCTTTTGTGTGTAACTTTGACCCCCTGCTTAGATTTCTGATTGTCTGAATGATGAATTTCTCAACTGTTTAGAGAATAAATGAATGTGGGATTGTTTTGCTTGTAAGGGGGGACATTGAAAGAAAAATTCTTTGAAAAATTGCTTGAAATCTGTGTGAAAGTTGATTGAATTCTTAAGCTTGCCATGTTTTGCCATGTCTTGAGTCTTTTTAAGTTTTTAAGTTTTAGTTTGCTTGGGGACAAGCAAAGTTTAAGTTTGGGGTATTTTGATGAGCCGCTGTTTGACTAGTTTTATAACTAATAAAGACCATGGCTTTGTGCTTATTTTATATCATTTTTACCCAAATTAGACTTGATTGTCCTAAGAGTATTTTAGCGGAGTTATTTCTTATTTGTAAATGAATAAAACTGGTTCGCCCCGCAAAGAAGCTCTCGCCCCGCGAGTATTGCAACTCTGAAAAGTCAGAGACGATCACGGCTTGCCCGTGTTGAAGATCACGGCCGTGGCAGTTTTGAAGTTGAAGCGTTCGCCTCGCGAGAATTCCTTCGCCTCGCGAATACTTGAAAGTCAGAAGCCATCACGGTTTGGGCACGTTGAAGGTCACGGGCGTTACAGTTGAGAATTTGAAGAGTTCGCCTCGCGAAGATATGCTCGCCTCGCGAGAAGACCAAGAGTTGCAGACCTTTCGCATAATTCGCCTCGCGAGCAGTGCTTCGCCTCGCGAGGACTTGGATTCCAGAATGTGTATATAAACTGCTCTATGGCGGGAATGATAAGGAGCTAGTTTTTAGGCTGTGGCTAGTCAGTTTTGGCTAAGTCTCAGTTAATAGTTAGTTAGTTTTAGTCTTATTTTCTCTTCTTTTGTTTTGCTTTTGTAATGGAGAGCTAGTCTCCTAGATTAATCTACTATAATTGGTTTCTGTTAACACTTGAGGTTCTGTATTCCATGATTAGTTGCTTTTCTCTTTTCAATGCCATGCTGTATGTTTCTGTTTGTTATTTCAGTAATATATAGTGTGGTATTGTTTCATTTCGGTGATGCTATGTTCCTATATATAATCGCGTTTGTTATTTCGCGTGTGTTCATTCATGTTCGTTTGTTCATGAGAGCTTAACCCCGTTTGTTATTTCGGGAATAGGAACATACATCCTGTAGTAGCGGTTTTCGTTTGTTAATCGTTGCTACAACCGGGAGGGATTAGTATCTCGCTTAGGATTTGCATGAACCAATGATAGTGGGAAACGAGAACAAGAGGGTTAATCGCTTTTGTCTATTTGCTATTTTCTTTAACTGCTTTGTTTTTATTGTTTTGTTTTCTTAATTTAGTTTTCAATCCAAAACCCCCATTTCTAACTTTTACTAATTTTCTGTTAATAATAACAACAACTAAAGAGTCCTTGAGAGACGATCCGAGTGGTCGCACTATACTGCATTATTTTATAATCGCTCGTTTCTTTTTGGCGTGTGGCGACATCGCGGTCAATGTCCTTCACCTGTTGATAAACTTGCTCTCCAGTTAATGCCGCCGGAGCAATTTCATTATCCAGAAGTCCATTGAAAGCTTTTCTCAATCTACGATAAGGGTGATTAGGTCCGAGAAATATCCAATGCCCAAGGTAAATTGTATTCCTTCCATGTTGCAGTTGATGGTAGCATGTGCCTTCTTCACATATATGGCATGTATTATGCCCCTTAACACTATACCCGCACAAGTTCCCGTATGCTAGAAAGTCATTGATGGTGCAAAATAACATGGCACGCATCTTGAAAGTCTTATAGCAGTACCCATCAATCACATCAACACCTTCATCCCACTACATTCTTAAGTCTTCAATCAAGGGACTTAAATAAACATCTATGTCATTTCCTGGCAGTTTTGGGCCCGAAATCATCTTAGATAACATAATGTATTTGCGCTTCATGCACAACCAAGGAGGTAGGTTGTAGATTACCAGGAGAACAGGCCATGAACTATGAATACTACTTAAGTTACCATACGGATTCATTCCATCCATAGCAAGTCCAAGCCTAAGGTTTCGGGGCTCATTGCCGAAATCCGGAAACAAACTATCAATTCTCTTCCATTGCAAAGAATCAGCCGGATGGCGAAGCTGTCCATCACATTTCCTCTCATCTGCATGCCATCTAATGTTCTTTGCATCATTTACATTAGCGAACAATCGCTTGAACCTCGGAATTATTGGAAGATACCATAACACCTTCGCAGGAGGACCCTTTGTGACCACAATCCAACTAGAATCGCCATCCTTCACTTTGTAGTGTGATACCCCACATCTGGGACATTCGTGCATCTCTTAAAACTCTTTCCTATACAATATGCAATCATTGGGGCATGCATGTATTTTCTTATACTCCATACCCATCGGGCACAATATCTTCTTCGCCTCATAGTTACAGGATGGTAATGTGTTACCTTTTGGAAGCATGTCTTTCAACAACTCAAGCAATTCGATGAAGCTTTTATCACTCCACCCATTTCTCGCCTTCACATTGATCAATCTTAACACCGCTGTCAACCATGTGAAATTAGTGCAGCCCGGATACAAAGGCAATTCTGCATCACTGCACAAAGTGTCATACACATGTGTTCGCTGAAAAGACTCTTACCCAATATCACGGATCATGTCCTCTAGTCGATCATCCATATCTACGTCATTAACTTCCTCTCTTTGGTACACTCTTGACCTGTCTAACGATTCACCATGCCATATCCATATTGTATAACTCTTGCAAATCCCTTCACAAATAAGATGCTCACGTATCTCCTCAGCTTCTATTCGTCTCCCATTCAAACAATTAACACAAGGACAATAAAACTTTCCATTACTACTATCAGGAAGATTTCTTTTAGCAAATTGTAGAAAAGCTTCCACTCCATTCTCATACTCATCACTTGTCCGTCTAGCATTCATCCAACTGTGATCCTAAGCTACAACAATAACTTCGTAGGATTGAGTTAGTATGGTTTAGGGAAATGATGAATGCAAATACCACCATTTCTAACTTCTAACTTTTACATGTTTAATGATAATCTTTCTAAGTCATCCTATATGAGGGATGTCCAAATTTTAGCATGATTTCTCTCAAAAGAATATGGTTAATGCTTGTTGGTAAATATATAAATATGGTTAAGTGCAAAAGAAACTTAAAACAAAAAATGATATACTTCCAAACGTGTTTATCGCAACCAGGATCCCCCTATGATAACACTTGGTGATTAATTAAACAAAGTACAAATAAGCTTTCTCCATCATCATCAGTGTATTAGATTGGTCCTAACTCAATCCCAAAAGCTAGCTCATAGGATGAGGATTGCCTACTATTTATAAACTCTTATTAGAGACTATCTCTAGTCAATGTGCGACTTGGGTTTTTCCCAATACACCCCCTCACACCCAGCACTATTGGGCTTGGTGCGTGGATAATATGGTGGGTGGCCCGATAATGGATCTAGGATAGCTCTGATACCATATTAGATTTTGGGCCTAATTCAATCCCAAAAGCTAGCTCATAGGATGAGGATTTCCTACTATTTATAAACTCTTATTAGAGACTATCTCCAGTCAATGTGGGGCTTGGGTTTTTCCCAATACATTTCACCAGCACTGCATTGTTTTAAGTGATGTACCATGTCACTAAACGGCTACCATTTGAACAAGATCCTATAGTTTCTTCCTTAAAATAATTTAAGTTATGCCGTTAAGAAATGGGGGTTACTGGCAGCCGCAAGGCATTGTTTTACCTGAAATATTTTGAAACATCTTTAAATAAATTTGATGCATGTTATGTATATGCCTATATATAAGAAAAGTCCTGGTCTTAAACTCTACGTTTCAAAAAGTAAGTCAAGACACCTTATTCTAATATGATATTATATGTTGATATTATAGATTGCATCCTTTTATACATATAAATCAAAAGATAACAAAGTCATAAATTACCTTGAGGAACTAGAGGGACCAAAACAATCTCATAGCCACAAGCATATGTAAAATGTCACATTGATACTTTTTTCTTGTAAATAAAATTTTGGCATAGTAAATTTTGAAAGATATCTTACTTGAAGCAAAAGATAAACATGCTCATAGCCACAAGTATATGTAAAATTCGTTTCATACTGTTTTTTTCTATACAGAGTCCTAACAGATTTTAAAAGAGAGAACTTATTCTTAGCATCCCAAAAGAATCTTAGATGAAATCTAGATCAGCACCAATAATGACTCACCAGCCAAACAACAAAATAAATATTAAATATTGAAGACAAACTACATTCATCAACATCAGTGTTTTAAACATACTCAACAATGTTTGAAGAAATAGCATTGTCGATAAATTTCATCGAAAGGTTAAATAAATTTGTCTAGAAGAAGGGTTATGATTTTCAACTAATAACATGGCTAGAAAGTCATTATGTTGTTGAACAAGAGCACAAAATACCATAGCACAACAAAACAACTCAAACAACCAAAATGCCACAGTACACACAACCAAGTAATTAGTCCTAATACAGGTTGTGTCAATCCTAATACAGTCATAAGAAGAGAGAAATGTAAACTCAACTTTGAATGGATAATGAGGTTGTGTCACTTCACTCTTCTCGGTTCCTCTCTCACAAAATAATCCCTAAATGCAGAAAATTACAAAAGTGAAAATCAGCACATAAACATCTTATTTTCCTTTCCAGTTACCCTTTTAAGCACCACTAGAATTGTGATCTAATTCAGGCACTCCAAAATGACAAGAATTAATCCCCATACACTAATCTTCAACACATCAACTTTATGCAGTCTTATCTTAGATTAATAGAATAAATCATGGGATCCACATAGTTTAGCCAAAATATTCACCATAGAAAAAAAAAAACAATATGGTAATCACTGTAAAGTATCAAAGATTGGATTCTCACATAAACAGTAAGAACGTAACAAGCAAAGCATTAAACATCAACTTTACAAAAGTCAATATCTTTTAACTTTAGTCTATTTATAGAACAAGCCAATACGTACATTACAGATATCCAAACTAATATTATATTACTGCAATTGGAGGTCTGGATCACTTTATTTATAACACGAAATACCTCTTCAACCTAATCATATTTTGTGCACACTACATACGTATTTCCCAAATATGGATTTGATCCACCAAATGCCGTTGGTGTCTTGGGGGCCTTCTTCCTCTGGTGGAGGATCACTCTGTGGAGTCTTGTGGAGTTTACTCACATCATACCCCTTTGTCTTAGCTTTCTCAACAAGTTGGTTGTAGATTTCATCATCCAAATGGAGCTTCCTGGATAATATCTAGGGACACCAAAATTGATCCCAAGTTATGGTAGCACGAATGAGCATGCACAATTGCAAGTTTATCATCAATTTTTTATTTTTGATAAAAGTTTATCATCATTTAACCCAACTCCTTAATTGGGTAAAAGGAATCTCCCACTGCTTCATCCGATGAAGCTCACAATCCTTGCTCTACAAAAATAAAAACATAAAAACAAAAACAAACAAAAAAAACCCAGAATTTCTAAGCTCACTCATCTTCACCTCCGTTTCAACGTGTTACCTCTGTGATATTTTATAAAGTGTGTGTGTGTGTGAGAGAGAGAGAGAGAGAAGAAAACGCGGGGACGCCCAAGTTATGAAGTGGAGGAAGAGAATGGGTTACCTATGTGATGAGAACTGAAGAGGGTTTCTTTGATGGGGAGCTTGAGTGGTGAGAACCAAAGCAATGAGAACAGAGCAGAACAGAGATGGACCACCTACGATTACTAAAAGCAGAGATGGACCACCTGTAATGGCGACGACGGACACGCACGACGATGGACCACCTTCGTGTTGCTCCAACCTCTACGAACGGCGAACGACGGATCAAGCGGACGGCACACGACGGAGCAAGACGACGGTATGCACGATGAGGGTTTAGGTTTAGGGAATCCAATATAAAAGAATGGGCACGAATGGTGATATTGGAGGGAATGAATAGAATAATATTGGTTTTGGGCTTTTAGACATCAGTTCAAGAAACACCTGATGTCAAAAGTAAAGCAATTTTAAAATTTATTTTTGATTAAAGACATTAGACATCAGTTAATTAGAGAACCGATGATAAAAGTAAAGCAGAATTTTAATTTTCAATTTTTGTTTTATTCTTACACATCGGTTTACAAAACGAACTGATGTGTCACACTTTTAACATCGGTTATTTTAATAACCGATGTCAAAAGTTTTGACATTAATTTCAAAAATACCACCGCCTTGTTTTAGACATCGGTTAGAAAAGAACCGATGTTAAATCCTGATGTGAAAAACATATTTTGCACTAGTGATAAGTCCTGGTAACAAAGCAATGACAAACAATATGTGAAGAGAAAATATTGAATAACAGATATTTGTAAAATATAATTATATTTCCTTTCTTACGTCTAATTAATTGGACATTTAATTAAGGTAGAGATCTTATATCAACACAATCCTATATGTAGGACATTACTTTAAGCACACAAGACTCTCCCACTTGATAGAGAAAGATACTTGAACTAACAATTTAAAATAATCAAAGTGTTCACAAGAAAATGTTCAAATATTTTTCTCTATCACATAATAATCATGTCAAGTAATGTCATACTGATAGGGTAAGTCCATTACTTACGTAATACAAGGATAATTGCAATCCATTCGAATGTAAAATAAACGTTTAAAAGATATCTGCATCGTGGGAGGCAAATGCAAAATTTTAAAAAAGAGAAGGCCACTGGATTGCATAAAAAAATAAAAAATAAAAAATAATGTCCAAATAAGAGTTAGGCCGTGAGTCTGAGAACAAAAAAAAGGAAATATAATAATAAAATGCACAAATCTTATGTCACCAAAATTCTAATATGTACTCGAACAAATAATGAATATAAGAATAATAAAAAATAATAATAATAATACACCGTATAACAACAAATTACATTAATAATAACATACCAGTAGGGTATAATTATTATCAGTGCAATATAAATTATAATTAAGAGTAAAACTTATTTATTCAACCAATACAAAATCTACATAATTGTACCCACGATAGGTGAGATTACAACTATACAAATTAAGAATATTTATGCTTAATAGAATATGATAAAGCAATATCATGCATAAAAAAAATTTACTTCACATTTAAAAGGATATTTAACAATAGTCATATTCAAATAAATCCAAGACATGCATAATAGTATTTTAAATTAGCATGTGATAAACATAACTTCATTCTCGTAAGAATCATGACATCAAGAGAATGATTTGTATAGAATAAGATTACAATAACAAGGTTATTTTTTCTACTTTGACTAAATCAAGAATACAAAAGTGCATAAAAGAATTTTATATTTATCACAAAATAGAACTCTCATAATAATAAGACGTAAAATACTCCCACTATAAATTAGAATATATAATTACAAAAGAGAGTATTATAACGAGCAATCAACAAATTGATTGTAGAGTTATTTAATTTCATAATATCAAATTGGTTGATTACGGAATAAAGTCTAGAAAAAAAATTAATTCCTCAACATGACACATTAATAGAGAGAGTAAGGTATATTAAAGTGTCACAAACAGGATAAGGAATATCCACAAAAAATTTCAGACCCAAAATCCAAGAATAAAATATTTAAAAAAGCAAATATTTTCGGATTTAACAATATAAAATATTAAAGGGTGTCCAAGAAATTCTCAAAAAATACCCCACAACCAGAAATATTAAATAATTATTTTTAAAATAAAAAAACAAAAATTCTAGGCCTGGCAAGTGGGTCCAAACGCCCCATGCACTGGGCCCGCGAGTGGGCTTCGCCTTGGGTGTCTTCTTCCTCGCCCATTTTTCAAAAAACGGGTTAAACGACCTGCAAAGAAGATCCGGTTGGATCTCACTATACAGGCATCGAAAACTTGCATTCTTATAGGTGTTTTGATCGTGAGACAGATACAAGGAGAAGCCCCGAACTAATTTTGAGAATGGTTGATACATGAGTGAAAAATAGAAGATCAAACATATAGGGTTTTTTCGCAAAACCAAAACTGAAAAACGTTGATTTCTCACAAATTACTCAACCAAATTTCATGAAACTTTGGGGTTTTGGTCACATCCCCATAGGAAAGAAAAAATCCCAAATAAATTTTCGAAAACAATCGGTGGAATAATGGTTTCGAATTTGAATACGAAAACTAGGGAAAAATTTCGAAAACTGATCATTCATTGCACAATAGATCACGATTTTACAGTATGTTAAACGAAAAATAATGATAAACTAAAGTCCCAAATGAAATTCAAAAAAAACTCCAATTTGGTTCAATTTGGTCGAAAATTGATCCAAACAGTATTATGCTTCATGGCTTACAAATTTTCTAATTTAACTATCAAAGAAAAAAACAAAAGCCATAATCTGTATCTCTATGGACTCTGATACCAATTGATGGAAATTTACTAAAACATAGATACAAATTACAGCATGTTAAATGATTGCATGTTGCATAAAAAAATAAGGTTTAGATTTGAATGTGTACCTAAGTATTCAGCTCAGCAATAAATCAAGTTTCCTAAACGCAAAGTAAGAGTGAACTCCTCCCAACCTGATGAGTTTGTTCTTCTCATTTAGCATAGAATAAAACTGTTAATGGGGGGCAGTTTTATACTCATCAGATGGGATTAGAGGAACCTCTCAAAGACTTGTATAAATGGCCCAACCCATCATGGTCCAATTAAAAGACAAAGCCCAATTTCAATGTTTCATCGTATTGGTGCTTATAATATCAATAATTAACCATAATTAACATATTAACTATAATTCCTAATAATTTCTAATAATAAATTAATTCTAATCTATAAAATTGATTAATTAAAATAATTAATCCAACATGAATAAGAATAAAGAGGGAAGGAACCTGTGAAGAAATTGACGAAGCTCCCAGTGTGAAGAAATTGATGAAGCTCCCAGTGGAGGCACTCCGTCGATGGTGAACAGCAATGGTGGAGGGAGGCGTTGGTCGATGGAGGCGCTGGTGGAGGGAGATGAAAAGGGTTTGAGCTAAGGAAGTGCGCGCGAGATGAAAAGGGAAACGAGGTTTTACAAAATGTTTTAACACTTCCAACATCAGTTTCTGTAGGAACCGATCTTAAAAGTGTTAAAACATTCTATAAAATGAACTTTTAAAATCGTTTTCCGCTGGAACAGATCTTAAACGTGTTAAATATTTTGTAAAAGGGACTTTTAAGATATGTTATCAAACGACCAATGTGAAAAGACTTCAATTATTTTCAAAAAAATTCACCGCCTCGTTTTTAAGATTAGTTAAAATCTAACCGATGTGAAATCATGTTCTTGAATCCATTATTTGCACTAGTGAATATTTAATATTCAATATTTTTAACACTGTAGTGTATTTTATTCTTAAATGCTAAATACAGTACATCTTAAAGAAGAATATGAATGGCTTACAATTACAAATGAAAAGGTTTCTTTCATAAATAAGTTCTGCTTTTCTTTAATTAAAAGACTTAAAAAGTTGATTTTACCAAAAATCAAACAAATTAACTTTTTTGACCAAAAAAAAAGTTAACATAGCTATTTGGAAAAGAGTTTTTTTTTATAAAAAAAGTACATAAAATCGAATTTGATAAGATAGTAAATATAGCATTGTTTTACCACTCATCAATTTCAAAAACTAGCATTGTTTTAGCTTCTCTATTTAATACACTTATTTCTAGCTTAATCTCTAATAATCTTATAAGAAACTCACTTCCTCCTCTCTTGATAATAATAACAAAAATGGGTTTTTTTTAACCGAAAGGGGGCAATTTGCCTAGTATATTTTACTATAATGGTGCATATTAAAAACTAAAAAGTATTTACCAATATGGGGTATGTTGTTATTCCAAATCGTGAGCAAAGTCGTTGTTGATAATAACGACTACCTATTTTTCATAAATATAATAGGAAGTCACCAATCGAAATGGAACCATAAGATTTTTCATTAAAAAAAAAAAACAAAGTCGTTGACACTATCTAAGACTTACGTGGAATATGTAAAAAAATTGAAGTCCCGAATTGAGTTAGCGACTTGCTACTTTTCTAAAAAAAAAATGCTAACGAGTGCCCTTAGGGAATTGTTTAAAGAAACAAGAAAGAAAATTTTGTATGGAAAATTGTGTATTTAACATTTTGAGAAGTGTTACACTTAGTTTTTCAATACAAACTTTCCTTTTATGGGTTGCTTAACCAATGCCCTTAGGGCACTCGTTAGAAAGACCTTTTTTTTGCAGTGTGTAAAATTTGGGAGTGGGTGTGAATTGAAGATCAGAGCAACTTTCATTAGAAGTCATGATAACTGGGAGATCAGGAAGATTAATAGGATTCACAGTGTACATTGTTATCAATATTCGGAGATCAACATAAGTTAGACTTTTTCTATAATTATTGATTGTGTGGCTGGCCTTGTAAACATAGGGTCGTCAAGGTGGTTTGGGGGAGGGATGTAAGGTTTGGAGTTGTAAGGAGGTCATGAGTTTAACTCCCCCCAATAACATAACACAATAATTACTAACATTTGTCTATACAAAAAATTGGTTATAATATGACATATAAAAAGGCTTCAAAAGCTAAACAAACAGAACTTGCATGAATTTTTGGTGATTGGGAAGAATCCTATAGTGAGTTGCCTAGCTGAATGGATGATGTGCAACAATTTGTAATGACGATCACCCGTGGAAGATTATCCTCCTATGATGCCATGAGAAATAAGGGAATAAAATGATGACGATTGTAATGGTAACAATGATGGTGATAATGATGGTATATCATGGCATTGGTGATGATAATGATGACGACAATGAACCCACACCCTCACCAGTTAGACAAGGAGAAGAGGCATCGGTGTTAGAACAAGAGGTGGTCAAACACAAGGAACATAACAACATTAGAAGGTTCAACCGACATGAACACAACAAATAGAACAATCTCGAAGGGTTCTACCATATGTCGAAGACGACCTTAGCATTGTGGGATATCATTAATTCATTGAGGTTGTGATCAAATAGATTCAATTATGCAAAAAAAAAAATTACCCTTTTAGAATTAGTCAATTATAGTAAAGATGTAAATCCGAAGGTAAGGGGTTGTTTGCTTTGTTTTCTGTTTTATGTTTTCATTTCCTATTTTAAAAATAATTACAAAATCGTCACCTTGTTATCATATTATTTCCTGTTTCCAAAGATTTGTAAAGGAAACAGTGGAAACAGGAAAAAATTGTTTTTAGTATTTTCTGTACAAATTTTTGAAAGCAGTAAACAGAATGACAACGAGGTGACTATAACATCCCTGACTACTTTATGGATTGACGACTGTCCCCACAAACCAACACGGGTCTTTTCAACGTGCTTTGTCCTCACTCACATGCTTCTTGGGAAAACTTCCCAGGAGGTCATGTGAGTGAGGACAAAGCACTCTGAAAAGACCCGTGTTGGTTTGTGGGGACAGTCGTCAATCCATAAAGTAGCCAGGGATGTTACAAATGGTATCAGAGCGGCACCTCTCCCGGTACGGTGTGGTTGGGGGATGAACCAAGCAGAAGCTGGTGGGCATGTAACACCCGGGTGCCGACGAGGGCGGGGAGTGATCGTCGGTGCAAGAAGGCATGGACAAGGAGCGGCTCCTAGCAGGCTTCTAGGCGAAGGGACACATGAATGAACTGATTACACGCCCGAATGAGAGGGATCCTGAGACTGTGTAGGTATAGGACTATACAGTTGAGGAAGGCTTATATGAATTGATTGGTACTACCTATACCAATAAGATGCATCTTATTTTCGGTAGCCCATCACTTAAGAACTCCACAGTTAAGCGAGCTTGACCTGGAGCAATTCTGGGATGGGTGACCTCCCGGGAAGTTTTCCTGGGAAGCGTGTGAGTGAGGATAAAGCACGCTGAAAAGACCCGTGTTGGTTTGTGGGGACAGTCGTCAATCTATAAAGCAGCAAGGGATGTTACAATGCGACACCCCATTTTCAGGGTATCACACTTAAGTAACTTGTTGCGGAAATACACTTAATAAAATAATGTTGGTTGCTTTCGGAAAATATAATTTTCTAGTTACTCATCCCTTTCAAAATTGGTGATAAATTTTTTTTCTTTTTCTTTTACTGTATATACAATCCAACACCATTAACATAATATACAACTATATAACATATATAGGTATCATAAGAGATTTACACTTAGACCTTCACATAACAGGTTATCTCCCAAAGTCATAACATAAGAAAATAAAGACGTAATTGTAACGTAGCGGTAATCTGGAATCACAACTCAAAGGAATGACTCTCAATAACCAAACATCCAGACTAACCAAGTACCACTACTTTATAAGACACCAAAAGGCCTATAGCTGGTCACTCTACAAGACAGTTATTGGAAATACCCTCGTGACATTCCCACTAACGAATACCTCTTCAAGCATCTAGAAGTTAAGTCCTTGAACGACTCAGTGAATTCCTTCGCTTCATCTGTACTCGTGTACCAAAGTGCTACCTTAGTCTAAAATAAACCTGATATATTTGTAAGGGTGAGTTTCCAATATATGAGTTTTGATAAGACAACACCATGCACGACACTCAAATAACAATTACCATATATTCACAGCTTAATAAATTATTTCGAAACAGCAGAATAATTTAATTCAAAGGGTTTCATACCCGGCAGTCATCGTCATTTTATAAAAAATGCATGACACCTCAATATTCAGGCTCTATTTTAATACCTAATCTCCAGAGATCCCACAACTTTCTGTTTCGTTTCGAGCTGATCAAGCTTCGCACATGGCGCATTGTAAAAACGAATAAAACAATGCCCAAGAAATCACATAATCCACTGGCCACACACAGTTTCACCAGGGTTATTATTCAAAAGTTTTGACTCATTGTCTCACTATACAGAGGCACAATGGTCGCTGCGAATTATGGAATTCATTGTCCATAACCTATTGCCTCACACAGATTACAATAGTTAATGCATAAACTTGGACACACGGTCCTATAAAGATATATTGGCTCACACATGTATAGAGGCCCAATATTTAAATGGAACATAGTCCATAACAGATACATTGATCCACTCCGGACTCAATGATCACATCTCCTGACACGTCTGCCATACACATTGATCCATTCCGGACTCAATGATCACAATCACATGACACAACTGCCATTTATGCATGAGAAAATTTTTATTCTCGATTTGTTTTCTTTGTCATAAAAATCTTTCATTGTCGAAGCACAAAGCTTAACGACCACCCTTAATTTCTTATTAAGGTTTCCCCTTTAAACAAAACACAGGACACACAGTCCGAGTGCTCAATCACGAAGCCCTTAAACCGATGCACCAGTCTTAGGCTCGCGGATATGGAACTCACACTTTCCACATCAATTTAGGACACACGGTCTAAAAACAAAATCATTGCAGGACACTCCGTCCAATGACACAGATCCTTGATCTACGTGTCCATAAAACACTAGAACCCCGACGTCTCGGTTCCTAGGTTTATTTATCTGCTTGTAAAACATTTCTCTCAGTGAAAAACAAATACAAAACAAAATCTCCGAAAACTTATCCAAGTTTAACGGAATAATTTCACTGAATAAAATACTTTTGCAGAAATCCTTTTCTGTTAAAACTTTTGATAAAACCTGAAAATCATTGATAAATTCCTTTCATTCCTAATTATTTTATTTCTGAAATTAATTCTCAATAAAAGTCAACTTTAAAAAAAGAAATTAATAAATTAATTTATAATAATTAAATAATTAAATATTAAAAAAAATCTCTTTTTTTTAACTTAAATCACATTTCTGTCAGAAGTACTTGTTCTGACTGCTATAAAATATTATTTTCGGAACTTAATCACTTTAAATAACATTTTATAATAAAGTTGAATTTATTTTACAAAAATTACAGCCTGTGAAAAAATTCACGGTTTCGCCCTTCTTATCAGCTTATTTGTACATTTTCCACAAAATATTATTAAAATAATAATTTTTTTCATTTTGCTCAAAATCTCCCAAATTAATCCCTCTGATTAATTATCCAAGCTTATTCAGTTTTTTTTATCCTTAATTAATTTTTTTAACACTGACCAATGTCAGGTTTCTCAGTACAATACTCAACAGCAGATAAATTTCAATCACAGAATGGCATGGCATATATCAATTCATGACATGCATCACAATTATAATATAACCAAATAATTATAATCATGTAAATCCACACATCACATCAATTCAGTTACTCAGATAAATATCACATCAATCCAGCAGTTAACAGTAAACAATGCAAGATCATAAATTATTTTCTACAGAAAATTAATAAATGACTCCAACAATAAGCATGTGATTATCTTAAACTCCTCAGGCATACTCCCCTTACCTCATGAAGATTCGAGTAATTTTTTCCCGAACGATTTCCCGATTTGATCTCTGTTTCCTTCGTACATTCACGATAATCAACAACGATTTATCCTTCACAACAAATAATCACAAAATTAATGAAAATCAAACAAAAAAACTTTCTAAACCATATGGTAATGGTTCAGCCTACTCAAGATCATTAGGCTAAGGATGTTAAAAATTTTCTAACTTGTGGATTTATGATTCTTAAACATGATGGAGACTTAATCAATGATCATGAACCAAGAACTTTGAATGAAACTCATCTAGTTCCAAGACTAGGGTTTCGGTTTTTCACAAAATAAAAAGCTAGGGATTTTGAAATTTTATCAACTCTTGGATTTAACAATCATAGGTACTGGAGAGATGAAAACAAGTATCAATCATAGGAATTGAAACAAATTCATCTAGTCCCTCTAAGACCTGGATTCGGTCCACTATGGAAGATTAGGAAATAAATTTTCTCTTGATTCATGTTCTTATATCATGAATATAGAGATCATAGTGAGTACATAGAAATTGGTTTCATGTCAAATGGATTTTTCTAAAATTTTCTAGAAATCTTTAAAGTTATAGATCTAAGAATAGCATTTCATGAAATAATTGTTCAAAATGGAATTTTATGGATGATTAATAATGATACGAAGATTAGAGAGAGATTCCTCACCTTGGAATAAAAAGATTTATTCCAGAACTTGAAGAACAAATATGATCTTAGCAAGAACACTAAAGAGTTCTTTGTGTTTTGTGGGGAAATGACTTGAGATGTGAAATAGAAATTGTTTAGATCATCTAGATAAGTGAGAATATGATCTTAGAAGATCAAAACAAGGTTTGGATGGTTATGTATGGATATGGGCCGGATTTTGAGAAGAGAAAGGATGAACTTGAAAGTTCATGTATTCAAGAACAAAATGGATTAAGTGATGATAATTGATCTAAGGAACAAGTTTCATGAATGAAGAATCATGAGATTATGTTTCTAAGTTAGAGAAAAAATTATGAATAAGTGAAGAACAAATGAAGAACAAGTGAAGAACTTGTGAGAGAAAATGAAGAACATGAAGTTTTGGAGAAACAAAAATGATGAAGTAGGAAAATAAGTGAAAATGGGTCAAGTGTGGAAGATGGGTGCGGCCTAGAGGTGGGTGTGAGGAGAAAATATGTGGTTCAATGAGATAAAAGAACCATGGTTGAGTTTATTTGATAAAGGTTAAGTTAGAAAATAATATAATAACTTAACCATAGTTAATAATAACTTAACTAGGGTTTATTGATAATCATGGTCAATAAAATATGTGGTCATAAAATTTGGAGAGATGTGGCTGCCTCCTACACCACTTGTTAGGGAGAAGATATTTTGGGTTGCAAATCATGGTTAGTTAACCTCGGTTAGATTTAACCAGACGTGGGTTAGGTTAACATTTAAAATATATAGGTATATTCTTTGTCGTCATGATGACTAGAGTAATTATCATCATGACTCACCATGATGATTTGGATGATGTTCTTCACAAAATCACCTTGGTGTTCTAAGTGTTTCTTGAGAAGCTTAGAGAGAAATATGAAGATGATGAAGATTTAGAGCAGTTTCGATAATTTGGACATATCTCTCAATATACTTGTCCGTTTTTGATGATCTTTATGTCGTTGGAAAGAAGAGAGAAAGATGAAGAACTTTCATGTATAAAGTTTCCCGATATTCAGAACATAAAAGAGTCATAAATTCGTGACAGTTTCGGGGGAATGAGGAGAAAATGACTTTGCCTATGACTCACTTGTTGACATTAATGAAATTTGAATGATTCATCCACTTTACATAAATGCTCATTTATGGCTAGGAAAGTGATGTCCAAATGCTTGGAATGGAGGAAGAAGCCGTGTGGGTTTAGGGGTAATTTGGTCCAAATTACAATGGCATGGCTTGAAAAACTCATGAAGAGCCAAGGGTAAAATCGTCATTTCCAGGCAAAATATTCCTTTGTCATAAATGCGCCATTATGGCCATTATGACACGGATAAGATCGTCATAAATGTCTGTCACATCCATCACCTCAGCCCCGTTGCTGACTCCCTGGTTCATCTGACGTAGGTTTTCCTAGAGATATCTCGACGTATTCGCCCGCAGCAAATATAATATTTTAATTTTTACGCTAAAATTTTCAAAACTCCCAGTATCGTAGTAAATATGATAAAAACATTTTTCATGTCGTTCACGAGTTAAAATTATGTTTTATGAGCAGTAAACTTTTACTGTCCGTGAAAACACAGAAAACGGTAGACCGGTTTCCGTCTGAATTTTCAACCAAAAACTTCCCTATAACCTTATGAAAATAAGTATAACATGGAAATGACCTTGGTTTATCCAAATTAGTCTCGAATAAAAATATATATATTTATATATTTATTACCGATATTAGAAAGCAGCGAAAATTGGGGTGTTACACTGACCGTTTTGTAATTATTATTTTTTAAAATAGAAAATGAAAACAGAAAATTGGAAACAAATTAAAACAGGCCCTGAGAGAATTTGAGTAGCAAGTCGCAGATACCATAAACAACTTTCACTTCTTTCAAATAGAATTGTCAACTTAAGTCGCAAAAAATAGGGTTCGTCATTACTAACAGCGAACTTAAGGGGCTGTTTGCTTTGTTTTCAGTTTTCTATTTTCATTTCCTGTTTTTAAAAATAATTACAAAACTACCTCCTTGTTTTCATTTTGTTTCATGATTCCAAAGATTTGTATAGGAAACAGTGAAAACAGAAGAAAAAAATTCGTTTTCAGTATTTTCTGTACAAATTTTTGAAAGAACGAAACATAATAAAAACAATGTGGCAGTTTTGTAATTATTTTTTAAAATATAAAATGAAAACAAAAAACTAGAAAAAAAAAAAACAAACAAACTAAAAGAATTTGAGTAGCAAGTCACAGATACCATAAACAACTTTCACTTCTTTCAAAGAGAATTGACAATTTAAGTAGCAAAAAATAGGGTTCGTCATTGCTAACAGCGAACTTCCGAGACTTTTTTGGTTCCACCACATGATCATTTACCACAAAAGCTCAAAAAGATGTTCTATGCGCTTATTTAGAGCGGTTGTGTGTGCTTAGAGTGGTTCCTGCGTGAATCATTGAAAAATTTATAGACATTAACAGAAGGACCAAATTTGCAACATTGAAAAAAGGTGGACCAAATGTGTATGAAAAAAATTTTAGAGACCAAAATCGCACATGACCCATAATAAGGGACCAAAACTGTAATTAAGCCTAAAAAAAATAGACTCGTTATTACTAACAACGACTTTACTTTTTCTTCATAAAAAAATGGAAGGTTTCATTTTCAATCGTGACTTCCATTTATAATTTAAAAAAAATTAAAGAGTAGTGATTCAGAATAACAACTTGTCCCCTATTGGTAAATACTTTTTTGCTTTCCACTAATTAAATAAAATACTAGGAAAATTACTCTATTTCGATAAAACAAAAACCAAAAATAACAACAATATTTACAATTATATGAAAAGACTATGACATAATATGCACACAGAAAAATGATTTTCTGGTATTCCTTGGTAATATTCAAGGACACCTATTAGTATGGGCGTATAGTAAATTAAATAACACAATTTCCAGTTGAGATGAATTTAAATATACACTATCTAAAATTATGTGTAAAGCTTGGTGTGAACACTATATTTTGTCCTCCCTTTTCCATATTATTATTAAAAAAATAAAAAAAATAATAAAATCAAATAAAAAAAAAAATAATAAAAGAAAAAATAAAAAAAATGACAAATAATTGGAAAATATAAACAATGACTTTTTGCTTGCTGTAACAGCTTTGTGAAGGAATAAAGAGTGATTAAAATGCCCATGAATCATCATAAAATTATAACAATGTAACTGAAGAAAATAAAGGCAATAATTCACCTCTAATGTCTAATGAAGCCTGGGTTAATGTGATTTAGTCAGTACCAAAAGAGAAGAAAAATCATTCAGATGGTTTTAGTATAAAGAGAAGGATTTGATACTGAGAAGGGGGATCACATTTCTGACATCATGTTGCAAGACCAGAATTTTTTTCATGCTCTTTCTTTTCTTCCTCTTCATTCTTTTTCTCTACTACTATTCTCATCCTTAAAAAATAAACATATCCATACAACAACAGCAACAAACACCCAAAAAATGAGAAAAACTTATTTTGCTACCTCCACCATATGACCCACATCTGACCACCGTCAAAACAGGTCCGAAACTGCTACTGTCCTCCATGCACCAGCAACACGCCGTCACGCCGCTGCCACTCCGTCGTGCCATAGCCCCTGCTCCCTGTCCTTCGCATTTGCTGTGTTGCAGGTCCGAACCCGTCGCCGTCCTCCAGTCGTGAAGCACCACTGCACGCCTTGCCGTTGTCTGCTCTACACTGCGAGTCGCTTCCTTCTTTCTTCAAAGCCCCTACGCCCTTTTTTTTTCCTCTTTTTAAATTTTCTTTCTTGTTTTATTTTATATAATCGATTAATTGGGCTTAAGCCCAATACATTTGTAAATGTATTTTTTTTTAAAAAAATCTATTATTATGGTGTTTGTATTCTAATTAACATGTATTTTAAAATACTTGTATAGATTTTGTTAGAATTATTATTTGATCATGTATGCTAATTAAAATGTTTTTTTACTGTATATTCAAGTAATCAAAAACAAATATTTATTCTATTAAAAATATATAATATGCTTATACTTATCATTAATAAATTGGATACCCCGTGACACTAACAATTTAAAATTGGATGTTAGTGATAGCCACTTTGGATCCTCTTCCTGTTTGGCTATTGCAAACAACCCTTATTTTTCAAAATAAAATTAAGTTGCTAGCGATTGCCTCTTTGGATCATCTTCCTGTTTGGTTATCGTGAGTAATTCCTTTTTAAAAATAAAATTAAGTTGTCAATGAAATCACTTTGGATCTGCTTCCTATTTGATTATCGCTGGCGTTTTGCATTAAAAAACTAAAATATAGGGAATTAATGGTAGCCACTTTGGATCTTCTTCCAATTTGGTTATCGCAAGAAACCTTAAATTTCAAAATAATTAAAACAGGTTGTTAGGATGACCATTTTGGATCTTCCTCCTCTTTGGTCATCATGATGGCCTAAGTTTCTGAAAAATTTAAAAAAAACAAAAATAATAATTAAAATCAACCAAACCCCCCAAATATTTTTTAAAAGAACTACGTAGCTTTGAATTCCCTATTGCACCCAGGGATACATAGGAGCAGGATTTAATCCTGTCAAGCCCAAAAATAAATTTTCATAAAATCCTTTTTAATTTCTCACCAATATACATTTTCTTCTCTTGAAAAATAATAAAATCTTTTATGGTTTATCATTTGTAATTATATTTTTAAGTTATATCTTAATAAAAAGGGTGAAATAAATATTTTTGAAGTTAACATAGTTTTGTACATTTAACTAGAGGTAACCATTTTTTAATGGATGTCGTAGGGTGCTAATACCTTCCCTACGCATAATTGACTCTTGAACTCTAAATCTGTTTTTGAAGACCATTCATTTAAAAAAGGTTTTTCCAATGTTTCCCTAAATAAATGTTGCACAAATAACTATGTAAGGCTTGACTCTCATAAAAAAAAGTCCCTAGTGGAGTCGCCATCTGTTGCAACCACATCGCGACGGGAGCGGCGAACAAAAATTAATTAGAGAAAAAATGGAGTCGCCACCAAAGTTTATTTTATTTAGGGAAACATTGGAAAAACCTTTTTTAAGTGAATGGTCTTCGAAAACATATTTAGAGTTCGGGAGTCAATTATGTGTAGGGAAGGTATTGGCACCCTACGACATCCATTAAAAAATGGTTACCTCTATTTCCCAAAATAAAATAAACTTTGGTGGCGACTCCATTTTTGCTGTAATTAATTTTTGTTCGCCGCTCCCGTCACGATGTGGTTGCGATAGATGGCGACTCTACTAGGGACTTTCTTTTTAAGAGAGTCAAGCCTTACATAGTTATTTGTGCAACATTATTTTTTCTTCTTCTTTATTAATTGGTCTCACCCTTTTTGCTTATAGTTGAAAATATTTTTACTATGATTCTTGGTTCACACACTGCACTTACACTTTTGCACAAACTTATGAGTGGGACCCTATACCGAGCCTCTGTGTGAAGCCTAGGATGAGAGGAGGTTGTTAGTGGTAACCATTTTGGATCTACTTCCTATCTGGTTATCGCGAGAATCTCATCTAGAGTGTGCTCTTTCATGGATGTTCCACACCTTAGTTTACCTATCGATCTTTGTGGTTATTCTAAAAGAGACTTTAGCGCTAGAGACCAAGGTCAGCGAGATTATAGAGCCACCCAAGAGAAATTTCACATGATACAAGGCTTCAAAAAAATCTAGCATGATAATTTCTTCTTGTATTGCAAAAGACATGTTGCATCATCAGGCATTTGCATTCATATTTCAAAAACAAACAAAAAATGATAATTTTGTAAAGTCACTCATTCTCACTTCATTTGGGTATGTCAGAGAATCCTGGGTGTTCAAAGCTCGTTGTGAGTAGTTTCATTGAGATTATATGGGATCAAGCGGTGATACAACCCCAATCATGATGAAGAAGCTCATACATCCAAAAATAAAGAAGCCTCATGTTGAGAGTCTAAAAGCTTGTGCTGGCATGATGACAAAAATCCAGCGTCTCACCTTTGTCAGAAAGTATGGAAAGATTCTTGCGTTGCTAGAGGTGGATGTGTAAGTGGAGGCTATTACTGCGTTGATTCAATTCTATGATCCTCCTGTGAGGTGCTTCACTTTTCAGGATTTCCAGATGGCCCCTACATTGGAGGAATTTACACAAATCTTGGGATATCCATTGGAAAATATCAAGCCTTACCAATACTTGGGACATTATCCATCCTTGCAGGAAGTTGCTGGAGTTTTGAAAGTTCAGGTGAAGGAGTTGCAAGACAAGAAGCGAAACCGAAATGGCTTTGAAGGATTTACACAGAAGTATTTGGAAGAAAGAATGAAATATCTAGTAAAAATTGAGGATTAGACTTCATTCATAGATGTGTTGGCTCCGACTATCTATGGGATTGTTATATTCCCACATATTGATGAGTATATAGATTTTGCAGCAATTGATGTTTTCCTGGCCCTATGGGATAAAGGAGAAAGTCTGGTAATAGTTGTACTTGCAGACACATATTGTACCTTTAATCAATGCCATGAAAAGAGAGGAAGGAAGATATTATGTTTCTTGCCTAGGATTTATGTTTGGCTCGTCACTCACATGTTTAGTAATAAATGCAAAGTGTCATGTCCAATTGGAGATTTCAAGATGTGTGATGTGAAGGTTAAGAATAATCGTGAATGGGCTCAAAATCTTGTTGATCTTAATGAAACAACAGTTATATGGTACCTGCAGTGGCGGGAGGTACAAGAGGTGATCTATCAATGTGGGAATTTTCCTAATGTACCACTCATCGGAACAAGAAGGTGCATTAATTATAATCCCTCTTTGGTTTTAAGGCAACTTGCTTATCCTATGAAAAGACCCACCAACTGAAAAAATGATAAATCATTTTGTTCTTCATGAGAAGGATATGAAGGACACTGAAATGCTTAGAAGAATCCGCCAAGCCTGGGATGGTGTCATTCGAAAAAGTAAAGAGCTTGGGAAAAGGAGTTGTGATTCAAAAGGGAGTTATCGTCAATGGCTTAGGGACAGGGTTCAGAAAGTCGGGTTGCCTGTTCTTTGTGATAAGGATATGAAGGACACTGAAATGCTTAGAAGAATCCGCCAAGCCTGGGATCGTGTCATTCGAAAAAGTAAAGAGCTTGGGAAAATGAGTTGTGATGCAAAAGAGAGTTATCGTCGATGGCTAAGGGACAGGGTTCAGAAAGTCGGGTTGCCTTTTCTATGCTCAATTCCAGTTGTCAAGGAAATTGTTGATGAGACACCTGTAGCAACCCCAATTGTAACACCCCAATTTTTCCGCTTTCTAAGATCGGTATAAATATAAATAAACGTTTATATTTTTATCGGAAACTTAGAAAATGATTTTGGTAAAACCAAAGTCATATTCATATCATACTTATTTTTATAAGTATATGGTGAAATTTTTGATTGAAAATTCAAACGGAAACCGGTCTGCGTTTTCGCTGACAGTAAGATTTTACTGCTCAAATGACCTAATTTTGACCCAAGAACGAAATGAATATATTTTATATCTCATTTCCAACAATAAAGGTTATTTTGAAAATTTTCAAAATAAATAAGTTATTATACTCGATTTGGGCATAAAACCCTAAATCGCGTAATCGACGGAGTCGAGAACGGACGTAAAGAGACAAAACCCGACGTCGGATGCTGAGACCTCTTGCCACCTAGGGTGGTGAGTCATATGGATGACTCACTCATTTCATGATTGACAAGTTTGTCCCCATAAATTGTGGACACAAATCAGCCACATCACCAACCACTCCTCACCACATGTTTGTCATGATGGTTTTTTTGGAAATTACCATTTTGTCCTTAATGTTGGATTTTATCACAAAAGTGCCATTTTGTAAGATTACTCCTTTGTCCCTAAAAATTTATGTTTGGACCCTTATGCTCTTGAAAACCACGACCAAACCCTCCCAAGTGAGCCCATTTCACTTCTACAAAAGACCATCTTCATCTTCTTCATCAACTTTGCCACTTTCCATTAAAACTCCTAAGTTACATAGCTTGATTTTGTGAAGCAAGTCCTTGGATCTTCACTTGTTTTTGATCTTCAAGAGGTGAATCCTATTCTCCTTCCCTAATCATGTCTATGTTCTTCAATAAGTTTCATGATTCAAAGTCTATTTCATCTATGTTCATCACTTTTAAGTTTCTAGATCTAGAACTTTGAAAAATCACCATAAATCGTAGAAAATCCTAAAAATATGAAACCAATTTCTATAATCCTATTATTACATCTATATTCTAGATCTAGAAGCTTGCATCAAACCAAATTTTTGACCCTATTTAAACCTAAGGAGGCAGAACCTAGGGTTTTGTGTGTGTGTGTGGGTGGGGGGTAAGGAATTTGTTCATTTTCTTTACAAGATTCAATCTTATAATCTATATAGGTATTAGATCTATGATGTTGGGATTGAAAGATTTAAATTCAATCTTTGTTCAATAACCATTGATTTAGGGTTTTGAGTAATTAGGAGTGATTAATCCAAAAGTTTAGAATTTTTAGAGATTCCTAACCCTAAGGGCAGCTCAAGGCCGAAATCTACATGTAGTAATATAGGTTTGATTA
Organism: Sophora flavescens; assembly: GCA_030762895.1. Classification (NCBI taxonomy): domain Eukaryota; kingdom Viridiplantae; phylum Streptophyta; class Magnoliopsida; order Fabales; family Fabaceae; genus Sophora; species Sophora flavescens. The sequence continues at coordinate 251,075,505 of CM061063.1, read as the reverse complement.
AGTTGTTTGATTGTTGATTAATTGTTGTGTTTAATGAAGGATAAAGTTAGATTACCGTTTACGCGCGTTACCGACACCACGGGACTTGTCAGAAATTATTCACTGAAGAATCTGTGTTTTTGAGGTACGAGGGGATTGCCTGAGGGATTTTTCCGATGGCTACCTGCTATCTGTTGTTGTCTGTTTTATTTATCTGGGGTGTTTTGTTTAAGTTGTTTGAGTTGTGCTATTTTTATATGTGTTGATTTAATTGCATTTGAATTGTTTATCTGCAATTATATTCTGTGGTTGTGATGCATGATCTGCTTGGGAATATTTCTGTGATATTGTTGTTTGAGAAGCCTGACAGTGGTCAGTGCCCAATTAAATTAATTGGATAAAAGCTTTAAGAAGCTTTATAAATTATATTCAATGTTTTAATGGTGAAATATTGGAATATAATATTAATGGAAATTTTATTTAGGAAAATAAGGAATTTTGGAAAAATATCATTATTTTAATGATTTATCGTTGTAAGAGTGAACTATGAGTCACAGTGAGAGCAAAACCGTGAAATTATTTTTGTACTGCTAATTTTTTTCGTAAGAAATTCCGTAATATTATAAAAAGTTATTTTATGAAATTAAATGTTGAAAATAAGTTAATTATGAATTTATAAAATTATTTGAGTGGAAAAGATCAAGTTTTGACTTAAAATATTAAAAGACGGATAATTCCGCAAATATTTACGGAAACAATTTTTGAAAACGACAGTATTTGTTTTAACAGCAATTTAGCCTTAAACGATGTTTCTTGGAACTAAGGTTCCAAATATAGATTTTGAAAGAAAATGAGTTTCTTAGTGATTTGACAAAGGAATTTACAGTAGAAATGATTTTACGAAGATTGGACGTTATTTCGGGAAAAGGGTTTCCAAAAAGAAAATGAATTTCAATATGGTTGGACGTTTTATAAAAGGAGTTACAATGGAAAGGGTTTTTGTAAATGAGTTTTACTCCACGGTTTAATTGTTAATCATGGTATCTTAATGGTATTCATGTCTCGACGCATTGTTAATCATGGTATCTTAATGGTATTCATGTCTCGACGCATTGTTAGTCATGCATGTCTCGACGTATCATTTGGCCATCGAGCTTGATCAACTCATTTACACGACGTCAGGGTCTCCGGAGACTAAGTGAGATGTTAGTCGATGAATATTGAAGTGTTCATGCATAATTTTCAAACAATGATGTTTCGGGTGTGAAACCCATTGATAAACTACTTGCTTTACTATGAATGCGTATATTGTTATCACCAAGTATATATGAATATGTTTTGTGTAGTGTCACGCATGTGGTCGTCGAGTTAAATCCATATATTGGTTTCTCACTCTTGCATGTTTTATTTGTGGTCTCTTTGCTGCTTTTATATCGGGGAGTTCAGATGAACCGCTCAAGGGATATGACACATACAAGGAGAAGGCTACTTAGTTTGGAGCAGAGTCATGCTACCTCCTATTATTATAATGTTTGTTAGTTTTGACCAGCTTAGGTCTTATTTAATGTAATGTGTTGTCATTCAATAATGAGCTTTACTTATAAAGATTTAGGTGTGAAGACGATACGAGGCGGGATGATTGTTTGACTTATATATATGTTCATATATTTAAGTGTGGTCTTGATTACGTTGTTGTTATGGTGTTGCAAAGAAAAAAAAATTATCACCATGTTTTTCAAGGAATAAATGTTAAGAAAATATTATTTTACGAAAGCAACCAGCAAACATAATTTTTAATTTATTTCCGCATGTGTTACAAAGTAATGCCCAAGGGGGGTGTTACACCAATTACCATTGAAGAGTCAGAGGAGCTTAAAGCAGCATTGCTGAAGTCAGAAATAGAGAAGAAGAAATTGCTAGAGAAGTTAGAAGAAGCTCTTCAGGAAAACAAGGCTTTGCACCTAGAAAGCACTTAGAAGAGACAATGTCTTGAGAAGGCCAATAAGAGGGCAAGAGTTGAAGAAGAATGCAAGTTCAAGACACAAGGTTGCTTGAGGGCTGCAGATAAGGAGTTAGAGCTACGTGGCAAAGAAAGAGATAAAGCTTTGGATGAAGTGAAACAGTTGAAAGAATACAAAAAATCCAAGATGGCTGAGAGGAGTGTGCAAAGGCAACTCAGGGATTTGAAAAAACAATTAGAAAATGTGGTGGCTGAGTATGAGAAGAGGGTCAACAATGAAAGGCAGCACCGAGAAGAAGTTGAGCAGGTAGCGGCGATGTATCAAGAGGGACTGGAGAAGGAACGAGGAAATGTATGTAAGTTGAAAGGTTACATAAGAGAGCAAGAGAATGTCATTAATGAGCTCAAAAATGAAGGAATGTACTGGAGAGATCGTTTCATAAAGTTGGATAATCTTGTGGAAGATCATGCGAAGATCATCAAAGGGCTCAACAATGAAAGCATGTTTTGGAAGGATCGTTATACAAAGTTAGCATTGTTAGCCAACCAGGCAATTGAGGATATCCCAAGATTTTTAAGGAGGGCTGAAGGGATGATGAACCCGTTTTCTGCACCAGCTGAAGAGTTGATAGAAAAGATGAAACAAAGGACTGTAATTGAAGGCCGTGTAAAAGTCTGGATATAGCGTACTTGATTTCGATCATTAAAAGTTTTGTTGCTTGATTCCATATGATTTAGTATTTTATAATTACTCACACCTGGGCAGGCACTGGCGATTCTCTAGCATTCCCACATCATAATAAAATAAAAAAAAATAAAAATATTGCATCCTCATTCATTCATTTTGTTCCATCTCTGCGTTCTCATGTCATTTTTATCATCATAAAAATAAACAAATTGGTTCCTCGCCGTCCATATCGAACCCTCTTTTAATCAAGGATCATGGCTGAACTAGAAGTGAAAGTTGAAGTCAACCAACTTGAAGGAGAAGATGTCCAAGGTTCTAGAAGTCCTACAGTTTCTTGAAAAAAGAACACAGACGGATCCCCGATCTTAAGTGTGTTATGACCCAGATGTCACTTGAGGATTTCTCATGGGGGTAATTGATCTCTCAATGAGAATCCTGATGGTTTCAAGACCGTGGTGAGAAGGTTATTAGTCAATAGACTATTGAAAGCTCGAGAAAATCCTGTTTAAGTCACCTTGTAGTCCTCCTACTTTTGGAAATTTTTGAGTAATCAACTCCATTGTGGTTTATCAGTGGTTTATCATGTTGTACTGGTATGAATCATTTGGCTCTTGAACTATGCTCACCTTCTCGAAGCATTAATGTAATGGAGTTGCATGCATACCTTGTTCTTTAAATCACCTTCCCCATCATAATGCCACATCATGGTTTCTTCTCATCATTTTCATCTCTTATTTTCTTTTATTCTTCTCCAAGTACCGTCCTTGGTCTGGTTCATAAGGCTTATGCTCTTGAAAATCCTTTGTGGCACATTAATAAAGTTCACACATGCAGGTGCCCTTTGCCAAAAATTCAAAAACCAAAAAATAGAAAAAGAAAAAAATAAAACAAAATAAGAGAGGAGCAAATAAATAGTCACTTGAAGTGCACAATCTTTCATCTTTAAATTAAAATTTTAAAAATAATAAATCATGATTTGAAATGAAGATTGGTCATCTTTCTCTATCCTTTAAAGAAAAAATATCAACAATATCCCTTGCTACCCCTTTTGAGCTTGAAATTTTTTTCGTAAAAAACCTTGGACAAGGATCATCCCCAAACAAGGGTCAAGCATGAAAAAGTGATGGTTTTGAAGATTCAAGAAGTTGAAAAGTTGAAAAAAAAAACAAGATAAGGAAAGAATAAGGATATGGAGAAGTCCTTGGCAAAAACAAATGATAAAGCAAGAAGGAAAAGAAAGGAAGAAAAAATCAAAAAGGCAAATGTTCTTGAAATTGCAGAGATACTTTGATTGAATCTACTTTTGTGATAAAAGGTCATGGATCCTGGGTCCTATTTAACCCTAAACACTTGTTTGATCCTTATATCATTTCTTTCATGACCCTCAACCTTGGCCACATTACAAGCCTCAAAAAGCTCATTTGGATCAATGAATGATTGCTATATTTTTTATTTTAATTTTGGGACAAAATATTTGTGCTCTTCTGAGTTTTTAATTAATTGATCCTAAAAAAAGAAAAAAAAGAGAAGAAAAGAAAGAAGAAAGCCTGTTAGGCTGAAACCCGCAAGGGGCAGTCTAATCAAAAGTTAGGGCAAGATCGGCATGGCATACACTGGGGCAAGACTTTGCTTCCAAGGCCCCTATTCTAGAGCATTTCCATTTTTGGATTATATTCTCGATGCCTCACACCAGGGAAACTCAATTCTCAAAGGCCCGATATTGGGGCAACTTCACTCTTGGATGCCCTACACTGGAGCAACTCTATGCTTGGATGCCCTACACTAGGGCAGCTCTATGCTTGGATGTCCTTCATTGGGGCAATTCTATCCTCAAGAATCCCACATTGGGGCAAGCCCATTCGCAAAGGTCCTACATTGGGGCAGCTCTATTCTCAAAGGTCCTTCTCAGGGCAATTTTGTTCTCAAATGGCATAAACTGGGCCAATTCATTTCCAAATGCCTCATACTAATGCAAATTTTGGTAGACAATAGTCATGATCTCCAATGTCGAATCAATCCGAACTGGGGCACCACCTCTTTGACCTCCATATCACTTCTGGTGAATTTTGTTTTGTTTCTGTTCTCTGAGCCATCAAATTTTCAACAAGAAGTTGCGCAACCAGTAATATCCTCTCCTGTCATACTTTTGAGTCCATGCATGTTTATTACATGATGCTTTGGGTAAGGTAATCATGAGTTCAACGGTACGATTTAACCATCTGATGGTGAATCCTTGATGAAAAACTCTGGCCAGAAGAATGTTGAATATAAGGAGGATGTGGCATTCCCTTAGACCATGAGTTTGGTCAAACATTATTCAGATGAACCTGAATGGATTTAGGATTGACATAACCAACCAGATCTCATTGAAAAAAAAAAAGAGATTAGTCATGCTTTGTGATGGTCCACTTTACCAGGATGGTTGATAAGAGCTATAGGAAAGGTGCGCCTTTAGCAATTTTAAGAAAAGATCATGTGCTGAATTTGATTTTATCAACTCAAAATGATTGTTTGAAAAATGGCTCTGAACTTTGAAGGACCTTATGTGTGAAAATAGGCTTTATGTCAGAAGGATCAGTAATCCTCACAAATATGGCAAAGTCTTCTGCTTTCTACAAGAAAATCTATACTTGAGAGCATTGCCAATAAAAAAGAAAAGACAAAAAATCAAAAAAAAAAAGAAGAAAAAGAAAATAAAACGGGAAAATGGCTCGCTAGGCTGAAGACCTGAAAAGTCGGCCTAGGTAAAAGTTAAAGAGACTCGGTAGGTTGAAAACTCAAAAGAGCAACTTACACAAAAGTTAGGGTCAAGTACAAAAAAAAAGGACAATGATCTCTTCAAGTTGATAAACTGGGGCAGTTTAAGTTTACAGGGACATGTCATGAAATGCTCCCAATGCATGAAGACCAATGAAAGTCATATCCTTCCAAGTTGATTAAGGCAATGTTCAAGATCATGTGCATCAGAGACTAGCAATAGTTATCTTAAAGAGTATCGCTAGAAGAAGACTGAATTCCATTATGTTTTCTCCATTTGATAATATCTCAATCACGAGAGTTCAGTGGTCTTCTGCCAAGGAGCAATGTTTAGTGGTCTTCTGCCAAGGAGCAATGTTTGAAAAGAAAAACTAATCGTCACTATCTTCTATGGTCAAAACCATTGTGATGGAAGCATATCTCTGTTAGGAAGCAAGACATCAGTTGAACAAGCAGGTGATAAATCAGATCAACGAGCTTCGTTCTAGTTCACCCTAAATCTGACTGTGATCAAAAAATGATTTTAAAAAAAAGAATTAAAATATCATGATTTTCAAAACATTTGATGCATCATGCATTGAAAAATAAAATAAAAAGAATCATCAAGGTTTTTCACCAATCATTGGAAATACATCTTCTGCATCATCCACTGAAAAATAAAAAATGAAAAAAATCATCATGGTTTTAATCAATCATAAAATACATCTTCTGCATCATGCATTGAAAAATAAAAAATGAAAGAATCATCATGGTTTTAATCAATCGTAAAAAATCATCCTTTGCAACAAGCATTGAAAAAATAAACAAAAAGTACCATGCATCCTGTGTATGCGTCTCTTGCATCATGCATTGCCATATCATTTCATGCTTCATTGGATCATACTTGTTTACCTAATCCATCGCTTTGTTTATTCTCACAAGCACATTGCTCATAAGCCGTGATTTTCATAGCTTTAGTAGGCATATGGTCTCTATAAGCTTCTTTTTATTTTTCATTTACAATCTTCGGCGGATACCCGGCTCCGCAAGCTTCTTTTTATCTTTCTTTTCAAGCTTCGGCAGATACTCGGCTCCGCAAGCTTCTTTTTATCTTTCATTTGTAAGCTTCGGCGGATACCCAGCTCCGCAAGCTTCTTTTTATCTTTCTTTTCAAGTTTCGGCGGATACTCGGCTCTGCAAGCTTCTTTTTATCTTTGCTAGCAAGCTTCAGTGGATACTCGGCTCCACAAGCTTCTTTTTATCTTTCTTTTCAAGCATCGGCGGACACTCGGCTCCGCAAGCTTCTTTTATCTTTCATTTCCAAGCTTCGGCGGATACTCGACTCTGCAAGCTTCTTTTTATCTTTTCTAGCAAGCTTCGATGGATACTTGGATCCACAAGCTTCTTTTTATGTTTATTTGCAAGCTTCGGCGGATACCCGACTACGCAAGGTTCTATTTATTTTTCATTTGCAAGCTTCGACTGATACCCGACTCCGCAAGATTCTTTTTATTTTTCTTTTCAAGCTTCGGTGGATACTCGGCTCCGCAAGCTTCGTTTTATCTTTCATTTGCAAGCTTCGGCGGATACTCGGCTCCGCAAGCTTCTTTTTACTTTTCAATTGCAAGCTTCGGCGGATACTCGGCTCCGCAAGCTTCTTTTTATCTTTCCTTGCAAGCTTCGGCGGATACCCGGCTCCGCAAGATTTTTTTATCTTTGTTTTCAAGCTTCAGCGGATACCCGACTCCGCAAGCTTCCTTTTATCTTTCTTTTCAAGCTTCGGCAGATACCCAGCTCCGGAAGCTTCTTTTGATGTTTCTTTGCAAGCTTCAGCGGATATCCGACTCCTCAAGCTTTTTTTTATCATTACTTTGAAGCTTCGGTGGATACCCGACTCCGCAAGCTTTTTTAATGTTTCTTTTCAAGCTTCAGCAGATACCCGACACCGCAAGCTTCTTTTAATCTTTCCTTGCAAGCTTCGACGGATACCCGGCTCCGCAAGCTTCTTTTTTTATCTTTGCTTTCAAGCTTCGGCGGATACCCGACTCCGCAAGCTTCTTTTTATGTTTGTTTTCAAGCTTCAGCAGATACCCGACTCCGCAAGCATCTTTTAATATTTCCTTGTAAGCTTCAGTGGATACCCGGCTCCGCAAGCTTCTTTTTTTATCTTTGCTAGAAAGCTTCGAAGGATACCTGGCTCCGCAAGCTTCTTTTTATCTTTGCTAGCAATATTCGGCGGATATTCGGCTTCGCAAGCTTCTTTTTATGTTTCTTTTCAAGCTTCGGCGGATACTCGGCTCCGCAAGCTTCCTTTTATGTTTGTTTTCAAGCTTCGGAGGATACCCGACTCCGCAAGCTTCTTTTAATATTTATTTGTAAACTTCGGCGGATATCTGGCTTCGTAAGCTTCTTTTCTTAAAACATGATAAACCACAATGGAATTGATTACTCAAAAAATTCCAAAAGTAGGAGGACTGCAAGGTGACTTAAATGTGAGCCACTTGTGATGACAGGATTTTCTCGAGCTTTCAATAGTCTAGCGACTAATAACCTTCTCACCACGGTCTTGAAACCATCATGATTCTCATCGAGAGATCAATTACCCCCATGAGAAATCGTCAAGTGACATCTGGGTCATAACACACTTAAGATGGGGGATTTGTCTATGTTCTTTTTTCAAGAAACTGTAGGATTTCTAGAACCTTGGACATCTTCTCCTTCAAGTTGGTTGACTTCAACTTTCACTTCTGCTTCAGCCATGAACCTTGATTAAAAGTGGGTCCGATATGGACGGCGAGGAACCAATTTGTTTATTTTTATGATGATAAAAATGACATGAGTATGCAGAGAAGGAACAAAATGAAGGAATGAGGATGCAGTATTTTTTATTTTTTTTATTTTATTAAGATGTGGGAATGCTAGAGAATCGTCGGTGCCTGCCCAGGTGTGAGTAATTATAAAATACTAAATCATATGGAATCAAGCAACAAAACTTTTAATGGTCGAAATCAAGTACATTGTATCCAGACTTTTACACGGCCTTCAATTACAGTCCTTTGTTTCATCTTTTCTATCAACTCTTTAGCTGGTGCAGAAAACAGGTTCATCATCCCTTCAGCCCTCCTTAAAAATCTTGGGATATCCTCAATTTCCTGGTTGGCTAACCATGCTAACTTTGTATAACGATCCTTCCAAAACATGCTTTCATTGTTGAGCCCTTTGATGATCTTCGCATGATCTTCCACATGATTATCCAACTTTATGAAACGATCTCTCCAGTACATTCCTTCATTTTTGAGCTCATTGATGACATTCTCTTGCTCTCTTATGTAAACTTTCAACTTACATACATTTCCTTGTTCCTTCTCTAGTCTCTCTTGATACATCGCCGCCACCTGCTCAACTTCTTCTCGGTGCTGCCTTTCATTGTTGACCCTTTTCTCATAGCCACCACATTTTCTAATTGTTTTTTCAAATTGGATTTTTTGTATTCTTTCAACTGTTTGACTTCATCCAAAGCTTTATCTCTTTCTTTGCCATGCAGCTCTAACTCCTTATTTGCAGCCCTCAAGAAACCTTGTGTCTTGAACTTGCATTCTTCTTCTACTCTTGCCCTCTTATTGGCGTTCTCAAGACATTGTCTCTTCTGAGTGCTTTCTAGGTGCAAAGCCTTGTTTTTCCGATAAGCTTCTTCTAACTTCTCTTGCAATTTCTTATTCTCTTCTTCTGACTTTAGCAATGCTGCTTTAAGCTCCTCTGACTCTTCAATGGTAATTGGGGTTGCTATAGGGGTCTCATCAACAATTTCCTTGACAACTGGAATTGAGCATTGAAAAGGCAACCCGACTTTCTGAACCTTGTCCCTTAGCCACTGACGATAACTCTATTTTGCATCACAACTCCTTTTCCCAAGCTCTTTACTTTTTCGAATGACACGATCCCGGGCTTGGCAGATTCTTCTAAGCATTTTAGTGTCCTTCATATCCTTCTCATAAAGAATAGGCAACCCGACTTTCTGAACCCTATCCCTTACCCATTGACGATAACTCTCTTTTGCATTTCAACTCCTTTTCCCGGGCTCTTTACTTTTTCGAATGACACGATCCCAGGCTTGGCGGATTCTTCTAAGCATTTCAGTGTCCTTCATATCCTTCTCATAAAGAACAAAATGAGTTATCATTTCTTCAGTTGGTGGGTCTTTCATAGGATAACCAAGTTGCCTTAATACCAAAGATGGATTATAATTAACGCACCCTCTTGTTCCCATGAGTGGTACATTAGGAAAATTCCCACATTGATAGATCACCTCCTGTACCTCCTGCCACTGCGGGTACCATATAACTGCCTTTTCATTAAGATCAACAAGATTTTGAGCCTATTCACGATTATTCTTAACCTTCACATCACACATCTTGAAATCTCCGATTGGACATGACACTTTGCATTTATTACGAAACATGTGAGTGACGAGCCAAACATAAATCGTAGGCAAGGAACATAATATCTTCCTTCCTCTCTTTTCATGACAATGATTAAAAGTACAATATGTGTCTGCAAGTACAGCTGTTACCAGACTTTCTCCTTTATCCCATAGGGCCAGGAAAACATCAATCGCTGCAAAATCTATATACTCTTTAATATGTGGGAATATAACAATCCCATAGATAGTCAGAGCCAACACATCTATGAATGAAGTCCAATCCTCAATTTTTGCTAGATATTTCATTACTTCTTCCAAATACTTCTGTGTGAATCCTTCAAAGCCACTTCGGTTTCGCTTCTTGTCTTGCAACTCCTTCACCTGAGCTTTCAAAACTCCAGCAACTGCCTACAAGGATGGATAATGTCCCAAGTATTGGTAAGGCTTGATATTTTCCAATGAATATCCCAAGATTTGTGCAAATTCCTCCAATGTATGGGCCATCTGGAAATCCTGAAAAGTGAAGCACCTCACAGGAGGATCATAGAATTGAATCAACGTAGTAATAGCCTCCACTTGAACATCCACCTCTATCAATGCAAGAATCTTTCCATACTTTCTGTCAAAGGTGAGACGCTGGATTTTTTTCATCATGCCAGCACAAGCTTTTAGACTCTCAACATGAGGCTTCTTTATTTTTTGATGTATGAGCTTCTTCATCGTGATTGGGGTTGTCTCACTGCTTGATCCCATATTATCTCAATGAAACTACTCACAATGAGCTTTGAACACCCACGATTCTCTGACATACCCAAATGAAATGAGAATGAGTGACTTTAAAAAATTATCATTTTTTGTTTGTTTTTGAAATATGAATGCAAATGCCTGATGATGCAACATGTCTTTTGCAATACAAGAAGAAATTATCATGCTAGATTTTTTTTGAAGCCTTGTATCATGTGAAATCTCTCTTGGGTGGCTCTATAATCTCGCTGACCTTGGTCTCTAGAGCTAAAGTCTCTTTCAGAATAATCACAACGATAGGTAAACTACCAGGTGTGGAACATCCATGAAAGAGCACACTCTAGATGAGTTTCTCGCGATAACCAGATAGGAAGTAGATCCAAAATGGTTACCACCAACAACTTCCTCTCATCCTAGGCTTCACACAGGCCCGGGTATAGGGTCCCTGATGAGCCTCTGTTTGACTGGTTTTATAACTAGTCAAGACCTTGGCTTTGTGCTTATTTTATACCATTTTTACCCAAATTAGACTCTATTGTTCCTAAGTAGTATTTTGAGTCTGTAAATTGTTTTTATGTTAATTTAGTTGTTTTAGAGTTGAATAATTATTTACTTTATTTTCTATTTTCAGGTTAATAAAAAGAAATAAATCTGGAGCCACTCGCCCCGCGAATAATCTCTCGCCCCGCGAGTATTGCAACCATGAAAAAGTCAGAGACGATCACGGCTTGCCCGTGTTGAAGATCACAGCCGTGGCAATTCTGAAGTTGAAGCGTTCGCCTCGCGAGCATTCCTTCGCCTCGCGAGGCTTGGAAGATCAGAAGCCATCACGGTTTGGGCGTGTTGAATGCCACGGGCGTAACATTTGGAAGCTGAATAGTTCGCCTCGCGAAGGATGTGCTCGCCTCGCGAGAAGACAAAGAGTTGCAGACCTTTCATGTAATTCGCCTCGCGAGCAGTGCTTCGCCTCGCGAGTACTCTGACTCCAGAAACGTGTATATAAGCAGTCTTAGGCAGAAATGAAGGAAGAGAGAGAATTAGCCAGTTTTGGCTAGTTTCTGAACTTGTTAGCAATCGTTTTCCTTTTAGTTTGTTGTCTTTCTTTTGTAATGGAGAATTAGTCTCCTAGATTAATCTACTGTAATTGGTTTCTGTTAACATTTGAGGTTTTGTATTTCATGATCATTTGCTTTTCTCTTTTCAATACCATGCTGTATGTTTCTGTTTGTTATTTCAGGAATATATAGTGTTGTATTGTTTCATCTCGGTGATGCTATGTTCCTATATATAATCGCGTTTGTTATTTCGCGTGTGTTCATTCATGTTCGTTTGTTCATGAGAGCTTAACCCCGTTTGTTATTTCGGGAATAGGAACATACATCTGTAGTAATGGTTTTCGTTTGTTAATTGTTGCTACAACCGGGAGGGGATTAGTATCTGCTTAGGATTTGCATGAACCAATGATAGTGGGAAACTGAGAACAGTAGGTTAATCGCTTTTGTCTATTTGCTATTCTCTTTAACTGCTTTGTTTTTAGTGTTTTGTTTTCTTAATTTAGTTTTCAATCCAAAACCCCCATTTCTAACTCTTACTAATTTTCTGTTAATAATAACAACAACTAAAGAGTCCTTGAGAGACGATCCGAGTTGTCGCACTATACTGCATTATTTTATAATCGCTCGTTCTTTTTGGCGCGTGGCGACAGCGCGGTCAAAAATTGGCGCCGTTGCCGGGGACTCTTGTTGTGTTATTAGCAGGAAAAAAAAATTAAAATATAAAAAAAAAAAAAAATTTTGCTGAATTTGTCTGGTTATGGATCTTACTGATAAGCTCACTTATTTGAAGCAATTGTTTCAGCAGACACAGTTTTGTGGCATGTGCGGCTCTCCTGAGCACCTGTATGAGGCATGCCCCATTCTGACAAATGCTACTTATTGGCCTCGAGCTTATACATTCCATCCTGACAATCAAGGCAAAAAGCTTGAGGATAATGAAGAACCTGTGGAATCAAATGCAGGTGTTGAGAGTGATGGGGTGGATGAACCGTGTGCGCGAAAAGTCCGGACAATCATATCTTTACTAACTTAGTTTCTTTTACTACATGTACTAATCATCTTGACACTAACCCGTGTGCTGTTTGTGCTGGGTTTCTTGACTTTATTTTGCAGGATGATAATGAGAATGAAGCAGCACCGTTAACCATTTCTAACTGTTTACCATTTCCCCCTGAGGAACCAGTGATGGATTTTGCACCCTTGGATCTTGCACCATGGCCGGTCCAAGAGGTTGAGCCCCACTTCTATTGGGGAGATTTTGTTGAAAAGGAGGTCATCTGTGACCCCAGAGGAAGTGAGAAGTCCGCCGCACTGGGTGGAGTTATCATGGTTGTCAAGTGCTCACCTCCGTATCAAAGCTGCAAGTTAGGGAGGATTGGAATGAATTTTTGTCCTTTGGCTACCATGTGGGACTTAAGCTACAGGCAGTGGGATCCTGGTGGAACCACCACCCTCAATGAGCTTTTCTTAACCCTTTCTCCTTAGTTTACTTTCATTTGCTTTGTTAGTTTTTGTTTGCTTTATTTCTGTTTCATTGTTAATAATGCTCCTGAATAATTTGAGAAGCTCAGGAGTTGTGTTTGTGTCTTAGTTATGGCAAGTTTGATGGGTTTGATTGATTTTGCATATATTGATTGCATGATAGTTTTGATTGTTTTCCCCCTAGGATTTGAAAAAAATTTTGAAAAAAAAAGTGATTCCCATGTGATTGAAAACTGAACTTTGAGATTTTATTATGATGGCATGATTTATGATAAGTTTGGGGTGATAGGAAGCACACACTAGGGATATAATCTCTTTCAAATAATTTGCAAAAATGTCCAGGTGAGGTTTTGAGCCTCCAACATGTTTTAAACTGTGTGAAAATCGCTTTTTAAATTGCACTTTCCTGAATTTGATTGAATCTCTTTTTGGTTTGCATGATTATATGTTTGCTTCAGATGATTTAGGCATTTTCTTTGTAAATAGCTACTTAGCCTAAAATAATCATTCCTAATGCATGTTCCTTAGTTAGCCCCATTGAGCCTATTAGCCTATTGCTTCTTGATAACCTAATGTTATAAGCCCAAAAATCTGGAAAACCATGTTAACCCGATCTTAGGATTAGGAGAGCATGTAATCTTAGAATGGGTGCAAGAAACAAAAGTTTGGGGTGACTACCCGGTGCAATGTGTTGTTTGGGAATGGGAAAAAGAAAAAAAAAAGAAGGAAAGTGTAAAAACGAAGAAAAAAATGTGAAAAAAAAAGAAAAGAAAAAAAAAACAGAAAAAAAAATAAAAAAAGGCCAGAAAGGCTGTTTGAATAAAGAGGCTGTAGCCACCCAAGGCAAAATGAAAAATGAAAAAGGAACTTGAGTTAAATTCAAAGTGTAAATAATGTTCATGCTCTCTTAGTTCCTAGGGTCTTCAGCCTAGTTCCTTTGTATATCCTACCCTTAGCCAGGCCCCATTACAACCCATAAAAGACCTTCTGATGTTGTTTGCATGTTTTCTGTGGGAACTATTTAGAGATGAAAATCAAATTTATGGGAAGTGCTCTTAAAAGTGAAAATGAGTGAATTGTTAATAGCCTGACACAAATTGAGCGATTGAGTGAACAATAATTTCCCTTGTGAGGAAGGCAGTTGTTTGGATTTGGTGATCTCCCTTTTGTGTGTAACTTAGATCCCCTGCTTAGATTTCTGATTGTCTGAATGATTAATTTCTCAACTGTTTAGAATAAATGAATGTGGGGATTGGATTGTTTTGCTTGTAAGGGGGGAACATTGAAAGAAAAATATTTTGAAATATTGCTTGAAATCTGTGCGAAAGTTGATTGAATTCTTAAGCTTGCCAGGTCTTGAGTCTTTTTAAGTTTTTGAGTGTAGTTTGCTTGGGGACAAGCAAAGTTTAAGTTTGGGGTATTTTGATGAGCCTCTGTTTGACTGGTTTTCTAACTAGTCAAGACCTTGGCTTTGTGCTTATTTTATACCATTTTTACCCAAATTAGACTTGATTGTTCCTAAGTAGTATTTTGAGTCTGTAAATTGTTTTTATGTTAATTTAGTTGTTTTAGAGTTGAATAATTATTTACTTTATTTTCTATTTTCAGGTTAATAAAAAGAAATAAATCTGGAGCCACTCGTCCCGCGAATAATCTCTCGCCCCGCGAGTATTGCAACCATGAAAAAGTCAGAGACGATCACGGCTTGCCCGTGTTGAAGATCACAGCCGTGGCAATTCTGAAGTTGAAGCGTTCGCCTCGCGAGCATTCCTTCGCCTCGCGAGGCTTGGAAGATCAGAAGCCATCACGGTTTGGGCGTGTTGAATGCCACGGGCGTAACATTTGGAAGCTGAATAGTTCGCCTCGCGAAGGATGTGCTCGCCTCGCGAGAAGACAAAGAGTTGCAGACCTTTCATGTAATTCGCCTCGCGAGCAATTGCTTCGCCTCGCGGAGTACTCGACTCGAAAACGTGTATATAAGCGGTCTTAGGCAGAAATGAAGGAAGAGAGAGAATTAGCCAGTTTTGGCTAGTTTCCGAACTTGTTAGCAATCGTTTTCCTTTTAGTTTGTTGTCTTTCTTTTGTAATGGAGAATTAGTCTCCTAGATTAATCTCTTGTAATTGGTTTCGTTAACATTTGAGGTTTTGTATTTCATGATCATTTGCTTTTCTCTTTTCAATACCATCTTGTATGTTTCTTTTTGTTATTTCGGGAATATATAGTGTTGTATTGTTTCATCTCGGTGATGCTATGTTCCTATATATAATCGCGTTTGTTATTTCGCGTGTGTTCATTCATGTTCGTTTGTTCATGAGAGCTTAACCCCGTTTGTTATTTCGGGAATAGGAACATACATCTGTAGTAATGGTTTTCGTTTGTTAATTGTTGCTACAACCGGGAGGGGATTAGTATCTCGCTTAGGATTTGCATGAACCAATGATAGTGGGAAACGAGAAACAGAGGGTTAATCGCTTTTGTCTATTTGCTATTCTCTTTAACTGCTTTGTTTTTAGTGTTTTGTTTTCTTAATTTAGTTTTCAATCCAAAACCCCCATTTCTAACTCTTACTAATTTTACATTAATAATAACAACAACTAAAGAGTCCTTGAGAGACGATCCGAGTTGTCGCACTATACTGCATTATTTTATAATCGCTCGTTCTTTTTGGCGCGTGGCGACAGCGCGGTCAAAAATTGGCGCCGTTGCCGGGGACTCTTGTTGTGTTATTAGCAGGAAAAAAAAATTAAAATATAAAAAAAAAAAAAAATTTTGCTGAATTTGTCTGGTTATGGATCTTACTGATAAGCTCACTTATTTGAAGCAATTGTTTCAGCAGACACAGTTTTGTGGCATGTGCGGCTCTCCTGAGCACCTGTATGAGGCATGCCCCATTCTGACAAATGCTACTTATTGGCCTCGAGCTTATACATTCCATCCTGACAATCAAGGCAAAAAGCTTGAGGATAATGAAGAACCTGTGGAATCAAATGCAGGTGTTGAGAGTGATGGGGTGGATGAACCGTGTGCAGAAAGTCCAGACAATCATATCTTTACTAACTTAGTTTCTTTTACTACATGTACTAACTGTCATCGACACTAACCCGTGTCTTTGTTTGTCTTGGGTTTCTTGACTTTATTTTGCAGGATGATAATGAGAATGAAGCAGCACCGTTAACCATTTCTAATTGTTTACCATTTCCCCCTGAGGAACCAGTGATGGATTTTGCACCCTTGGATCTTGCACCATGGCCGGTCCAAGAGGTTGAGCCCCACTTCTATTGGGGAGATTTTGTTGAAAAGGAGGTCATCTGTGACCCCAGAGGAAGTGAGAAGTCCGCCGCCTTTGGGTGGAGTTATCATGGTTGTCAAGTGCTCACCTCCGTATCAAAGCTGCAAGTTAGGGAGGATTGGAATGAATTTTTGTCCTTTGGCTACCATGTGGGACTTAAGCTACGAGCGGTGGGATCTCGGTGGAACCACCACCCTCAATGAGCTTTTCTTAACCCTTTCTCCTTAGTTTACTTTCATTTGCTTTGTTAGTTTTTGTTTGCTTTATTTCTGTTTCATTGTTAATAATGCTCCTGAATAATTTGAGAAGCTCAGGAGTTGTGTTTGTGTCTTAGTTATGGCAAGTTTGATGGGTTTGATTGATTTTGCATATATTGATTGCATGATAGTTTTGATTGTTTTCCCCTAGGATTTGAAAAAAATTTTGAAAAAAAAAGTGATTCCCATGTGATTGAAAACTGAACTTTGAGATTTTATTATGATGGCATGATTTATGATAAGTTTGGGGTGATAGGAAGCACACACTAGGGATATAATCTCTTTCAAATAATTTGCAAAAATGTCCAGGTGAGGTTTTGAGCCTCCAACATGTTTTAAACTGTGTGAAAATCGCTTTTTAAATTGCACTTTCCTGAATTTGATTGAATCTCTTTTTGGTTTGCATGATTATATGTTTGCTTCAGATGATTTAGGCATTTTCTTTGTAAATAGCTACTTAGCCTAAAATAATCATTCCTAATGCATGTTCCTTAGTTAGCCCCATTGAGCCTATTAGCCTATTGCTTCTTGATAACCTAATGTTATAAGACCAAAAAATCGGGAAAACCATGTTAACCCGATCTTAGGATTAGGAGAGCATGTAATCTTAGAATGGGTGCAAGAAACAAAAGTTTGGGGTGACTACCCGGTGCAATGTGTTGTTTGGGAATGGGAAAAAGAAAAAAAAGAAGGAAAGTGTAAAAACGAAGAAAAAATGTGAAAAAAAGAAAAGAAAAAAAAAACAGAAAAAAAAATAAAAAAAGGCCAGAAAGGCTGTTTGAATAAAGAGGCTGTAGCCACCCAAGGCAAAATGAAAAATGAAAAAGGAACTTGAGTTAAATTCAAAGTGTAAATAATGTTCATGCTCTCTTAGTTCCTAGGGTCTTCAGCCTAGTTCCTTTGTATATCCTACCCTTAGCCAGGCCCCATTACAACCCATAAAAGACCTTTCTGATGTTGTTTGCATGTTTTCTGTGGGAACTATTTAGAGATGAAAATCAAATTTATGGGAAGTGCTCTTAAAAGTGAAAATGAGTGAATTGTTAATAGCCTGACACAAATTGAGCGATTGAGTGAACAATAATTTCCCTTGTGAGGAAGGCAGTTGTTTGGATTTGGTGATCTCCCTTTTGTGTGTAACTTAGATCCCCTGCTTAGATTTCTGATTGTCTGAATGATTAATTTCTCAACTGTTTAGAATAAATGAATGTGGGGATTGGATTGTTTTGCTTGTAAGGGGGGAACATTGAAAGAAAAATATTTTGAAATATTGCTTGAAATCTGTGCGAAAGTTGATTGAATTCTTAAGCTTGCCAGGTCTTGAGTCTTTTTAAGTTTTTGAGTGTAGTTTGCTTGGGGACAAGCAAAGTTTAAGTTTGGGGTATTTTGATGAGCCTCTGTTTGACTGGTTTTATAACTAGTCAAGACCTTGGCTTTGTGCTTATTTTATACCATTTTTACCCAAATTAGACTTGATTGTTCCTAAGTAGTATTTTGAGTCTGTAAATTGTTTTTATGTTAATTTAGTTGTTTTAGAGTTGAATAATTATTTACTTTATTTTCTATTTTCAGGTTAATAAAAAGAAATAAATCTGGAGCCACTCGCCCCGCGAATAATCTCTCGCCCCGCGAGTATTGCAACCATGAAAAAGTCAGAGACGATCACGGCTTGCCCGTGTTGAAGATCACAGCCGTGGCAATTCTGAAGTTGAAGCGTTCGCCTCGCGAGCATTCCTTCGCCTCGCGAGGCTTGGAAGATCAGAAGCCATCACGGTTTGGGCGTGTTGAATGCCACGGGCGTAACATTTGGAAGCTGAATAGTTCACCTCGCGAAGGATGTGCTCGCCTCGCGAGAAGACAAAGAGTTGCAGACCTTTCATGTAATTCGCCTCGCGAGCAGTGCTTCGCCTCGCGAGTACTCTGACTCCAGAAACGTGTATATAAGCAGTCTTAGGCAGAAATGAAGGAAGAGAGAGAATTAGCCAGTTTTGGCTAGTTTCTGAACTTGTTAGCAATCGTTTTCCTTTTAGTTTGTTGTCTTTCTTTTGTAATGGAGAATTAGTCTCCTAGATTAATCTACTGTAATTGGTTTCTGTTAACATTTGAGGTTTTGTATTTCATGATCATTTGCTTTTCTCTTTTCAATACCATGCTGTATGTTTCTGTTTGTTATTTCAGGAATATATAGTGTTGTATTGTTTCATCTCGGTGATGCTATGTTCCTATATATAATCGCGTTTGTTATTTCGCGTGTGTTCATTCATGTTCGTTTGTTCATGAGAGCTTAACCCCGTTTGTTATTTCGGGAATAGGAACATACATCTGTAGTAATGGTTTTCGTTTGTTAATTGTTGCTACAACCGGGAGGGGATTAGTATCTGCTTAGGATTTGCATGAACCAATGATAGTGGGAAACTGAGAACAGTAGGTTAATCGCTTTTGTCTATTTGCTATTCTCTTTAACTGCTTTGTTTTTAGTGTTTTGTTTTCTTAATTTAGTTTTCAATCCAAAACCCCCATTTCTAACTCTTACTAATTTTCTGTTAATAATAACAACAACTAAAGAGTCCTTGAGAGACGATCCGAGTTGTCGCACTATACTGCATTATTTTATAATCGCTCGTTCTTTTTGGCGCGTGGCGACAGCGCGGTCAGTCCCACTCATAAGTGTGTGCAAAAGTGTAAGTGTAGTGTGTGAACAAAGCATCATAGTAAAAATATTTACAACTATAAGCAAAAAGGGTGAAATAAATATTTTTGAAGTTAACATAGTTTTGCACATTTAACTAGAGGTAACCATTTTTTAATGGATGTCGTAGGGTGCTAATACCTTCCCTACGCATAATTGACTCCCGAACTCTAAATCTGTTTTCAAAGACCATTCACTTAAAAAAGGTTTTTCCAATGTTTCCCTAAATAAAATAAACATTGGTGGCGACTCCATTTTTTCTCTAAATAATTGTTGTTCGCCGCTCCCTTCGCGATGTGGTTGCGACACTTGGTTTTGATTATGCTAAATTAGAACAGTCAACCAACTCTACCAACAAAAAAAAGGAACAGTCAACCAACTAAAATTAAATTTGTATGCTAATCAAATAAGTAAAGTGTCAGGACCCGACTTAGGCGTCCCTGACCGGCCAGAATAGAACTTCATTGTCCCATTCCCAAGGCCTTTCAAGCACGTATAAGTGACATCATAACAAGATATATTGAATATCATAAGTGATTATCAGAGTAAAATATTATACCAAAAGTAAGCCAAGGGTGGCCCTGAGTCAACAACAATAGTTTTAAAAAAAACAAAGCCCAAATGAGTTTACAACTAGAATGAAGTTTAAAACTCCAAAACAGGAGAAGATTCTCATATGACAATAAACCAAGCCACAAGAAACTGAAACAGCAGCAGCTGCGTGCACTACACAAGTTCGTGGGCTCCCTGAGATGGCTCCACTCGTGGAATACCTGAAGCTAAAACCAAAAAGGGCGGGGGTGAGTCCCAGAACTCAGTGAGGGATAAACAAAACATAATAGCAAAATAGTATGATAAGCCTCTGGCTCATCTAGTTTTATGGCTAGTATGACCAGGGTTTTGTGCAAATTATATCCTACTTTCACCCAAATTAGATTAGATTGTCCTCAAGCAAGGTTTTGAGTCATTTGCGTAGTTTTTGGTTAATTTAGCTAGTTTTGAATTAAATAAAGCTTATGGCTATTTTGTTGTTTCAAGATAATAAGAAGAGCAAGTAAGGAAGTGTATCTGAAGCAGAGGCTATCACGCCCAGGCCGTGACACTGGTCACGGCCGTGATGAGAAGATCATGAAAAGTCAGAAAGGATCACGACCTGACCGTGATGAAGGTCACGGCCGTGACAAGAGAGAAACCAAAAGTCAGAATGTATCACGGCCTGCCCGTGATAGCCATCACGGCCGTAACGTACCAGAATGCGAAAGGTCACCCTTGGCGAGAGACGATCACGGCACTGGCGTGACAACGCCATCACGGCCGTGATGCGCAGCCTCTTATAAAAGCGAAAGCGTTGCGACGCGAAATCATCCAGTTTTCACTACTTTACATTACACTTTTGAGTTTTCCTTCTGTCTGTAATGGAGAACTAAATTCTTAGGATTGATCTATTGTAATTGATTTCCATATACTTGAGGTTCTTGTATTTTCCTGTTTTGTATGCTTTTCCCTCTTCAATGCCATGCCTTGTATTTCTGTTTGTTTAATTCAGGAGTATAATGCATTGTATTGATTTATTTCCGGTGATATCATGTTCCTATAATCAATCGCGTTTGTTTAATTCGCGTGTGTACGTTCATGTTCGTTTAGTTCATGAGGGCTTAACCCCGTTTGTTTAATTCGGGAATAGGGACATGTATCTGTAGCAGTAGTCTCGTTTATAAATTGTTGCTACAACCGGGAGGGGATAAGAATTTGTTTAGGGCTCGGAAATTATATGAACCTATGATAGTGGGAAATCAAGAGCAATAGATTAATCTGTTTTTGACCATTTGATACCCTCCTTGAACTGCTTGTTTTCAATTGCTCTGTTTTTAATATTTTGTTTGTTTCTTATTTGCAATCCAATCCAAACCCCCCCTTTAAAACTGATTTTTGTGAAAGGTAACATTTTCAGAGTCCTTGAGAGACGACATCCGAGTTGTCGCACTACACTACAGTTTTAAACCCGCTCGTCCTTTTTGGCACGTGCGCGACAGCGCGACCAAAAATTGGCGCCGTTGCCGGGGACTCTGAGTTGTTATTTTTCGCAATTTGTTTTTTTTATTTTTATTTTCTTTTCTTTCTTTTAATTTCTGTTCTGTTTTGAATTGGTCTGGCTACTAGGTCTCATTGTCCTGAACTGTGTGATTTTGACCCAGAAATTGAAAGAACATTGCACACACTCCGTAGGGAATTTCGGGCTAGCACTAGTAGTAATTCCAATTTTAAAACTGCTTTTGAAAACATGGGAGACCAGAGGACATTAAGGCAGCTTGCTGCCCCTGATGTCAACTATAATGGATTATGTATCTCTTATCCTGGTGCTGACACCCCTTTTGAACTAAAATCTGGTTTTATTCACCTGTTGCCCAAGTTTAATGGTCTTGCAGGTGAGGATCCACACAAGCACTTAAAAGAATTCCAAGTTGTATGCTCCACAACCTCGAGAGCAGAGGAGTCACTGAGGACAGTATCAAGCTGAAGGCCTTTCCATTTTCACTCCAAGGAGCTGCAAAGGATTGGCTATTGTACCTTGAGCCTAACTCCATCACAACTTGGAATGATTTGAAGAGGGTGTTCCTAGAAAGGTATTTTCCTGCTTCAAGAGCTGCATCAATAAGGAAAGAGATATCTGGCATAAGGCAAGGAACGAGTCACTAGTGGAATCCTGGGAACGGTTCAAACATTTTGTCTCTAGTTGCCCCGAGCATCAAATATCTGAACAACTCCTGATCCAATACTTTTTTGAAGGATTGTTGCATATCGATAGGAATACATTGGATCTTGCTAGTGGGGAGCATTAGTTGATAAAACCCCAGCTGCTGCTAAGCAACTTATTGAGAATATGTCGTTGAATTCCCAGCAGTTTTCTACAAGAAGAAACTCAGTTGAGCCAAGAGGTGTGCATGAGATTCATAGTTCATCTTCCAACCAGGCCGCCCTTGAGGCCGCCCTTGAGAATAGATTGGATGAGCTGACTTCCTTTGTAAGGCAATTGGCAATAGACAAGGTTCAGCCTGCAAAGTTATGTAGCATGTGCAATGCACCTGAGCATCCATTTGATCCATGCCCGATCCAGAGGGAAGAGTTTGTCAGTGAAGTACCTCAGGCTTATGCAGTGAACCCCTATAATCAAGGAGGCAGTCAGAATCGGTACAGTATTCCAGATCTCTCTACTAATAGGTACCATCCTAGCTGGAGAAATCACCCTAATCTGCGGTATGGGAATTCTTCCCAACAACAGCCGATGGCACCTCAAAATCATCCTCCAGTGACCACTTCTGCACCTTCTGGACCATCATTAGAAGACTTGGTAAAGCAAATGGCTGCATCCAGATTATGCGGTTTCAGCAGAGGACGGATGCGAGTATTCAGGCATTGCATACACAGATTGGACAGATGGCCGCAGACATAAATAATATAAAGCAAGGTCAAAGAACAACCCAGCTGCCAGCACAGCCAGTGATCAATCCTAATGCCTCCAACCCCAATGTGAGTTTCATATCTTTGAGGTCTGGAAAGGTTGTTGAGGCCACTTCTGGAAAGGATGAAGAGACTATGAAGGCTTCTCCTGAGCCTACTGTTTAAGTTGCTCCCGAACCTGTGGTTGAAGTTGAAACTGAGAGAATGTATAGACCACCCATTCCGTTCCCACACAGTTACAGAAAAAATTTGAAGAGTGGTGGTGAAGATAAAGAGAAGGAAATTCTTGAGGTTTTAAGAAAGGTGGGTGTTAATATCCCTCTGTTGGATGTGATCAAGCAAGTGCCCAGATATGCAAAATTTCTCAAGGACCTATGCACCAACAAGAGGAAGATGAAGACTAATGAGAGGGTTGACTTGGGAAGAAATGTCTCAGCGCTTATACAGTCTAAGCCAGAAAGAGTTGTTGCTTTCACCCAGGCACTGCCACCGAAGTGCAAGGATCCAGGCACCTTCACTATCCCATGCACTATTGGGGACAAGAAGTTTGAAAACTGCATGTTGGACTTGGGAGCATCTATCAATGTCATGCCTACCTCCATCTTTAACAAACTGGATCTTGGTCCTTTGAAGTACACAGGTATCACCATTCAGTTGGCCAACAGGACCTGTGCCCGCCCCATGGGAATGGTGGAAGATGTACTAGTGCAAGTTGATGATCTGATCTTCCCAGCTGATTTCTACATCTTGGACATGGCAGGCGAGACACATTCCAGTAAATCACCAATCATCCTGGGCCGGCCATTCATGAAGACAGCCAAGACTAACATTGATGTGGGTGATGGGACCATGTCTATGAAGTTTGGGGATATAGTTGCAAAGTTTAACATATTTGATGCCATGAAACATCCAGCGGAAGAGCACTCTGTATTCCACATTGAGCTGGTATCTGAGACTATTGAGGATAACCATGAGAACTTGTTTTCTAATTTTCCACTTAATTCTGGCTGTGATGATATTCTTTCTTTTCTTGATTGTACTAACGCTAACCATTTTGTGGTTTGTGCTGAGATTGCTGCATGTTTAGCAGGTGATAAAATTGTCAGTGCAATGGATGAGAAACATGAAGAAGATGAAGGAGCACCGGAGGCCCTCTCTACCTCTTTGGACTTAGACTGCAAGGAATTGGATCCAGGTGACAGCTCCGGCTTACACTGCACTTGATCAGGGAGTACTCTTTTCCTTTCCCTCACTATGATCTTATAATTCTGTTGTTCATTGGGGACAATGCATGTTTTAAGTGTGGGGGAGGGAACTAGTTGTAGTTTTTCTTTTCTTTGAATAAAGCTCCTGAATAATTTGAGAAGCTCAGGAGCATTTGTGTGTTGAGTCTTAGTTGGCAAGTTTGCTAGATTTTGATTGATGTTGCACAGATTGCTTGCATGATTGATATGTAATGATTTCCCCCTAGGCTGAAAAATTTTTGTTTTTGAAAAGTGATTCCCATGTGAAATTGAAAACTGAACTTTGGGATTTTGTTATGATAGCATGATGAATGATAAGTTTGGGGTGATAGGAAGCACACACTAGGGATAATATCTCTTTCAAACAATTTGCATGAATGTCCAGGTGAGGTTTTGAGCCTCCAACATGTTTTAAACTGTGTGAAAATCACTTTCAAGTTGCACTTCCCTGGATTTGATTGAATCTCTTTTTGGTTTACATGATTATATGTGTGTAGCAAATGATTTAGGCAGTTTTTTTTTGTAAATAGCTACTTGGCCTGAATAAACTAATTCCTATTGCATGTTCCCTAGTTAGCCCTTTTGAGCCTACTAGCCTATTAGTTCTTGATAACCTAATGTTATAAGCCCAAAAATCTGGAAAACCATGTTAACCCGATCTTAGGATTAGGAGAGCATGTAATCTTAGAATGGGTGCAAGAACTAAAGTTTGGGGTGGCTGCAAGGTGTAATATGTTGTTGAAAAAAAAAAAGAGTTGGAGCCAAAAGCTTGTGAAAGAAAAAGTGTACAAATGTTGAAAAAAAAAATAATAAAATAAAAATACAAAAATGCCAAAAAGAAATAAAAAGAGCTGTAGCCACCCAGAAGTGTAAAGAAAAAAAATAAAGAAAGGAACTTGAGTGAAATTCAAAGTGTAAATATAGTTCATGCTCTCTTAGTTCCTAGGGTCTTCAGCTTAGTTTCTTTGTATATCCTACCCTTAGCCAGGCCCCATTACAACCCAATAAAGACCTTTTGATGTTGCTTGCATATTTTCTGTGGGAGCCATTTTGAGGTGAAAAGCAAATTTTTGGGAAGTGTACTTGAAAAGTGAAACTGAGTGCAAGTTGTTAGCCTGACATAAATTGAGTGACTGAGTGAACAAATAATGCCCTTGTGAGGAAGGCAGTTGTTTGGATTTGGTGATCTCCCTCTTGTGTGTGACTTAGATTCCCTGCTTAGATTTCTGATTGTTTTCATGATGAAACTCTCAATTGTTTAGAATAAATGAATTTGGGGATTGCTCTGTTAGAAAAGGGGGAAACAATGAAGAAAAATGTTTTGATGAAGTTGCTTGAATTTGTACAATGTTGGTTGAATCTTTTAAGCTTGCCAGGTCTTGAGTCCTTTTGATTTTTTTAGTCTTAGTTTGCTTGGGGACAAGCAAAGTTTAAGTTTGGGGTATTTTGATAAGCCTCTGGCTCATCTAGTTTTATGGCTAGTATGACCAGGGTTTTGTGCAAATTATATCCTACTTTCACCCAAATTAGATTAGATTGTCCTCAAGCAAGGTTTTGAGTCGTTTGCGTAGTTTTAGGTTAATTTAGCTAGTTTTGAATTAAATAAAGCTTATGGCTATTTTGTTGTTTCAGGATAATAAGAAGAGCAAGTAAGGAAGTGTATCTGAAGCAGAGGCTATCACGCCCAGGCCGTGACACTGGTCACGGCCGTGATGAGAAGATCATGAAAAGTCAGAAAGGATCACGGCCTGACCGTGATGAAGGTCACGGCCGTGACAAGAGAGAAACCAAAAGTCAGAATGTATCACGGCCTGCCCGTGATAGCCATCACGGCCGTAACGTACCAGAATGCGAAAGGTCACCCTTGGCAGAGACGATCACGGCCTGGCCGTGACAGCCATCACGGCCGTGATGCGCAGCCTCTTATAAAAGCAGAAACGTTGCAGACAGAAATCATCCAGTTTTTCACTACTTTACATTACACTTTTGAGTTTTCCTTCTGTCTGTAATGGAGAACTAAATTCTTAGGATTGATCTATTGTAATTGATTTCCATATACTTGAGGTTCTTGTATTTTCCTGTTTTGTATGCTTTTCCCTCTTCAATGCCATGCCTTGTATTTCTGTTTGTTTAATTCAGGAGTATAATGCATTGTATTGATTTATTTCCGGTGATATCATGTTCCTGTAATCAATCGTGTTTGTTTAATTCGCGTGTGTACGTTCATGTTCGTTTAGTTCATGAGGGCTTAACCCCGTTTGTTTAATTCGGGAATAGGGACATGTATCTGTAGCAGTAGTCTCGTTTGTAAATTGTTGCTACAACCGGGAGGGGATAAGAATTTGTTTAGGGCTCGGAAATTATATGAACCTATGATAGTGGGAAATCAAGAGCAATAGATTAATCTGTTTTTGACCATTTGATACCCTCCTTGAACTGCTTGTTTTCAATTGCTCTGTTTTTAATATTTTGTTTGTTTCTTATTTGCAATCCAATCCAAACACCCCACCAAAAAAAAATGAATGTTGTGAAAGGTAACATTTTCTGATTCCTTGAGTGACGACATCCGAGTTGTCGCACTACACTACAGTTTTAAACCCGCTCGTCCTTTTTGGCGCGTGCGCGACAGCGCGACCATAGTACAATATATATAAGCATCTCCATAAATATCTCATCCAGTTCTTCAGATTGTATATAAGCTTACATAGCAAATCTTCACTTGCTATGAAGTCAATTTGCCATTGGGCAAGATGCCTGTGTATCCCCTTAGAGTTGTTCACTAGAGTCTCCTTCTCCGACGGTCGCATTTATATCCCGGTCGAGTCCGCTGACCGGCAAGTGACCTCGGTCACTACACAACTACCCTCCGAACTCCAGGGTTTTTCACTAGAGGCCCCATGCTCCGACGGTCAAATTTATATGCCGGTCGAATCTGTTGACCGGTCAGATACACCAAGTCTTGTCCAATGTCTAAGCATCATACCAAAGCACCAAGTACAATAAATCATGCCTTATCATAACATACGTTCACCGAGCTTCATAATAAATCTTGAATAACCATCTCAGCAGTATTCAATGAAGTCCATAACATTCACAATCACAATTACATATAGGCAACATTGTAGTCATTTCA
The DNA here is from genome assembly GCA_030762895.1 of Sophora flavescens. Lineage (NCBI taxonomy): Eukaryota > Viridiplantae > Streptophyta > Magnoliopsida > Fabales > Fabaceae > Sophora > Sophora flavescens. The sequence continues at coordinate 251,048,369 of CM061063.1, read as the reverse complement.
TTCACACACTATCATCACTTGATAAGTTCATTCCAAAAGTTACACCATGAACATACACATAGTCACATTTAGCATATCACCACTAATTTCTTTATTCACATACCATATAATCAAACACATAATTTAACATATTCACAACTATTCTATTCCATATTATAGCCATGGTGACAACAACACAATCATTTCATTCACACTTTCATCACTTTATTGATACTTTCCAAGATGTACATTAATATAATCTAATATAATATATATTCACAACGTAGATAAAAATTCATTGAATAAATACCCTCACTAAAATTCAACCATAGAGGGAATCAACATTCGAAAGGCAACCACACTAAGATACACATCATAGCATAGTCATAAATCCACCAATACAAGACTGATGATAATGTTTCCAGCAAGCCTAGCCCAACTTTAAATGAAAACTATGAATATTATAGAGGTCCATAAATTCTGAAAATTTAACCACAACAAGGTGACACTAGTTTCATATAAAAAGATACTCTACAACTCCAGATATAAATTTTGAAGTAAAATATGTTCGAGTACATCCAAGACATACAATACTCTATTTTCAAAATTAAATTGGGACCTCCTCAGATCTCCTAAAATCACGAAACTTTACCACAACATACTCCTACACTTCAGTTTTCAACTGAAAAAAGTTTCATCTCAATCCGAATTTTATTAACCTTAAGATATGATTTTCTGAGCGCAGGCTGTTAGGGTACATTCGGGACAGCCTTAACCCTGTATTAAAAATTTAACTGAGAATAGCTCAGGTTTCCAAAAATCATAAAATTTATACATTATGTACCTCTAGATGTTAGATTTCCAACGAGACCAACTTCATATTAATCTGATATCTACAACTCTAGTTATAATTTTTTATCGCATGTCTGTTAGAATTTCAGACAAAAACCGAGATCCCCTAAGAAAAACACCAAACGTCAAGCTCCAACAGTGGAGTTTCCTCACCCCCAATTTTAAGGGTTCAACCAAACAGATAATGTGAGGGGGATGAGAGATCACACAAAAAGGAGAAGGGTGTGATCCTTAATTTTGGCAGGTAAGCTTGATATATGCTTTCTGCAGGAAACTAAATGTACTATGATTGATAATAGGATTGTTGCTAGTATGTGGGGTAGGGATGATGTTGATTGGTTTGCTAGAAACTCTGATGGGCTGTCAGGTGGTTTACTATTAATGTGGAGAAATGATCTGTTTTGCGTTGATTCTAATTTCCAAGGAACTAGATTTATTGGTATTTCGACAAATTGTGGAACTGATGGAATCTTTTATTTTGTCAATGTGTATTCATCTTGCTTCATGGAAGTCAAAAGACAATTGTGGAGTGAGCTTCTGAGATGCAAAAAGGATTTCGCTGAAGGACATTGGTGTATCGCAGGGGATTTCAATGCGGTGTTGGCTCCTAGTGAAAGAAAAGGGATAAATATGAATATAAACTAGCGTGAGATGGTGGAATTTAGGAGTTTCATTGAGGAGATGAATGTGGTGGATATCCATGTTTTGGGGAAAAATTTCACATGGTATAGTACGAATGGTGAATCCATGAGCAGATTGGACAGGTTTTTATTGTCTGAAGGTACAGTTTCGAAATGGAAGGCGAATGCTCAATGGGTTTGTTCTAGAGACATCTCGGATCATTGTCCAGTGTGGTTAAAATGTGAAGAAAGGGATTGCGGACCGAAGCCGTTAGGCTTCAACAATTGTTGGTTGGAGCATAAGGATTTCCTTTCTTTTGTCAAATACTGCTGGGATAATTTCCGTATTGAAGGTTGGAAAGGTTTTGTGCTCAAGGAGAAATTGAAGCTTCTAAAAGAACAGCTTAGAAAGTGGAATAAGGAGGTATTTGGGTTCCTAGACTTAAATATTGATAATATTGTTGCTGACATGAATTTGTTGGATGACTTGGTTGCTTCAGGGGAGGTGGTGCATCATGACTTTAGGAAGGCCCTTGTCTGAACAGTTTTGGCAGCAACTATGTCTCAAAGAAAGCCTTTTAGCTCAAAAATCAAGAGCTAGATGGATTCTACTTGGCGATGCAAATTCACAGTTTTTCATGGTTGTCTAAAAGGAAGAAGGAGAAAGAATCAAATTGAAGCACTAAAGGTTGGTGACTCTTGGGCAGAAATAGTACCCCATATAAAAGGTGGGATTTTGAGGTTTTTTAAAGAACAATTTTCCTCCAATCTGAATTTTAAGTGCCCTATTTTGGATGGGATTGATTTTGGACAGATTTCTTATGATGAAAATGTTATGCTTACATCAATTGTTACTTTGGAGGAGCTCAAGGAGATAGTATGGAGTTGTGATGGCAACAAAAACTCGGGTCCGGATGGCTTTAATTTTGATTTTATTAAGGAATGTTGGGATTTTTTGATGGATGATTTGTTGGGTTTTGTACACGAGTTTCAGCTTAATGCTCAATTTTACAAAGCCATTACTGCTGCGTTTATTGCTTTGATTCCTAAGGTCGAGCACCCTTAAAATGTATCTGATTATCGACCCATGTCCCTTGTTGGATGCTTGTACAAGATTGTTGCAAAATTATTGGCTTCTAGATTGAAGAAAGTGTTGAGTGAAATTATATCACCTTGCCAGACAGCTTTCCTCCCAAATAGAAACATACTAGATGGTGTGCTTATTGCTAATGAAGTGATTGATCTTGCAAAGAGGGGAAAGGAGAAGTGTTTGATGTTCAAGGTTGACTTTGAGAAGGCCTATGACTCTGTGGACTGGGGCTTTCTAGATTATATGATGTCTAGAATGGGTTTTTGTTATAATTGGCCTAGGTGGATGAAAGCATGTATATGTTCTAGTTCTATGTCTGTTTTGGTGAACGGCAGCCCTACGGATAAGTTTGTGGTTTAGAGAGGGTTGAGACAGGGGGACCCTCTCGCTCCTTTTCTATTTATTAGTGTTGCTGAAGGTCTGCATGGTTTGGTTAAAATGGCTGTTGATTCTGGTCAGTTCGGTGTGTATAAAGCTTTTTAAGAGGTTTCTTTCCCACTGCTTAAGTATGCTGATGATACTATCATTTTATGTGAGCCTTCTTGGGGTAACTTATGGAACATTAAGGCGATTTTTTGTGCCTTTGAGCTTGTTTCTGGTTTGAGAGTTAACTTCTCAAAGAGCAATTTATTTAGTATACATGTTGATGATACCTTCATGTAGTCGGCAGCTTCCTTTCTTGCTTGCGATGTGTGGCCACATTCCTTTTAAATTTCTTGGCATTCCTATTAGGGCTAATCCTAGGAGGTGTGCTACTTGGAAACCCATCATTAATCTTATGCAGAGGAGATTATTGGGTTGGAGGAAATCTCAACTGTCGATTGGAGGTAGAGTGGTGTTCATCAACTCTGTCTTATCCAGTTTGCCAGTATACTTTTTCTCATTTTTTAAAGCAAGGTAATACACTCTCTTATTAATATACGGGATAAAACTTCTTTGGGGTGGTTTGGGTGATAAACGAGAAAGTGTCTTTGGATCAGGTTTGGAAAAAGTATGTAAGTTAAAGTCAATGGGTGGGCTTGGAGTTAAAAATATGGAAGTGTTTAATTTGAGTCTTTTAGCAAAATGGAAGTGGAAATGTCTTAATGACTATAATGCAGTCTGGTTTAACCTTCTTTCTCATAGATATGGTCCTTTAAATTCGGGTGTCCTTGATGGGTACAGTGCAACAATGCACTCTTCTTTATGGTGGAAGGATTTGATTTCTTTAAATACTGTGTGGTTCTTTAATATGGTGAAACAAAAACTTGGTATTGGCGATGTTAATAGATTTTGGGAAGATCAGTGGTTGGGCTCTAATCCCTTTAAGGATGTTTATCCTAATTGGTATCAGCTTGCAATTGATCATCATATTTCTGTGGCTAATGCTAGTGAATGGCATGAAAATGAATGGAGATGGTCTTGGTCCTTGGTCGCGCTGTCGCCACGCGCCAAAAAGAACGAGCGATTATTAAAATAATGTAGTATAGAGCGACAACTCGGATATCGTCTCTCAAGGACTCTTTAGGCGTTGTTATTATTAACAGAAAATCAAAAGTTAGTTTTTGGGGGGTTTTGAGTTTGAAATAAAATAAAGAACAGAATGGAAAACATAACAATGAAAACAAAGCAGTTAAAAGAGAATAGCAAATAAACTAAAGACGATTAACCTACTGTTCTTGGTTTCCCACTATCATTGGTTCATGCAAATCCAAGCCCTAAGCAGATTCTAAACCCTTTCCGATTGTAGCATCAATTTACAAGCGAAATCAATACTACGAGACATATATTCCTATTCCCGAATTAAGCAAACGGGGTGAGGCACTCATGAACTAAGCGAACATGATTGAACACACGCGAATTAAGCAAACGCGATTATATACAGGAACATACAATCATCGAAATAAATCAATACTAATCCTATACATATTTGAATTAAGCAAACAGAAACATATAGAACAGTACTGAAAAGGAATAGCAATTCAAATAGGAAATCCAGAACCTCAAGTGTAATTGAAACCAATCCCATTAGATTAATCTAGGAGACTAGTTCTCCATAACAAACATAAGCAGAAAAGGAAACAAAACAAACTACAACTACTGACTAGCTAAGACTAGCCAAAACTGACTAGCCCCCGCTCAGACCCTTAAGTTCTGCCTAAACAAGCTTTTATACAACTCCTGGAATCCACGTCCTCGCGAGGCGAAGCACTTCTCGCGAGGCGAATATTACGAACAGTCTGCAACCTTTGGTTCTCGCGAGGCGAGCATATCCTTCGCGAGGCGAGAATTGGAAGGGTCTTCTTATTACGCCCGTTATGAACATCAGGGGCCAACCGTGATGCTTTCTGACTTCCGAGGCTCGCGAGGCGAATGAATGCTCGCGAGGCGAACGCTTCAACTCAAAAACTGCCACGCCCGTGATCTTCAACACGGGTAAACCGTGATCGTCTCTGACTTTTCAGGGCTGGGTGACTCGCGACGCGAGATATCCTTCGCGGGGCGAACCGGAATTATTTCCTTTTTATTAACCTGAAAATAAGAAAATAACATAAGTACTTTATTTAACTCTAAATCAACTAAATTAACCTAAAAACACTTTACAGACTCAAAATACTACTTACGGACAATCAAGTCTAATTTGGGTGAAAATGATATAAAATTAGCACAAAGCCAAGGTCTTTACTAGTTATAAAACCAGTCAAACAGAGGCTCATCAAAATACCCCAAACTTAAACTTTGCTTGTCCCCAAGCAAACTAAAACTTAAAAACTTAAAAAGACTCAAGACCTGGCACAACATGGCGAGCTTAAGGATTCAATCAACCTTGCACAAATTTCAAGCAATTCAACGAAATGATTTTTCTTTCAATGTTCCCCCCTTTCCAAACAAAGCAATCCCCACAATCATTTATTCTAACCAATTGAGAATTTCATCATTCAGGCAATCATCAATCTAAGCAGGGGCTCTAAGTCACACACAAGAAGGAGATCACCAAATTCAAACAACTGCTTTCCTCACAAGGGAAATTTATGTTCACTCAATCGCTCAGTTTGTGTCAGGTTAACATTTCACTCAATTTTCACTTTTAAGAAGCACTTCCCATAAATTTGATTTTCATCTCTAAATGATTCCCACAGAAAACATGCAAACAACATCAGAAGGTCTTTTATGGGTTGTAATGGGGCCTGGCTAAGGGTAGGATATAAAAAGGAGCTAGGCTGAAGACCTTAGGAACTAAGAGAGCATGAACATTATGTACACTTTGAATTTCTACTCAAGTTCCTTTCTTCATTTTCCTTTATGCTTTGGGTGACTACAACCTCTTTTATTTTTAACATTCTTCTTTTTTTTTTTGGCATTTTTGCACTTTTAAATTTTTTATTTTTTTATTTTTTTATTTTTATTTTTTTTTTCTTTTTCCCAATCCCAAACAGCATATTACACCTTGTAGCCACCCCAAACTTTAGTTTCTTGCACCCATTCCAAGACTCCATGCTCTCCTAATCCTAAGATCGGGCTAACATGGTTTTCCAGATTTTTGGGCTTATAACATTAGGTTATCAAGAATTAACAGGCTAATGGGCTCAATGGGGCTAACTAAGGAACATGCATTAGGGATGGTTATTTTAGGCTAAGTAGCTATTTACAAAGAAAATGCCTAAATCATTTGAAGCAAACACATAATCATGCAAATCAAAAAGAGATTCAAGCAAATTCGGGAAAGTGCAACTTAAAAGAGATTCTCACAGTCAAAAACATGTTGGAGGCTCAAAACCTCACCTGGACATTCATGCAAATTGCTTGACAGAGATTCTATCCCTAGTGTGTGCTTCCTATCACCCCAAACTTATCATAAATCATGCCATTACAACAAAATCTCAAAGTTCAGTTTTCAATCATATGGGGATCATTTGTCAAAAAAATTTCTCAAATCCTAAGGGGAAAAAGTCAACACTATCATGCAATCCATCTATGCAATTTCAGTCAAACCAATAAACTTGCCGACAAAAGACTCAAACACAACTCCTGAGCTTCTCAAATTATTCAGGAGTTTTATTCAAAACAAAACAGAATTAAAGTAAAGAAAAGAAAATTAAAAAGGAGAAAGGGTTAAGAAAACTCATTGAACGGCGGTTCCACCAGGATCCCACTGCTTGTAGCATAAGGCCCACGTGGTGGCCAAAGGGCGGAAGCTCATTCCATGCTTCCATGACTTGCAGCCTTGATTTGGAAGTGGGTGCTTGACAATTATGACGACCTCGCCGAGTGCGGCGGACTTCTCACTTCCTCTCAGGTCACAGATGACCGCTTTCTCAACAAAATCTCCCCAATAGAAGTGGGGCTCAACCTCTTGGACCGGCCATGGTGCAAAATCCAAGGGTTTAAACTCCATCACTAGTGGCTCCTGGGGGGGAGGTGGCAAATAGTTAGCTGGGGTTACTGGTGCTGCTTCAAATTCTGCAAGGTCTTCATCCACTGCACTTACGGATTCATCACTTGTTAAACCTGCAGAAATTTCAGCACACACTACACAAGGGTTAGAGTTGGTAGAGTTAGTACATATATCACAATAAAATGAATCAGGAAAATTCTGAATGTCTGGAAATTCAGCAATTAATTCATCCACCCCATTACTCTCAACACATGCATCTAAGACCAAAGATTCTTCTTTATCCTCAAGCACGGTGGAGCAAATGTTCTCCTGATCCTCCTGATGCTCATTTCCTATATGAACATGGCCCTCAACCTCATCTGTCTCCTGTTCCATATGGATGCTTTGCTTAACATACCTTTCAAAATAACATTCTACACACAAAGCAGTGCCATCACAATAACAATCATCACATGCATCAGGGAATTCAACACACAATTCATCATCAGAAACATTATCAACATTATCATCAGAAATATTTTCAAGAATAACTATTTGTGAATCTTTATGTTCTTCAGGGGGCTGTGGAGTTAGCATTGCAGCCGAGTTGGCAACAATTTGATCAATTTGCATAGCCAACTTCTGAGATTCAGCTTCTCCCCTCTGATATTCAAGATTACTTGCCTCCATCATCCGTTGAAATTCGAGATTACTTGCCTCCATTCTCTGTTGGAACTCAAGATTTTGTTGTGCCCACCGTTGATTGTTCTCTTCCATTTGTTGTAGCATTGAAGCAATCTCATCCAAGGTGCTCTGTCCTACACTTTGTTGGCTAAAATGATTATTCACTCCAAACCTGCCACAATCACTATTAGACTCATAACTTCCAGTAAAATTAGGATAATATGTGCATGGTTGCTCATAATAAACATTAGGCACATAATTTCGCATATAATTATCCATGGGGCAAAATTCACAACCAGACAATGCAGACAAAACTAATTAGCAAAGATTTTTTTTTTCTGCTAATAACAACAAACCAGAGTCCCCAGCAACGGCGCCAATTTTTTGGTCGCGCTGTCGCCACGCGCCAAAAAGAACGAGCGATTATTAAAATAATGTAGTATAGAGCGACAACTCGGATATCGTCTCTCAAGGACTCTTTAGGCGTTGTTATTATTAACAGAAAATCAAAAGTTAGTTTTTGGGGGGTTTTGAGTTTGAAATAAAATAAAGAACAGAATGGAAAACATAACAATGAAAACAAAGCAGTTAAAAGAGAATAGCAAATAAACTAAAGACGATTAACCTACTGTTCTTGGTTTCCCACTATCATTGGTTCATGCAAATCCAAGCCCTAAGCAGATTCTAAACCCTTTCCGATTGTAGCATCAATTTACAAGCGAAATCAATACTACGAGACATATATTCCTATTCCCGAATTAAGCAAACGGGGTGAGGCACTCATGAACTAAGCGAACATGATTGAACACACGCGAATTAAGCAAACGCGATTATATACAGGAACATACAATCATCGAAATAAATCAATACTAATCCTATACATATCTGAATTAAGCAAACAGAAACATATAGAACAGTACTGAAAAGGAATAGCAATTCAAATAGGAAATCCAGAACCTCAAGTGTAATTGAAACCAATCCCATTAGATTAATCTAGGAGACTAGTTCTCCATAACAAACATAAGCAGAAAAGGAAACAAAACAAACTACAACTACTGACTAGCTAAGACTAGCCAAAACTGACTAGCCCCCGCTCAGACCCTTAAGTTCTGCCTAAACAAGCTTTTATACAACTCCTGGAATCCACGTCCTCGCGAGGCGAAGCACTTCTCACGAGGCGAATATTACGAACAGTCTGCAACCTTTGGTATTCTCGCGAGGCGAGCATATCCTTCGCGAGGCGAGAATTGGAAGGGTCTTCTTATTACGCCCGTTATGAACATCAGGGGCCAACCGTGATGCTTTCTGACTTCCGAGGCTCGCGAGGCGAATGAATGCTCGCGAGGCGAACGCTTCAACTCAAAAACTGCCACGCCCGTGATCTTCAACACGGGTAAACCGTGATCGTCTCTGACTTTTCAGGGCTGGGTGACTCGCGACGCGAGATATCCTTCGCGGGGCGAACCGGAATTATTTCCTTTTTATTAACCTGAAAATAAGAAAATAACATAAGTACTTTATTTAACTCTAAATCAACTAAATTAACCTAAAAACACTTTACAGACTCAAAATACTACTTACGGACAATCAAGTCTAATTTGGGTGAAAATGATATAAAATTAGCACAAAGCCAAGGTCTTTACTAGTTATAAAACCAGTCAAACAGAGGCTCATCAAAATACCCCAAACTTAAACTTTGCTTGTCCCCAAGCAAACTAAAACTTAAAAACTTAAAAAGACTCAAGACCTGGCACAACATGGCGAGCTTAAGGATTCAATCAACCTTGCACAAATTTCAAGCAATTCAACGAAATGATTTTTCTTTCAATGTTCCCCCTTTCCAAACAAAGCAATCCCCACAATCATTTATTCTAACCAATTGAGAATTTCATCATTCAGGCAATCATCAATCTAAGCAGGGGCTCTAAGTCACACACAAGAAGGAGATCACCAAATTCAAACAACTGCTTTCCTCACAAGGGAAATTTATGTTCACTCAATCGCTCAGTTTGTGTCAGGTTAACATTTCACTCAATTTTCACTTTTAAGAAGCACTTCCCATAAATTTGATTTTCATCTCTAAATGATTCCCACAGAAAACATGCAAACAACATCAGAAGGTCTTTTATGGGTTGTAATGGGGCCTGGCTAAGGGTAGGATATAAAAAGGAGCTAGGCTGAAGACCTTAGGAACTAAGAGAGCATGAACATTATTTACACTTTGAATTTCTACTCAAGTTCCTTTCTTCATTTTCCTTTATGCTTTGGGTGACTACAACCTCTTTTATTTTTAACATTCTTTTTTTTTTGGCATTTTTGCACTTTTAAATTTTTTATTTTTTTATTTTTTTATTTTTATTTTTTTTTTCTTTTTCCCAATCCCAAACAGCATATTACACCTTGTAGCCACCCCAAACTTTAGTTTCTTGCACCCATTCCAAGACTCCATGCTCTCCTAATCCTAAGATCGGGCTAACATGGTTTTCCAGATTTTTGGGCTTATAACATTAGGTTATCAAGAATTAACAGGCTAATGGGCTCAATGGGGCTAACTAAGGAACATGCATTAGGGATGGTTATTTTAGGCTAAGTAGCTATTTACAAAGAAAATGCCTAAATCATTTGAAGCAAACACATAATCATGCAAATCAAAAGAGATTCAAGCAAATTCGGGAAAGTGCAACTTAAAAGAGATTCTCACAGTCAAAAACATGTTGGAGGCTCAAAACCTCACCTGGACATTCATGCAAATTGCTTGACAGAGATTCTATCCCTAGTGTGTGCTTCCTATCACCCCAAACTTATCATAAATCATGCCATTACAACAAAATCTCAAAGTTCAGTTTTCAATCATATGGGGATCACTTGTCAAAAAAATTTCTCAAATCCTAGGGGGAAAAAGTCAACACTATCATGCAATCCATCTATGCAATTTCAGTCAAACCAATAAACTTGCCGACAAAAGACTCAAACACAACTCCTGAGCTTCTCAAATTATTCAGGAGTTTTATTCAAAACAAAACAGAATTAAAGTAAAGAAAAGAAAATTAAAAAGGAGAAAGGGTTAAGAAAACTCATTGAACGGCGGTTCCACCAGGATCCCACTGCTTGTAGCATAAGGCCCACGTGGTGGCCAAAGGGCGGAAGCTCATTCCATGCTTCCATGACTTGCAGCCTTGATTTGGAAGTGGGTGCTTGACAATTATGACGACCTCGCCGAGTGCGGCGGACTTCTCACTTCCTCTCAGGTCACAGATGACCGCTTTCTCAACAAAATCTCCCCAATAGAAGTGGGGCTCAACCTCTTGGACCGGCCATGGTGCAAAATCCAAGGGTTTAAACTCCATCACTAGTGGCTCCTGGGGGGGAGGTGGCAAATAGTTAGCTGGGGTTACTGGTGCTGCTTCAAATTCTGCAAGGTCTTCATCCACTGCACTTACGGATTCATCACTTGTTAAACCTGCAGAAATTTCAGCACACACTACACAAGGGTTAGAGTTGGTAGAGTTAGTACATATATCACAATAAAATGAATCAGGAAAATTCTGAATGTCTGGAAATTCAGCAATTAATTCATCCACCCCATTACTCTCAACACATGCATCTAAGACCAAAGATTCTTCTTTATCCTCAAGCACGGTGGAGCAAATGTTCTCCTGATCCTCCTGATGCTCATTTCCTATATGAACATGGCCCTCAACCTCATCTGTCTCCTGTTCCATATGGATGCTTTGCTTAACATACCTTTCAAAATAACATTCTACACACAAAGCAGTGCCATCACAATAACAATCATCACATGCATCAGGGAATTCAACACACAATTCATCATCAGAAACATTATCAACATTATCATCAGAAATATTTTCAAGAATAACTATTTGTGAATCTTTATGTTCTTCAGGGGGCTGTGGAGTTAGCATTGCAGCCGAGTTGGCAACAATTTGATCAATTTGCATAGCCAACTTCTGAGATTCAGCTTCTCCCCTCTGATATTCAAGATTACTTGCCTCCATCATCCGTTGAAATTCGAGATTACTTGCCTCCATTCTCTGTTGGAACTCGAGATTTTGTTGTGCCCACCGTTGATTGTTCTCTTCCATTTGTTGTAGCAATGAAGCAATCTCATCCAAGGTGCTCTGTCCTACACTTTGTTGGCTAAAATGATTATTCCTGCCACAATCACTATTAGACTCATAACTTCCAGTAAAATTAGGATAATATGTGCATGGTTGCTCATAATAAACATTAGGCACATAATTTCGCATATAATTATCCATGGGGCAAAATTCACAACCAGACAATGCAGACAAAACTAATTAGCAAAGATTTTTTTTTCCTGCTAATAACAACAAACCAGAGTCCCCGGCAACGGCGCCAATTTTTGGTCGCGCTGTCGCCACGCGCCAAAAAGAACGAGCGATTATTAAAATAATGTAGTATAGAGCGACAACTCGGATATCGTCTCTCAAGGACTCTTTAGGCGTTGTTATTATTAACAGAAAATCAAAAGTTAGTTTTTGGGGGGTTTTGAGTTTGAAATAAAATAAAGAACAGAATGGAAAACATAACAATGAAAACAAAGCAGTTAAAAGAGAATAGCAAATAAACTAAAGACGATTAACCTACTGTTCTTGGTTTCCCACTATCATTGGTTCATGCAAATCCAAGCCCTAAGCAGATTCTAAACCCTTTCCGATTGTAGCATCAATTTACAAGCGAAATCAATACTACGAGACATATATTCCTATTCCCGAATTAAGCAAACGGGGTGAGGCACTCATGAACTAAGCGAACATGATTGAACACACGCGAATTAAGCAAACGCGATTATATACAGGAACATACAATCATCGAAATAAATCAATACTAATCCTATACATATCTGAATTAAGCAAACAGAAACATATAGAACAGTACTGAAAAGGAATAGCAATTCAAATAGGAAATCCAGAACCTCAAGTGTAATTGAAACCAATCCCATTAGATTAATCTAGGAGACTAGTTCTCCATAACAAACATAAGCGAAAAAGGAAACAAAACAAACTACAACTATCGACTAGCTAAGACTAGCCAAAACCGACTAGCCCCCGCTCAGACCCTTAAGTTCTGCCTAAACAAGCTTTTATACAACTCCTGGAATCCACGTCCTCGCGAGGCGAAGCACTTCTCGCGAGGCGAATATTACGAACAGTCTGCAACCTTTGGTTCTCGCGAGGCGAGCATATCCTTCGCGAGGCGAGAATTGGAAGGGTCTTCTTATTACGCACGTTATGACCATCGGGGCCAACCGTGATGCTTTCTGACTTCCGAGGCTCGCGAGGCGAATGAATGCTCGCGAGGCGAACGCTTCAACTCAAAAACTGCCACGCCCGTGATCTTCAACACGGGTAAACCGTGATCGTCTCTGACTTTTCAGGGCTGGGTGACTCGCGACGCGAGATATCCTTCATGTGAGCTAACCGAATTATTTCCTTTTTATTAACCTGAAAATAAGAAAATAACATAAGTACTTTATTTAACTCTAAATCAACTAAATTAACCTAAAAACACTTTACAAACTCAAAATACTACTTACGGACAATCAAGTCTAATTTGGGTGAAAATGATATAAAATTAGCACAAAGCCAAGGTCTTTACTAGTTATAAAACCAGTCAAACAGAGGCTCATCAAAATACCCCAAACTTAAACTTTGCTTGTCCCCAAGCAAACTAAAACTTAAAAACTTAAAAAGACTCAAGACCTGGCACAACATGGCGAGCTTAAGGATTCAATCAACCTTGCACAAATTTCAAGCAATTCAACGAAATGATTTTTCTTTCAATGTTCCCCCCTTTCCAAACAAAGCAATCCCCACAATCATTTATTCTAACCAATTGAGAATTTCACCATTCAGGCAATCATCAATCTAAGCTGGGGCTCTAAGTCACACACAAGAAGGAGATCACCAAATTCAAACAACTGCTTTCCTCACAAGGGAAATTTATGTTCACTCAATCGCTCAGTTTGTGTCAGGTTAACATTTCACTCAATTTTCACTTTTAAGAAGCACTTCCCATAAATTTGATTTTCATCTCTAAATGATTCCCACAGAAAACATGCAAACAACATCAGAAGGTCTTTTATGGGTTGTAATGGGGCCTGGCTAAGGGTAGGATATAAAAAGGAGCTAGGCTGAAGACCTTAGGAACTAAGAGAGCATGAACATTATTTACACTTTGAATTTCTACTCAAGTTCCTTTCTTCATTTTCCTTTATGCTTTGGGTGACTACAACCTCTTTTATTTTTAACATTCTTTTTTTTTTGGCATTTTTGCACTTTTAAATTTTTTATTTTTTATTTTTTTTATTTTTTTATATTTTTTTCTTTTTCCCAATCCCAAACAGCATATTACACCTTGTAGCCACCCCAAACTTTAGTTTCTTGCACCCATTCCAAGATTCCATGCTCTCCTAATCCTAAGATCGGGCTAACATGGTTTTCCAGATTTTTGGGCTTATAACATTAGGTTATCAAGAATTAACAGGCTAATAGGCTCAATGGGGCTAACTAAGGAACATGCATTAGGGATGGTTATTTTAGGCTAAGTAGCTATTTACAAAGAAAATGCCTAAATCATTTGAAGCAAACACATAATCATGCAAATCAAAAAGAGATTCAAGCAAATTCGGGAAAGTACAACTTAAAAGAGATTCTCACAGTCAAAAACATGTTGGAGGCTCAAAACCTCACCTGGACATTCATTAACCTGAAAATAAGAAAATAACATAAGTACTTTATTTAACTCTAAATCAACTAAATTAACCTAAAAACACTTTACAGACTCAAAATACTACTTAAGGACAATCAAGTCTAATTTGGGTGAAAATGATATAAAATTAGCACAAAGCCAAGGTCTTTACTAGTTATAAAACCAGTCAAACAAAGGCTCATCAGTCCTGGAGACGTACATTATTTATAGATGAGGAAATTGCTCTTGCTGATTTGAATCTTTGTTTATTTGATGTTAAACATGTGGTATCTATGACAGATAGGTGGATTTGGTTGCCTAATTCCTCGGGTGTTTTTTGTACAAAATTGACTTATCTTAGTTTGCTTCAAAGTAATTATGAGGATGTTGGTTTGAATCAAAATCTTTCTTTGGCCTTTAGAAGAGTATGGAGAACTGTTGTTCCATCAAAGGTAGCTATTTTTGTTTGGCGCTTATTATAGGATCGACTTCCTACTAGGGAGGCTTTAATACACCGAGGTATTATCCCTGCTTCCCATAATGATTGCTGTGTTTTCTGCTTCCAACATGTGGAGACGGAGGATCATCTGTTTTGCTCTTGTGTGGTTTCTTATAATATTTGGCGATCAGTTTATAATTGGTTGGGCATTTCTGGTATGTGGCTTGATAATGTGGTGGGGAACTTTTTGGCACATAGGATCCCTATTAAGGGCAAGCATGATGGGAAGCTATCTTATCTTATTTGGTGCGCTGTTGTATGGACACTTTGGCTGGTCAGAAATAGAATTATTTTCCAAAATGTCTGTGTAGATTTCAATGCATTATTAGTGCAGGTGAAAATTATCTCATGGAATTGGTTCATTTACAGGGAGGGTATAAGGTCAGGGAGGATTCTTTCAGACTGGTGTTTAAATTCAGTTTTGTGTTGTTCTTCTGTCTAATGTCTTGTATTTGACTATTTTGTGGTTTAGAGAATTTCTTATACTCCTTTGTTATTAATAATATTCTTCTTTACTGATAAAAAAAAACTCACCATTAACATATTAGTCAAAGAATAATCAACCTAAACATTTCCAAACGATTTTCATGAAAGGGGTTCACCCAAAACAACTCACAAACATCCCTATTTCAACCATCATCAACCCATTTCATATCCCTCAAAAATATCCACGAAAATTATCCCATAAAAAATCATAGATCCCTCACCTTGTTTGAAGTTCTTGGATATCTCTTTCCTTCTCCTTTTGTTACTCTTTCCTCTTTGTCTTCTCCTTTCATTCTTTTCTTCTCTTCTTCTCATCTTCTTCACCTTTTCTTCTAGGGTTGCTAATGACCGCCCATCTCCCTCCCTTTAACCATTTATACCATATCACTTTTATCAAAACATCCTTAATGTTATGTTAACTCATTACTTAGACCTTGGGTACATATGAAATATGTCTCTAACTTAATTATGATAACCCATTTATGTTTTTTTTTTCTTGTTTTTTTTTAAGTACACTAATAATAATTATTATACTCTAGTAATTTCCTCATGTTATAAATAATTTATAACATGCCAAACAAATTCTTCATTTTACTATTTATTTATTTTATTTTTAAAAAATACCTTATACCATTTTTTCGGGTATTAGATTAAGGACAAAGTAATGGAATAAAAAATAACTTCAAAATATATAGCAATAATGTATCATTTGCATGAGGCAAGGGATAGGAATTTAACACACGCACCTCTACATAACATTACCTAAACCACACCCAAAAGTTTAATAAAAAGTATTACTTAACTATAGCAATTAATTGACTTTAACTAATAGTTTTAAAATTTGTCCAAACATCTCGGCTTCAAACTATTACAAGGGAAACACGCCTATTATTAGTTACGGATGTTCTCTACTTCTCTTCCTTGATGGGGTTTATAAAGTGATTGAGACCATTAGTCAGAGCAGACGAAGAGATCATAGAAGCTTTCAGTATGCTGAGACCCTGCAACAGCACCCTAAAAAATATTTATTAAAAAAACGTACATGGATAGCACAATTGCTATATATTTCACCGGTTGAAGACTGCGGCTCCAAATAGCTTAATGGAGCACATGCAATATCAAACAGAAAAGAAATCCATATTCTCTTCTATAATCTTTTGCAACAGTTAAATGGCTGCTAAAAAATTCCTCACCGATAAAATGACTGTAGCAAGAATAATTGGAAGCAATCTCTTCATCAATCGGCAATATATGCCTTTGGACTTTAAATTGATGAGCAAGCCGAGAATTAACCAGACTGCGCTTCAGATCAGGAAAACTCAAATATCTGTTACCATCAAAGTCAACAACGCTCTTGTACAGATTATCTATACTCGCACAACCTCACCCAAAGGGAATGTCAAAAAAACTAAACAGGAAGTCAACAAAATCATCTTCAGCTAAAGCAAACAATATCTTCCTTTTGGATTTTCTTATCGTTACCTTAAGTTCAATCATCTCACCTCACATTGAACACCTGCCCACCAGTATTAAAAGACATTGCATTACTCGTTTGTGCCTTCGGAGAGAACTGTTTATTCCTCAAAAAAAAATTGAGTTAAAGGTATCTTTGAGAATAAGCAACACATAAGTAAGTCCACCATCTACAAAATATGAATTAAACACGATAAATTTAATATTTTAATTTGAATAAATCAGACAAATTATTGATCAATTATAATAAGTAACTTAACTGATTAATTAATATATCCTTCATAAGTTCTCAAAAGGTTATGAGGAAAAAAAAAATCATACTGATGAGTAATGTATATATGTATGCCAACACGTCTGGCCAAGTTCCGCCAACACTTGCTTCACTGAGATCAGTAATCATCCTGGTAATGGGCATCTCTTCCCCTTTTTTTTTTTTGAGTAATCACAGAGTCAATGTTTACCTGGTATGGGACATGCCCCAACCAAGCTTTGGATCTAACAGACTTTGACAAACTAACAGAGTTGATTACTTCATCTTTCAATTCCTTTGTGGCTAAACATATCCTAAGCATTCCTATTTCCCATAGATTACCAAATGACAAACTCCTGTGGCATTGGGAAAAGGATGGTGAGCACTCGGTCCGATCAGCTTATAATCTTCTAAAAGATCACAATAGTAGGAACAACCCGGAGGCTTCAAATGCTCAGAGTGGGAAGCTTTGGAGAGAAATATGGAAAGCTCCTGTGCCAACTAGAATTAGGAACTTTTTATGGAGGCTAGTCAAAAATATTCTTCCTACCCGTGTAAACCTCCTGAAAAAGGTATCCAAATTGAAAACTTGTGCCCTATTTGTCAAATGGAGACAGAAACCATTGATCATCTTTTTATGCAATGCCAATTGGCTCAACTCACCTGGTTCTCATTCCAATTTGGTATTTGTGTGCCCCAACATATGGATATCAACCAATGGTTATTGAGAGGGCTAACTTGTGATGATAAGTTGGGTGTCCAATTTTTCTGTGTGCTGTTATGGAAGCTTTAATTGGGGAGCTCGTAACCAAGTTGTTTTCAACAATAAGTCTCTAAACCCCATTGAAGTGGCCATGTCTGCTGTAAATTTTGTTCAGAGCTGAACCCAACTTGCCCAAATGAAGCTGGCTCAGATCAGTCCTGCCATAACTTTTAGATTGTTTTTATTCCTGAATATCATACTATTTTTGTTGATGCTGGCTGTTTTTCTAATGGGTCTACAGGGTGGGGTTTGGTTGCTTATGACCAATCTGATTCTATTTCCTTTTCAGCTTGCAGGTATGAAAATATTGAAACAGACTCTATGATGGGTGAGGCTCTTGGAATCCGATGGGGACTGCAAACTGCTAAGGATCAGAACCTTCAAAACGTCACTATTTTTTCTGATGCAGCAGCTGTAGTTAATTGTATTAATCTAGTTTCTGTTGTAGCTGCTATTGATCATGTCATTCCGGATTGTATTATGTTAATGCATGTGTTTAATAGGGTCAATGTACTTGATGTTAGAAGGCAGTTTAATACTGCTGCTCACAGCACTACAACAGATTAGACTTTAGATAGCGTTTCCGTATGCCTTTTAATAGCGTTTGTAACCGCTATCTATTCTACCGCTATTAAAACTCGTTAGCAAAGATAGCATTTAGGAACTGCTATTAATAGGTGACTTTAGATAGCGTTTGTACACGGAAACGCTATCTAAAGTCAGACTTTAGATAGCGTTTCCTTATACAAACGCTATCTAAAGTCTGACTTTAGATAGCGTTTCCTTATACAAACGCTATCTAAAGTCTGACTTTAGATAGCGTTTGTACAAGGAAACGCTATCTAAAGCCCCTTTTTTTTTTTTAATTTTATTTCTTAACTTTTACATCCATTATTCCTGCATATTTACACAAAAAAAACCACAATTGTTGCAGTCAACACAATTGTTCAAAATGTGTTCAAAATATAAGTGTTCAATGCAAGATCTTGCATGTGTTTGTGCAAAGAAACCAAGAACTATACAATCAAAGTGCAACACTCTATACAAAGAACTATATATATATATAACCGGATATAAGTACACCACTCTGTTTCTAAAGTATTCAAATTCACACGAGTAAGACAAAATCAAAGTGCAGCAACTATACCGGATCTCAATCCTTAAGAAACCAAAATCGAAAAAACCAACATACATCTACAATTAATCTACATTTACAGACTTCGTTTTGTTTTTCATGAGACCAAGACAACACCAAAGTAATGTGTCGAAATGTGATCCAAAGACTCAGTAGCATACATACTGCATTTCCACCACAAAGACTAACTGTTACATTGGGATACAGCAGGACTAATTAGGTAAATACTACTCGTAGCAAGAAACAGAATTCAAATCAAGCATTAACAAAGTGTAACAAAAATAATAAGTTTGAACTTATTTTCTCCTAGCAAATGCACATCAACTCGAAGGCATGTACCAAGGAAAAACAAATACATAGATAGTTTGGGGTTGATAAATATAAAGCATTATTCACATACCAATGAGTATTGCTGCAACTACATGTGATCAATTTGACATAATCAAACGAACTTTTCAACAATATAGCGACACCACTCTTCCTTGACTTGAGATAGTTGAGCAAAGGAGTATGTGGAGCATTTGAAGTCGGGGAAGTATTTGCGACATAAAAATTAAATAAATGAAGTTACAATTGCTAAAACATTTGAACAAATACACGCTTAAAAGCTAAGTAAACAACATACCGCCATTGGTATTTTAACTTGGTTCTCGCAAGATAGTCTCCTTCATGAAACGCATGACATAGTACCCACAATCTGCATCTTGTTGGGTTGTCTTGGGCACTATAAAAAATAAAATAGTAAATCAATATAGTTTTTTTTATCTAATTGCGCATTAAGTTTTTGCAAATATACCTCGTATCTCAATCCATTTAATGTTGGTTGCCTTTAAACGCGGCACCTTAGCTCCGATATTTGCGCGATAAACTTGCAAACCACTAATCACAAAATCAAACAGACTTCATTAAGAAACATATTTTCAATCATCACAAACACACGCATGCTCACGTATCGAATGTAATCATAGAAAATCAGAAATATAAAAACATGCTTACGTATCGAATGCAGTTCTTTAATTCTGGCGATCCCTAGGATCAACATACAAGGGATCCAGATAGTAAATAATCTCTTCAACAATATTTATCGCGCACAACAACACCCAATGATTCCTACAAAAATGTTGAGATAACAAATCCTAAGCACCTCAACTTTTATGTAATTCATTATTGTGAATTAAGTCCTATAGGATAAGCGACTCACCCAACATTGCATGGCGCTAAAAACAAGGGCTGATATTCTCTTTCTTTAGTTGCAAACCGGTCAGCTAGATACGTTGTCTGTGAATCCCTCCCGAAGTAGCCGTATGTATTTGTTTGGTGTGGGGACAAGAACATAAACCTCCTCGTTATTTCCTTTGGAAGCAACAATTCTTCATACAAATACCTTCAATTAAAATATAAAAATGGATTACACCAATGACATACATCAATATTTAAATGGAAAGACTAAAAAAATATTGTACACTTTAAACCTGATTTATTACCTGATATATGCGGAAATAACGGAGGCAGATACCCATTCATGATTTACAACTTCTCTGATATTTTCAGTATTGAGCATCTCAATGAAATGGTTGCCAAAAATATTTTGTTCCATCTCTACGTACAATTGGTCAAGATTTTTCATATTCTTTCGTTCATGTATTTTAAGGAAATTCAAATATTCCGGAGAAGTTGTAGTTGAACCAGCTGTAGGTGGGTTGGCCTCGAGTTGCCTCCTTTATTTTCTGGGGTTGTAATTGACTCCTTTGTATATCCGGACACTCTGCCCTTGCCTTTAGCTTTTGCGGGTGCCTGGAAATTTTGCATTTCAATATGCCGCTTAGTGATCAACTAATGTAATCCATATATGCCGTATATGAAAAGGTGGAAAAATGCAATTACATACCATATTAATTACAACCACGAGATCAATTGGCCATGCCACATAAGTACCTATTGCATCTCCTATCTGTCATCACATCCGCATCAACGATAGGTACCGGCAATGGCGCATCCCCCTCGGTTGCAACATCAACTCCAACTTTCACATGGTTAAGGGTACTGGTCCAAGGTGTGCGGTGTAACACCCGGCTCATTGTATACTTTACCCATAGCAACCATACGATAGTTTGGGGTCGATAAATATAGTCGACATGAGTTGACGCCCTAATCCAATGATAGATTAATAAGTCTGTGAATTAAGGCATCCAATTGAATGTATTTAATCTGCGAATGCAATACTAGTAAAAAAAAAAGGCATGCATTACCTCTCGAAGCCTCCTGCGAGATGGTAGAGTGCAACTATCTTTGACGCTTGCTTGGGCTGTGAAATTAGCCTGCCTCTCCTCATCATCCTTTTGTTTCAGCTTTTCTTCCAAAATGTTCAATCTATCGAGAGAGTTGAGACACCAATGTCTCCCACTTTTTCGTTTCCGAGTTATTTCTTGCACGACCTTCGGGTGGGAAGTAATCTTTTGTGAGACGCCGAAACCCACACCCCCTAACACGCCCGGGGTTCTCTGGCACACCTATGGCTTTGGCAAGAATATCCTGGCGACCAAAGTCTTCTATCTCTCCCCTCTACCGACAGATCGTGACGTTCCTCCCGACACATAGTTATTGGTGAAATGCAAATGTTAAAATTATTATATATTATCATATGAAAATAACAATTGATAATGTAATCGTTAGTCTACTAACACATTTATTCCACACGGTCTGCGTATTTTTGTTGTCAATTACACCCGCCTTGTTCTCGCGGGCTTTCCTCCACACAATATGGCGTTTAATTGACTTAACTTCGGGCCCCGCCTCCTGTATCTGTATATTGAGATAATATAAATTAACCAAACAGTTTAAAAGTCATATTTACCACAAATGCAGTTAAATATATATATATATATATATATATATATATATATATATATATATATATATAAAAAACAAATCATCCTCAATGTCAGCATACCCCTTACGTGATGCTTTGTAAGGGCATGCAGGATCTAACGCCCTGTTGCGATTTTCATTGCTTAATTTCTATTCAGACACATATAAGTAATATTAATACATGGTTAATGTCATATGTACGTATTGCTATAAAATTATAAGGACTAACGTGATATTAAACATACCAGGAATTGAGCATCTCCTGTGCGTATTGCTATAAAATCTGTCCACTCATCCCTTGATATGTGTGGATATTTTGATGGAGGTTCCTCATTGATATTCCCGTTGGCATCTCTTAGAAATTTTTTGGTCAATCTAGTTTTGAATGCCCTATGTAGGTTACCAGCTTCCTGAAGTACAAATTTTTTCCGAGATTCATCAACATTAAAAGACATCTGCAAAACAATATAAACAACGTGTCAAAGTAAGTATGTTTACATAGTTTACAATATAATTTATAAATTTTAACAATTACCTGTACATCAGCCCATATGCTCTCTTTGAAACCATCCAAAGCTTCATCCTTCCAATTAGAACAAATAATTGGGACCGTTTGCCGAACAACGGCCCCAATGTAACTCTTCAATATTTTACCATTAGCACGAATAGGTTGGTCCAAAGAATTCCATTCAACCTAATAAAAATAATAAAGTAATTAAATCTAGATATCAAACAACATTATGAAATCCTTAGATTAGTAAGTAAATTACATCAAATTTTTGTCCTTTACTCCGTGCGCGGATGACCGCCTTCATAATTGTTGGCCCACGTCTCGCCGCTTTGGCATCACTAGAATTACTTGAAGATGCCATTTACCTACAAAAATATTAGATACAAGTAAAACATCAATGGACATTAATATAACATTAATTGATGCAAAATATAAAACAACTATGAATAACAAAATCAACACTAGCATTACCTGAAGATGCTAACTATAATATAAAAGGATCGAAAGTTCATTTAAACACAAACACTACATACATGTTTAAGTCAACCTTTTTCTTTTCTTCATTTGATTGAGATTTGTTTGTCCTTTATTAGTACGAAATGGTGGATTGACCAAAAGCCCCTCATCATGATCATCTCTCATATACATACCATCATCCCTAGTTGGATCAATCTCAAGTGATTGTAATGTCCCGACGAAAGGATCATCTTCAATATCAACATCTCGATGGTCTTGATCATCAACATTAGTAATTATTTTGTTAGTCAAAAGAACAATGGACCTTTTCATATCAGCTGGATCAGTGACATAGAACACTTGTTGAGCTTGAGATGCTAATATAAAAGGCTCATCTTTATACCCCACCCTATTAAGATCCACCCGCATGAACCCCGACTCATCAATCGAACACCGTTATTATTGTCAACCCACTTGCAACCAAACACACCAACCTTAAACTTTGTGTAATCCAACTCCCATATGCGTTCAATGACGCCGAAGTATGACATATTTGCATATATCGGGTTTCTGTCTTTGGCACTTGAGATATGCATAGACTGAGCTACTAGAGTCACACCACTGTTTTTGCATTGTACTCCACCATCTTGTTCTTTTGTATAGAATGTGTACCCATTAATTTGATAACCGTGGTAAGAGAACACATGCAAACTTGGACCTTTGGCTAACCATCTCAATCTATTTTAAACTGAAGTATCATTTTCAGTCAACTCTTTATAAATGTGATCTCTTAGCCACGTTATAAAACAACGATTGTGTTCTCTAGTTAGCCAATTTTGATTCTTATTTGGATACAAACTCTTAAGCATGTCCTTGTGTTTTTCAACATATGGCTCAACCTCATCGGCATTGTGCAGAACATATAAGTGTGCTTGCTCCCATTCTCGTCCTTGTTATAGTCACTATTTCATTTCCAAGTAATTCCTTGCCCCATCATTCTCCATGTGTGACGAGACTTTGGCAGCCCTATAGATTCAGCATTGGATAGGTATTCGATGACAGAATTCAACAGCTTCTTCGACAATATACCGTTCAACAATACAACCTTCCTGGTCGTGATCGGTTTTTCACATACCCTTTTAATATCTTCATATAACGCTCAATCGGGTACATCCATCTCATTTAAGCTGGCCCACACAGTTGTGTCTCTCTAACAAGCTGAATGGTTAGATGAACCATTATGTCAAAGAATGAAGGTGGAAAGTACATCTCAAGCTCGCATAAAGTCACAACAATTTCTCTTTGCAATGATGGCAACTTCCCGGGTCAATCACTTTGCCGCAAATTGCCTTGAAGAAGAAACAGAGTTTAGTTAAGGCCCCCGCACTTTGTTAGGTAAAATAGACCGTATACCAATGGGTATCAACTGCTCCATGAGAACATGACAATCGTGGGACTTTAGACCTTTTAACTTGAGATCTTTCATCGATACGAGGTTCCTAATGTTTGAAGAGTACCCTTCCGAACCTTAACTCCTTCAAGAAACTTACAAAAAACAGTTTTTTTTTTTCTAGATAGAGTGTAAGCAACCGGAGGAAGATATGTACTTTTACCCTTCTTCGTCGGTCCCAATTCTCTTCTTATTCCCATACTAACCAAGTCCAACCTTGCATTGATGCCATCTTTAGTCTTCCCCGGCACATTGAGTAACGTACCAATGACACTATCACGAGATATTTTTTTCAACGTGCATCACATCGAGGAAATGTCTTACATATAATGATTTCCAATATGGCAACTCAAAGAAAATCGACCTTTTCTTCCACCCTCTTGTGACAATATCTCTCGCAAAAGGTTTACCGAATTGGATATTCAAATCCTTTACCTTTTCAAAAAGTTGATCACCCGTCAAAGGTGAAGGCGCTCTACCTTCTTCCGAGTTCCCATTGAACGCCTTTCTCCACCACCGTAATGATGACTTGGATGCAAAAATCTACGATGCCCAAGAAAGACATTCTTCTTACAATGTTCTAACCGCATCCAATCTGTACCCTCTTCACATATAGGGCATGCACACTGACCCTTGATGCTATATCCTGACAGATTACCGTAGGCTGGAAAATCATTAATTGTCCCAAACAACATAGCTCTCAAATTGAAACTTTCTTCCTTATACCCATCATACACCTCCACACCTGTCTCCCACAGTTGTTTCAAGTCTTCAATCAAAGGAGTCAAATAGACGTCTATATCATTTCCTGGTTGTTTGGGCCTTAAATTAACATAGATAACATCATAAATTTGCGCTTCATGCATAGCCATGGGGATAGGTTGTAAATCACCAAAATCACAGGCCATGTCTTGTGAGAGCTACTTTGAACACCATGCGGGTTAAATCCGTCAAGAGCCAATGCAAGTCGTAGGTTTCTTGAATCTTGCCCAAAATCGGGATAATCATGATCAAATTTCTTCCATTGCGGAGAATCTGCCGGGTCGCAGCTTGCCATCTTTGATCCTTTCATCCTCATGCCATGTCAAGTGCTTTGAATCTTCGAACTACGGTACATGCGCCTAAATCTGGGTATTATGGGAAAATACCACACAACCTTCTCTCGGATCTGATTCTTTCTTCTTATATCGTGAGGCATTACATTTAGGACACATCCGTAACGATGCATATTCATTCCGAAATAAAATGCAATCGTTAGGACAAGCATGTATCCTCTCGTAGCTCATGCCAATAGAGCGTAACATTTGTTTAGCCTCGTATGTCCGACTAGGAAGCACATTATCATCTGGCAACATGTCTTTCAATAGTGTGAGTAAGTCCGTAAAGCTCTTATCGATCCATCCGTTGCCCGATTTCAAGTTATACAACTTTAACATCGCCGACAATCTTGTGAATTTAGTACATCCATCATACAATGGTTGCTCTGCATCACTTACCAACCTCCCAAACATTTGTGGACAATCCCGAAGATCCTCTTCAACAAGATTTGCAATGTCTTCAAAACGATCGCCCTCATAAGTATTTCTCGTCGGTATCGTATGATGAATATCTCACACGATTCCTCATTTCACTAGACTCAGCTCTTGTCTCACCATGTTTTGTCCAACATGTATAACTTTGATCAATTCCATTACACACTAAATGTTCTTCCAAATCGGCCGCACTAACTCGCCTTGCATAACAACAATCTAAACAAGGACATATGATTGTATTAGGGTTTTTCGCATGCCGAACTGCAAAACTAATGAACTCTTTCACCCCATCCTCATACTCCTTCGTTAAACGATTGGCAGACATCCATTTCCGATCCATGCTGAAAAAGAAGAAAGATCAAGTCGAGTGCATCACGGCCGGCCGTGATATCCATCACGGCCGTGACCCAAAACCACCACAAGTCGAGAGCACATCACGGCCCGCCGTGGAAATTCTTCACGGCCATAACAGACCGTCACGGCCTGGCCGTGATATCCATCACGGCCGTGACCCAAAACCACCACAAGTCAGAGCACATCACGGCCCAGCCGTGAAATTCTTCACGGCCATAACAGAGACCGTCACGGCCTGGCCGTGATGGACATCACGGCCGTGACGCGCATTACTTGGACCTGAAGAAACCAAAATAGATCAGATTTTGAGTTGGTTTGGGACTCTAACTTCCCAATTTCTATAAATAAGGATCAAGGCATCAGATCAGGGGATACACAATACACATTGGATGAGATCCATAACAACTAGGACTTGGGCATAGGTTATTATGCACACTATAATAACTATATATTATATTATATATACCTCAATACACACTCATTCACTACTTGCTTCTATTTCCTCATGGAGCTTGAGAGACCTATATGCCTCTTCTTGGTTCTCATTAGTCTCTTCTCAAGCTCCCAAGCCTACAAATTCTATGTTGGTGGAAAAGATGGATGGGTGTTGAACCCTTCGTGGATTATAATCAATGGTCATGAAGGAGCAGGGTTCCAAGTTAGTGACTCTCTAGGTAAGCAAAGATCAATTACTATGGCTGATCCACATGAGTTTAAGCTAGATCTACATATATAATGGTTTCTCAAAACTTATGAAGCCAAAACAGGATATAAATGCAAAATGAAAGCACCAAAGAAGGGGCAAACTGAAAGATCAATATAAGTGCAAGAATCAAACCCGGACCCATAGCTCACAAAACAAACTCAATTTTATTAAAATCAATTCTACAAAATCAATTATATCCAAAATCACATTTGTCAAACGCTCATCCAAACACACACTATAAAGAATTAAAGATAAAACTTCATAGCACAAAGAGAAAACCAATTGTAAACAGCACAAAGCGAGAACACAACCAAAACACACAAAGAATACGAGAAGAGAGAGGAGTCTGCGATCGAAAGTTGTGAGAACCAATATAAGTGGTCCATCCAGACTCACTTCCATTGAGTTCCCCTGCTGATGCTAAATCTCTAGAAGGCTCCATAGAGAAGCAAGATTGAGAACAAAGAAGCTTAAAAAAAAAAACTCCAAGAAACTTGGAAGTTGGGTTTGCCTTTCTATTTTGCAGAGAATTGCACTGATATTTTATTATCTTAGCTCTCACCCTTCTTCCAATTCCAAATGCTAACTTTCAGTTTTCTGAGATAGGGACAAAAGGCCAATCTCAACAAGTGCACCGGGTTTAACCCTCATTATTGAATGTGCAAGTGTACCATTGTTCCAATCACCTAAAGACATGTTTTTTGGTAAGAATACATTAAAAGTAGAACAAGAAACAATGCACCCTAATCTAGAAGAGAAAAAAAATTTGGCTACCTCACTTCACTACGAGCTCGACATTCAACACACCCAGACTTCTAATTTCTCGAAAATCACGTTCCGGGTTAAAACTTTTCCCACTTTACTTCCATTTTCAAGCAACCAAAACTACCTCAAAAACTCAAAGCATTCCGCACCAAACAAATCACAAACCTACAAATCTAGAGCATACCCAGATGGCACATCAAGCATAAAAAGCTAAATTTGCAACGAAGAAGAGAGAAATAACCTGCAACTTGAGCTAACCCACCGAAACCTGCAATGGCGAAGCGGCGGCGGAGACCTAAGAAATGAGGAAGGAAAAAGAGATGGCATGCGAGGGAAGGAAACAGGGAGGGAAGGCCGAGCGCGCGTATTTTTTATGGGAAGACCTAAGATAGCGTTTCCTACAGAAACGCTATCTTCGGTGATACCTAATAGATCGTGACCTTCAGGAAACGCTATCTTAGGTATCACCTAAGATAGCGTTTCCGTGTGGAACCGCTATCTTTTCCTAAGTGACACTTTTAATAGCGGTTCCACACGGAAACGCTATCTTAGGTTATACCTAAGATAGCGTTTCCCTTAGGGAAACGCTATTAAAAGTCCCCCATCACTTTTAATAGCATTTCCACACGGAAATGCTATTAAAGGTGCGTTATTAAAAGTCTATTTTGTTGTAGTGTCTTTTTTCCACTGTTTGGTACTTGAGTCAATGAGCTCACAGACCCTACAAGATTCATCAACCTCTTGTGCACTGTTTTGGATCCTGAAATCCACCTGATTTGGCAGACATGGGTCTTTCCAAGTTCTGACACTTAGCCCATTCCCAATTCTCCAAATGGCTCCTTTCCTTATAACTTCTTTAGCACTAAAGATACTTCTCCGGGCATAGCTTGGTTGGTATCCTAGTTTCGCCTCCATAAAGGTGCTCCTCAGATAGTATCTACTTTTGAAAACTCTTCCCATGAGGGATTCAGTCCCTGTGAGTAGTCTCCAACAGTGTTTACCAAGGAGAGCTCTATTAAATTCACTAAAGCCTCTAAAACCTATACCACCTGCTTTCTTAGACTTTGACAATTTGTCCCAACTCATCCAATGCAGCTTTCATTTTCCATCCTTAGCTCCCCACCAAAATCTAGCTAACAAAGCTTCAATCTCCTTACAACAGCCCTCAGGAAGCTTATAGCAGCTCATAAAATAATTAGGAATGGCCTGGGCGACTGCTTTGATTAACACTTCTTTTCCAGCTCTCGAGAGGTAATTTTCTTTCCATCCTTTCAGCTTCTTCCAAACCCGGTCAATGACAATGGAGAAGATGACCTTTTTGGATCTCCCAAAAACCACTGGGAGCCCAAGGTATCTAGAGTGAGTGTCTACAGTCTTTACAACCATCTTGTTACAGATCATATCTCTCTCTGTGGTAGGCACATTTTGACTAAATGACACTTTAGACGTGTCCATGTTAACCATTTTCCCAGAAGCTCTCTGATAGGTGGAAAGAATATTCATTATTGTTTCAGCCTCATTTGAGTTAGCCCTGGTGAAGAACAGGCTGTCATCTGCAAAAAAAAAAAAACAGATGAGAGATTGGTGGAGCCATCCTTGCTACCTTGAGTCTGTGTAGCATGTTACTACTAATTTTTGAGTGTAACAATCCAGACAGGACATCATCACATAGAATGAAAATATAGGGTGAGAGTGGATCACCCTGTCTCAACCCCCTTTCAAGAGAGAAACTCTTGCTCGGTTGGACATTTATGAGAATTTGGTAGGAAACTGCAGCTATACATCTCATGATAAGATCAACCATCCTGTTCGGGAAACCCATATAAGTGAGGACAGTCTGAACAAAAGGGCACTCTAATCTATCATACACTTTTGCCAAGTCCAACTTCAAGCCATCATCCCTTTCTTTCCTTGCTTTTTCTTCCTTAACCAGTGGAAGCATTCCATGGCAATGAGGGCATTATCAGTGATTAGGTGTCCCTTTACAAAAGTTGATTGTTCTTCATCAATGATATCAGGAAGGATAGCTTTGATTCTGTTGGCGATCACCTTAGTGACAATTTTCATTGCTACATTACAGAGGCTTATGGGCCTATAGTCTTTGGGGGAAGATGGATTCTTGCATTTTGGAATCAAGGCAATGAAGGTCCTATTCAAAGCCTCATGAGAGGCTTCATTATTCAATATATCAAGGACCCAAGCTTGCACATCTTCTCCCACAATATGCCAATATTTTTGGAAGAATAGAGCTGGGAGTCCATCCAGTCCCGGGGCTTTTAGGGGGTGCATCTGGTGGATAGCCTCTATGATTTCTCCTCTTGTAAATTGGTTGGCGCACCAGGCTTTATGCTCCTTTGATAGTTTTCCTCTCACTACTTCACAAGTCTGCTCCACACCTTCAAGCTCGGAAGAGGAGAATAATTCAGAGGAGTAACCAATAAGAAGTCTTTCAATATTTTCATCTCCAGGGCATCTCTTCCCTTAATCTAAATCATTTGGTATATATATATATATGTGTGTGTGTGTGTGTGTGTGTGTGTGTGTGTGTGTGTGTGTGTGTGTCACGTAATTATATATAATAGCAGCATACGCTAACCTCCTTCTGACTGACACTGGCAGTTACTTCTTTGATTGCGCTGAAGTCTCCAATATCAAGTAGAGAAGCTTGAAAAATTCTAGGCGTTACCTTTAGGTCGTTAGAAATAATAAAAGTACCCATTCCAGGGGTGAACCCTTCATTCTTAATCTTATTTCCATTTCGAATTGATATCCCTCGGTTCATGATTTTCCCGCATTTGCATATTCGGTTCTTGAATGTGCTCAACAAGCTACCACTTTCTTGACGACTCCCAATTCTCACATATGAAGTACTTTATGTTCTCTGTATCGTCAATGTTAAGCTTCAGATTTCGACAATAAGATTCCATTGAGTTCCTAGGATGAAGCAGCATTTCTTTACAAGTTTCTGTCCAAAAATGCTTTATCTCCAGATTAGCCATGCTTTCATACAATGTACTCAGGCTTCCAACCCTAACCTTGTTAATGTTAGATTCCTTAGCAACAAGCCTAACAATCGTACCCAAGGGGAATGTTAAGAAGCTTAAGAGCACAACCACAAAGACCATTCTATTTTTCACTTCGTCTATCAAAATTCTGAGGGGCACATGTTCCTCGGTTGTTGATGTAGCCGTTGTAATTTTCACTTAATTCTAAAGGTTGCCAAGCATGAAGAATTATCTAAACTCGGTTCTTTCTTTTCTTTCGGCACCGTCCTACATATTTATAAAGGGAAGATGCTAACAAGTGTTCTTAGGATATTGTTTAATAAACCAAAAAAGGAAAATTTGTATGGGAAAAAGTGTATTTAGCATTTCGAAGAATGTGACACTTAGTTTTTCAATACAAATTTTCCTTATGTGAGTTCGTTAACCAATGTTTTTAGGACACTCATTAACAAAACCTTTTATAAAGTTATGCAAACTAATTGTCTAATTAAGGATATTTTATATGTGCTATTAATTGCTTTTTCAACTTCCAACCTTTCCAATAAAAAAACTCTTGGAATGTATGAATTATATGATAATTAAAGTCAGAATAATCAGGCGTTACTTTGATTGCGATCGCATCTTTGGCTGATCTATGTGACTTATCGAGTATGTTTGGGATAGATTATTTATGTATGTTTCAGCTTTTTTTATTTTTTGGTTAAAAACTGTTTTGTTAAATAATTTTTATGCTATCTTTAACTTAAATTTTTAAAAAACTTTTTTCTTTGAACTGTTTTACTATAATCTAAAAAAAAAAATGACTGTATTATGTTTCAGCTGTTTTACTGGATGGAATTTTTGTGATTATGCTTCTCATTAGTCATTACCGTATTTACCCTCACGGTCTCGACTCTCGATCAGAACCAGCCTGATTGAAATCTTTCTTTCATGAATATTCTATCGATAATCATGCATGCCATCCACTGTGCCTATATTCAAGTTTTCTTTTTCTTTTTTTTTTTTGACGTACTACTATTCAAATAACGTATTTATAATTTTTAATTAACTATTATAAAAAAAATTAACTATTATAAAAATAATATATTTTACATATTTTCATAGCTATGAAAAAATGTTACAAATTTAATTAAATTTACTATAATAGAAAAAATAGGATAAAATACTAAAAATTAACATTTCAGTAAAAAATAATCAAGCATTAATTAATTATACGAATAACTTCATACCATTTTTCATGATTTGTCACGTAAAAGTGATTCTTTTTGTATCACCCAAACGAAATAGATTAACTTAAAAATACTTTTCAGCAAACATACCCAAATAAAAACAGATTATGATTATAATCAATTATCACAATAATCGATTAATACAAAAAGTTAATTATCAACATAATCTTTTTTTTCCAACTTTCTCAAACCCACTCGTCGTCCAAAAAAAAAAAAGCCGAAAAACCTTACCGACGAGAGAAGACATGAACAGTTGATTTTTGATACTTTCTATAACCATCTATCTTTGACTAACTTGTGACTTTCCCAATACTTCTGTTAATTATAAATTTTTAATTACAAGAAAGAAAATACTAATAAGTGTTCTTAGAGTATTCACATCCCAGCATCTCAATTTGGGTTCTTAAATAGATCTCACCTTATACATCACTCATTTTTACTTTTAATAACTTAAGTACCTCATCTTTCCATCCCAGCAACTCTTAAAAAGTTCTTAAATGGACCCCACTAGTGATCCCACATCCTTACAATTACAAAATTATATTATTTTTTAAATGGACCCCACCAGTAACTCCTAATATAAAACTTATATTTTTTTATTAAATAAAAAATAGAAATCGGTACATTAAAAAAATGGAAGTTCTTCACATATTTATACATAGTAATTGGTACATTAAAAATAATAATAATAAGACCAAACGATCATAATTTTAGCCGTTGGCAAAAATCGGCTACTCCACCCGGAAAGTTTCAATTATTTTGAATTAAAAAAAAATGTCACGGATCACCACAAGCACTCGGTGCTTGTGAAAGATACGTACTTGTTAAGCACTCTTTTAAGAACCCGCCCCATCGTTCCACTCGTGTAAGCACCGGTGCTAACAACTTAAGCACCTCAGTTTTTTCTAGCGATGTGGATGGTCTTAGGACACTTGTTAAGGAACCGAGGAAAGAAAGTTTAGATAGGGAATTGGTGGATTTAATATTTGAAAAAGTGATTTGCTTTGTTTTCCAATGAAAACTTGTTTTTCTTGACTTCTTAAAGAGTGCCCTAAGGGCACTCGTTAGCATGACCCTTAGAAGAATGCTATCAAGTTCCCAAAGGACATTAGTTAAGGAACCAATAAAAGAAAGTTTTAATTGGGAAGTGATGAATTCAATATTTTGATAAGTGTTATTTTTAGTTTTTCAATGATAACTTGCTTTTATTGGAATTCTTAACTGATGCATTTAGGGCACTCGTTAGCAACCTTGTAATTATAATTTGAGTTTTTCTATCCTGTGCAATTTTGTACAGGTTAGGATCTTAAAAGAGTAAATTTAGATGAGAACTTGTGTATTTGATACTTTTAAAACTGAAATGCTTAGTTTTTCAATAAATAGTTGCCACTTTTAGGTTTCTTAACATGTGCAACGTTGCACGTGATAGAAAGACCCTTATAATTTTATCAAGGAGAATGCTAACCGGTACAAGTAGACGTAAGGCATTGGTTAAGGAATCAAAATAAGAAAGTTTGAATGAGAAAATGACATATTTAATATATTGAAAAGTGTTACACTCTCGGTACAAATTTTCCTTTTATTATTTTCTTGACCAAAGCTCTTAGCTCGTTGCAATACACTTTTATCAAACCACCACAGCATTGTTGTTGTTGAAGATGATTTAACCTAGGCAAGGTTGCACAACAATACATGATAAAAAATCTCTTTAAAAAAGCTCTTGCAAACCAATGTCCCGGATATGGATTCCAATAAAAACAACTTTTCATGGAAAAATCAAACATAACACTTCTCAAATTATTAAATACAACACTTGCTAATAAAATATTTTCTTTTGGAAGAATACTGACAAGTGTTCTTAGAGTATTGTTTAAGGAATGTAAAATATTTTGAAAAGTGTTACATTTAGTTTCTTAATACACACTTTCCTTTTAGGGGTTTTTTAACTAATGTTATTAGGGTACTCATTAACAAGACTCTTTTCTTTTTAATAGAGTTTAATTTCTATGCACGTGTAAAGAATTTTTATACTAATATTCAATAATATATCGACAAATCAGTATTATCATTATTTTTCTTTTTTAGTTATTAAAATAAAATCACGTAGATCAAAAATATTAATGAATATTATTGCAAAACTTTTTATACGAAAGTGTTTACTATTTTAATTTTTTTTAACAAAGGATGGTGGATAGTATTTTTCTTTAAAGAATAAAGTGGGTATATATATGCCTGACATGTACATGATATTATCGGTAGGACCTTCGTACTTATAAGTAATCAAATCAATATTTTACATATTTAAAAGCCCCTTTAAATTCTTCAGGCCATTCCTACTTATACTATGGGTACGTTTCTCATTCCCCACTTTAGGGGATGAGCTGCAACTTATGTTAAATTAATTCTTTCTGGTGGGGCCATTCCTACTTGGGGTTTCGCAATTTATATGTATTCAATTCAGTAATGTTTGGAAAGAAAGGTTCGAGATTAATTTCTAATCTAGAAGCTATAATTTATCGAGTCTTCAAAAGATAATCTTTATTTAAGAAAATTAGTTTAAGGTGTTCAACCTCTATTTTAACATTTCTATATACATGAACACTAGAACCATTATAAAAGGTATCAATTAATTGTTTATTATCAACCATTATTTGATTTGCAACGAGTCAAGAAAATTCTAAAAAATTCTTGATCAATTTTGGGAATGTGGGAATAAATAATTATTGATATTTTTTAACACATTCTTTTATGTTAAATATTCTTTTATGTTTAATTCTTTGTATCTATTCTCACTTATCTTTTTTTTCTTGCATCAACTACAAATAAATTGTACCTAATTATTTTTCAAATTTACTTAATTGATTTCCTATTTTCTATGTTTATTCAATCAAGTATATATATGATATACATCAAAACTTTTAGCAAAATATAACTTCAACACATTAACATTTATTCTAAATAATCTCATATATGTCATTTCAATAAAAATATTAAATAAAATAAGGGTGTTCGTTCATACAAGTTTGAAAAATGATATTAGTTGGACATTATTTTCTCTATAACTCACACACACATGCAGCGGAAGACAAAGAAATTTGAAGAGGAAATCTCTCATTTCATTCATATGCAAAATACAAGATAACAATTATTTATCAATAAAAAAAAAATACAAGATAACAAGACACTGCATATGCCTTTTGTAGGCGAACTCTTACAATAAAATAATATATACTTTTCTTAATCCCTAAGTAAAATACTTCAAATCTAATTCAAACACTACTTACTTACACAATTCAAACTGTACAAGCTTCCTTTAACAGGTCAAACTCTATAGTCAAAGTTAAAGTCATACTTTTCAACTTTTTTTTTTTAAGCAGAGGCATGGAAAGGCATCATAATGGCTAAAATTATCCCAACTAGATTGGCATCATAGAAACCACCAATCATCTGCACCACACCCAATTTATTGAAAAGAAATCAAAAGAATACAAAGGCAAACTGTACAAGCTTCCTTTAACATGTCAAACTCTATAGTCAAAGTTAAAGTCATACTTTGCAACTTTTTTTTTTAAGCAGAGGCATGCAAAGGCATCATAATGGCTAAAATTATTTCAACTAGGTTGGCATCATAAAAACCACCAATCATCTGCAGCACACCCAATTTATTGAAAAGAAATCAAAAGAATACAAAATAATGAAGGGACATCAACCTTACCCATTGAAAAATTTGCTAAATCCATAATTATGGAGTCTATACATATTTCTAAAAAGCTCCTCCCTAATAAATAAAGGGAAAAAATTCCACCGGACTAAACCATTAATAGAAAAATCTTAGAAGGCAAGTTTGTCAGCACGCTGATTCCTTTCTCTAAAGATATGGTAAATTATAAACTTCATTTGCCTAGTTAACAAAATACAATTTAACCACATATTCCTTATCTTCCAAGGAACAATATGAATATTTGAGAAAGCATCCACCACCAATTGGGAGTCACACTCCAGCCAGACATTTCTCCGCCCTTTACTAGAGGCAAATTCAATGGCTATCATAACTCCAATCAACTCGGTATGAAGGGCATTTTTTATACCCAAGTTGGCTGAAAATCCACCAAAAAAGAGGCACAATTGTTTCTAAAAAGACCACCACAGGCAGCAAACCCCAGAGAACCTCTAGCTGCCCCATCTGTATTGATTTTGATCATGTCATCAATAGGAGGATGCCAATCCACTCTCAAAACAGAAGGGGCTTTGCTGTGATGAACATTAATTTTCAAAGCTTTAAGAAACATCAATTCCTCAACTGATGAAAACACTACACCTGAACTAGCATTACCAGCCAAAGAGACATTTGAGATTATCATATTTATAGCAGACCTGGCTTTGATCTTCTTATTATCAAACCTGGCTTTGTTCCTGCAAAACCAAATTGAGCAGATGACATTGATGATGCCTGTTGTTACTGCATCACAGGCTTGAGGGCTCCAGCTTCTATTGCAAATTGAGATTAAAGACTGGAAAGATGAAGTATCCAATCTGCAATTAAGTAAACCAGAAAACTAGTTCCACAAGTATATAGCAAAGGGGCATTCTAAGAACATGTGGTTAGTAGTTTCATCAGCATTATAGCAGAGACAGCATACTAAAACCACCACACAGCCCCTAGACCAAAGCTTATCATCTGTAGGCATCTTATCATGCAAAATTCTCCAAAGAACAAATAACTTAGTTGGAGGAATGCAGTTTGTCCAGATCTGTTTGGCCCAAGGGAGGTCCTGACCAACTGAAGATATGAAATTAAAGGCCTCTTTAAGGGAGAGCATACCAGAATCCGATTTAGTCCAGACCAAATGATCATTTCTGCTAGATTTAGGAATTGATACCTGCTCAATTTCAGATTAGAGAGATGCTAAAGATTCTGGGATTAACCATTTTCCATCAATGATGAAGTCAGCTACTTTAGCCTTTAAGAAGATAGCAGAATCATTACAGATGTCAAGTAAATAAACAATTGGACTTGAGAGCCATCTGTCAGTCCAAAAGTTAACCTTCTGACCATCCCTAATTTGCCAAGCAGAGTTGTCCATAACTGTAGTTAAACAGGATTTGATACCAGGCCAGATGGAGGAGGAAATGTGGTGCTTGATAGGCATGCTTTCCCTGAAAGTTCTAGCTTTTAATAAAAGGGACCATTCACAGTGATCTGCTAAGAATTCCCAGCCTAGCTTCAACATCCCTGCCCTATTCATTGCTTTCAAGGACCTAATGCCAAGGCCACCTTCTGAAAAGGGACTGCAAACCTTGCTCCAAGCTACAGTGACAACTTTCCTTTTATTCACATCTCCAGACCACACAAAGTTTCTAATCCAAGATCCCATTGTTTTCAATATAGGCTAGGAGGCCAAGAATAAATAAAGAAGTTGTAAACCAACATGCCATATATTATGGATTTCACTAGCTGAACTCTCCCCATGATTGAAAGCTAAGAACCTTTCCAAGAGGATAATTTGGTTTTTATTCTATCAGCAATTGGAAACAAAAGGACCCTTCTAGGCCTTCTGTTGAAAATAGGGACACCAAGATATAAGAAAGGAAGACAACCAACACCAAATCCAAGCAAGCCACCAAGTGCGGATGTTCTGGATGCAGATTGGGAGCCAGGATAGAATTTAGACTTCTCTTTGCTAATCACTTGACCAGAGATCTTTTCATACTCATTGAAGATTCATTAGATTCTGCACTGTTTTTTTAGAAGCCCTGCAGAAGATCATAATATCATCTGCATATAGGACATCGCTAGGCATGCTAAAACCCCTTGGACCAGCCGTTACCTGCACATGACCCTCATCAACTAGCTTCTGTATTCCTCTACTTAGAACTTCTTCACCTAGGCAAAAGATCAAGGGGGACAAAGGGTCACCCTGCCTCACCCCTCTCTTACAAGCAAAGAAGCCAATAGCATGCCCATTTACTGAAATTGATAACCTGGCAGAATGAAGGATTATACTTATCCAGCTGCAAAACTGCTCATTAAACCCAAAAGCCTTAAGAACATTGAGAATGAAACCCCAATCCATAGTATCAAAGGCTTTGTTTATGTCAATCTTCATTGCCAATTGACCATCATAGGCTTTCCTATCAAGAAGATTGATGGATTCTGAAGCTATGCAGATGCAATCTAAGATTTGCCTCCCTCTAATAAATCCTCTTTGATTCTTAGAAACTAGTTTTGGAGCCAAACTTGCAAGCCTATCAGCCAAAACCTTTGTAATAATTTTAAAGAGGAAATTGGCTAAGGCAATAGGCCTGTATTGGTCAATTCTTTCAGCACCTTGGGCCTTAGGAATCAAAGCAACAATATTTGAGTTGAGGTTGGGCAGAAGCCAACCCTGCTTGAAAAACTGCAACACTGCCTCAAAAACGTCAGCTGATATTATATCCCAATAATGATGGTTAAAAAAACCACCAAATCCATCCAGGCCTGGAGAACCATTTCCATTCATAGCAAGAACTGCCTTCCTAACATCCTCCATAAAGGGCAAGTTAGTTAACATTGCATTATCCTGGTTGGAAACCAAAGAAATAATCACACTGTTGATGAGCTGACTTGATTCACAACTGTTGTCAGTGGAAAACAGATTCTGATAATAGTTCAGGACATGAGATTCAATATCAGCAGCCTTGGTTAAAACCTGGTCACCAACCTTCATCATAGATATCTGTTTTGTTACATTCTTGATTTTAGCAGCTTTATGGAAGAATTCTGTATTTATGTCCCCTTTTGCATGCCACTTAATCCTGGATTTCTCTTTCCAAAAGTCTTCCTCATTTCTTAAATCAAGCTGCAGCCTGACTTGAGCCTCTTTTTCCTATGCAAACAGATCATCATTGCCACCAGAGGAGTTGATTTGGTCTCGAATCTGATCCAAGTCAGCTAATGAAGCTTTAACATTTGAATGCACATCACCAAACTCATTTTTATTCCAGGACTTTAATTTCTCTTTGAGGGGTTTTAACTTTTGAGTCATTACAAACATAGGATAACCTATTATAGGAATTCTCCGAGAATCCTCAATCAGTTTCCTGCAATTGGGATGATTTGACCACATCTTAGGGAATTTAAAGGAATGGCCAAAGCTTTTGTCTTCCTTCTTGAAACTGAGCAGCAAAGGAAAGTCGTCTGACCTACTTCTAGTTAGTGTGCAACAAGAAATACTGGTCCAGACACTCATCATAGCATCATTGCATAAGGATCTGTCCAACCTTCTTTTTGTATGATTCCTCCCAATTCTACCATTCGATCAAGTGAAAAGAGAACCTCTTGCATCTATATGAATCAGCTCAGATATATCAATCCAAGACTGGAACTCTTCACAAGAAATCTTACCAGGAAGACCTTTTCCACTA
Source organism: Sophora flavescens (assembly GCA_030762895.1). Taxonomy (NCBI): domain Eukaryota; kingdom Viridiplantae; phylum Streptophyta; class Magnoliopsida; order Fabales; family Fabaceae; genus Sophora; species Sophora flavescens. Next base: position 251,009,172 of record CM061063.1, on the reverse strand, counting down.
TGCTCGTGAGAACCAAGCACAGAGTTAAAATCTCCAATATAACACCAAGGGATATTGGGATAAGAAATCTGCAAAGTACAAAGCTCATTCCATAACAATCTCCTGGTCATATAACAAGTAGAAGCATACACCACTGAGTATAGCATTAACTTGCCATCAACTGAAAAAGAAAAAGTAACATGCTGACTAGACCTTGCAATAACATTGGGGGAAAACTGATTGAGAAGAAACACCACAAATTAGGTAATAAATTGCCCCTATCATTTACTGCAAACAACTTAAGGTTTAAGCTAGGCAAATAATCAGTTGGAAATTTCTTAATGGAAATCCATGGCTCAACAATAAAGACAAAATATGGCTTATTCAAACTACAAAGCTTTTTTAAGACCAATCTAGATTCAGGGTTTTCAATACCCCTAATATTCCAGAATAGCAGTTTCATTGACCATTGCTTTTGGATCCACCCTTGGAACGGGTGTTATAATTTTGAGTCTGCTGAACAAACTGCTTTTTCTTTTTCAATTTCTTTTTTTGTGACTTAGAAAGAACCTTTGAATAAGATCCCTCCCCATCTTTCTCCAATCCCTCCTGATTAGAGTCATCAGAGATGTCTTCATCTGAACAGTTTTCACTATCATCACACCACAATCTACCAGTAATTCTCAAATCTTTGTTAACAGTAGAACACGGGTGGTTTTTAGTAAAAGTTATAGCTATACCTGCCATAAGATTAATGTCATCACCAGAACCAGCCTAAGATCCACCTGAAGGACCTTCCTTATTATAAGGAGTGTACATAGGGGTCTGTTTTCCACTGTTAGAGCCCTGATAATTAGGGACAAATTCAACAGGGCCATCCTTATCTGCATTACTAACCAAATTCTTGTTACCAGGGTCTGACTGATCCTGATTTAGAGAATCCAGTTCATCAAAGACATTCTCAATATTCTCATCCTCACCCATAGCATCAGATCCTTGATGATCAGAATTACTAGCAGGCATAATGACTTGATCCTCCAAAGGAACTCTTCTTAATTCAGCTTCAATCACCAAATCTGGCCCATGAATAGTAGCATAATGAACATCATTCTTGGGAGGCAAACTAGAATCTTGTTCTCTACGACTTGATTCTCCTTGAATGACCACAGGAGTGGAATCTACAAGAACTTCTTTACCTTTGTTCCAATTAGCAGGCTCAGTAACATGATCCTCCGAGTTATGTTCAGCTTTCTTCCAAACATTCTTCTGTATAATCTTTTTTGGGATTATATTATCATCAGTCTTCTTGTTTTTAATACAATTGGATAAAGAGTGACCAATCATATGACAAGAAGAACAGAACGAAGGTAATCTTTGATACTCAATCTCAACCAAGAAGGTCAAATCCTCCCTTTCCACCATGATATGATCCTGCGACGGCTTGGCTAAGTCAATATCAACTTTTACCCTCGAAAAATGTCCCAAGGACCTGTTCTTGGTCGCATCATCCAAAGATAAAGGTATGCCAACACCCCTTGCAATGGCAAACAAGATCCTGGGGCACCAATACTCTTGAGGCAGCCTATGAATACGAATCCAGCATTGAGAATGTGTTTTCTTAACCTGGTTAGGGCAAAAATCAGAAGTGCATGAAGATAATCTCAAAATACCCGGAGATAGAGTCCAAGCACCAACTGCCAAGACCCTTCTCATGTCTTCCATGGAAGAGAAAGAGAACTTGAAGAACCCTTTCCCTATGGGAATCATCTTCCATTGAGTCAAAGGTTTCCATAATTGCAACAACTTGGCTCGCAAGTTATCTATCTTCTAAGGAGCCTCGCCTTTCACTAACAACAATCTTCCATGCAGATCGTTTTTACAGCTTTCTACACCTGCAATGTACTCATCCTCGAGGATCTTAATAGCTATTGCATCGCCCTTAACACAAGGAATTGGCAATTGACTCAAGGGGATATCGCAAGTATTATTTGCCTGAGCAAAGGTTTTTTGAGGCCGCAAAGAGGAGGAAATAGGAGCAGTCTTTCGAGAAAGAATAGAGGAAGAAGGAATAGGGCGAGGTAGAGGAAGATCGGTTTTCAGGAAGAGGTCTTTCCATGGATTTGCCATGATGAAGCTTGACAAACCCTAAAAGCACCATGCAAACCCTAGCAGAGCACGCCTAGGGTTCTATTGACCAGTACCTTTCAAACCAAATTTGTAATATTCACTTCATATCAAACTTAGAAAAGACTATTCCCCATACTTTGCAAATAAGTGGCTATAAGAGTTCCATTTGAAAACAACCACTAGTGCCCACAATTTTTGACTTAGCTTGATTTATCCTTATCTAACATTGCCTCCCTTAAATCAAGCTTGTATCATTCCAAGCATTTTCTTCAATTTGTAAAATAACTCAACCATCAATGGTTTTATAAAAATGTCTGCTACTTGTTCTTCAGTGGGACAATACTTGATCACCGCTTCTTTCTGTTGTTTTGGCTTCAACGACTCAAGAGGGGGGTGAATTGAGTTTTCAAAAATTCTTTCTTTTCAAAAACTTTACTTTTCAAATCAGAGTTGCCTCATGATCTTTTACAAAAATGGTGAAGGGCTTTTTATGAAATCTCTAATAGAAGGTGATGAGGATAAGAAAGATTGATTCAGAATTAATAGATCACAGAATAGGTTCAAATTCAAAACTCAATAATAACAAAATACGGAAACTGATTGAGCCTTTAAAGATTAAGAACATGTTATGCAAGTTTCAGATACAAGCATTAACAATCAAGAAAAACTTGCAAGTTTCAGTTTCGGTGATTAAGAAACAGAAATTAAGTTATTCGAATTTGATCACATATGATGCAAGATTCAATTCGAATATTGATCCTTGAGAATAGAATTAAATACACAATAATTATTACAGTTTACTCAAGGTTCAATATTGATTATGTAGATCAAGAACTGATATCAATTGAATACTTAGAACATCAAGATCACAGTTATATGCGCAAGACGGAAATTAAAGAGTCTGAGTTTAGAGATACCACACAACCAGATTTATCCTGGTTCAGTCACCACCACTGTGACCTACATCCAGTCCCCACTCCACCTGTGGGTTTTCACACACTAACACAACAAGCTTTAGCCAGGTAGCTTGAAAAACCTTTACACCACAGAGCACTCCTTCACCTCGAGATACCACACTCTTGTGAAGAGCCTCAATGTTCTTCCTTAGGGATACCTCACCCTAATAACTCAGAGAGACTCCCTCTCTCTTTACAATCAAATAGAATGAAAATTTGATTCCTAACTCTCAATAGTCATATATACAAATTGAAGCACTTATAAGAATGAAACACTCTTTCGACAATAAGCTCAAGAAAGATGATGAATGATTTTCACAATTGATCTCTCAAATTGATTTCATAAACTTTCTGATATATGTTTTGATATGTTCTTGTTATGATAATGTAAGTGGTTGAAAGTGTTCCTTTGATCCCTCTTTATATAGAAAACAAGTTATAGCCATTGGGATCAATCAAAACAGATTTGGATCTGATAACGGAATCTGTTTTCTTGATTCTGGTTCTTGAAATAAGATTCTACATCGACGTCGTCTTCAATCCTCAGGCTCGTAGTTGATAGCAGACGAGCTCCATATGCCACGTCATTGGACGGATACTCCTTTAACTGGTTGAACGTAACCTAGTAGACGAGCTCTATATTCCACGTTATTGGACGGATACTCCTTTAACTGGTTGAACGTAACCTAGTAGACGAGCTCCATATTCCACGACATTGGACGGATACTCCTTTAAGGACTTAGCAAGTCCAAAGACTTGTGTGGACGAGCACTTCTGTCACTTTAGTGGACGAGCACTTCTGTCACTTTAGTGGACGAGCGCTTGTATCACTTTAGTGGACGAGCACTTCTGTCACTTTAGTGGACGAGCGCTTGTATCACTTTAGTGGTCGAGCACTTCTGTCACTTTAGTGGACGAGCACTTGTATCATTTTAGTGGACGAGCACTTCTGTCACTTTATGAGCGCTTGTATCACTTTAGTGGACGAGCATTTCTGTCACTTTATTGGACGAGCGCTTCTATCACTTTAGTGGACGAGCAGGATTAGAATCTTGTTCTTATTTCCAAAAAAAATCACTTTCATTAACGAAAACTTATTCCTTTTAATACAGGTTGTGAAAATTGATTTTCTTCATGCTTCTTTTCAAATGAGCTATTTGTGAATAAGAGATTTCATCTCTTACAAATCATCTAAGACTTAAATCTAATTTCTCCTTTAAGCTTTTGTCTTGATGTTCCTTGATCTTTGTCTTTGCTCTTTGATTCTTCCATGTAGCTCTTTTGATTTATTCAAGTTCTTCCTTGAATATTTTCCTTGAATTTGCTTAATGAACTTGTTGATCACTGCTTGATACCTGTCTTTGCAATCTGACACTAAAACACTTGCACACATATTAAATTGTATTTGTCATATATCAAAATCTTTAAGTCATTGAGTCTTACACTTTCTCTTCTACCAACTATCGTATTTTGTGAAACCATATATCTATCTGCTTGGACCGCCCATGAAAAACTGGATTCCTACACAGAGCAATTGCAGACTTTATATCTCAAAATATTTCTGTTGGAGTACTCTGCTTCTCATGTAATACTTCAGGAATTCTCCTTAACCATACTGCTTGTGTAGCACAACTGGTTGCTGCTATATATTCTGCTTAGGCCTTAGAGAGTGCAACAATTGGTTGTTTCTTTGAAGACCATGATATTGCGTCCGTGCCAAGATGGAATATGTACCCTGACGTGCTTTTCCTCCTCTCTATATCTCCAGCCCAATCACTATCTATATACCCAACAAGCTCCACATCATTATTATTAGCATAAAAAATCCCATCAGTCAGAGTACCTTTGATATAACGAAGAATTCTTTTGGCTCCTTGCATATGACAAACACAAGGCTCTTCCACGAATCTACTAGGCAATCCAACTCCAAAGACTATATCCGGTATAGTCGCAGTCAGTTATCTCAGACTTCCTATCAAACTTTTATAATTGGTTGAATCTATTCTTCTGCCATCATATTCTCTTACCAGCATCAACTTGTCTTCAACTGGAATGGATATCGGGTTTGAATTCTCCATTTTGAATTTCTTTAAAATATCACCTGCATATTTCTTCTAAGAAATGAAGATTACATCATTCTACTGAACGACCTTATTAAGTGTCTAAGTCCCACATTGATTGAGTATATGAGCCAAGAACCATTTATAATAACTTGGGCATCCCTCCCTCTATGAGCTAGCTTTTAGAGTGGAGTTATGCCCAATTATTCTAACATGGTATCAGAGAGCAGGTTCATTTGTCCTTTGAAGGTTTCTGCCTCTGGTCCAGCAGAAATCTTGTACCGTCAACCTTTATCCTTTTACGAAGTCTTCTGCCTCTGGTTCAACTGTCCTTCAACCTTCCTCTATTTTTCAAACAACACTGTCCCAACCAAACAGCACCTCTCAAGATCAAAAGTCATTCCGAAAGTCACTGTCTCGACCAACCCAGTCTCCACCATCGTCGGAAATAGCCTCAGAAGTCTCCGATCGGCCTTCCCACCAAGCGACGTCGCCGGATAAAGTGCCACGCGCCGCCACACGCATCCACACGCCGCCGTCTTCCGGGCGCGTGTAACTCACGTGCCACACTCCGGTCTCAGGAAAACAACCGCGACCACCCAGAACCGTTCACCTCGACCTCCTCTATCTGTCTAGCTGGTCAAAATTCACTTTTTCTGTTGTTTGGAAAGTGGGTCTCTTGCCTTTAGTCTCCTCTGATTTTTTGGTTCCTGTTTATGGTTGTTGCTTGCAGCCGCTGGTCTCTTTACAATCTCAGGTGTTAAGGCAGTCTCTCTGTCTGTTTTGGCTCAAATGGGTCGTCCTCAATACACATATTGCAAGCGAATGGGTCACACTCATAATACTTGTTACTCTCTTCATGGGTTTCCTCAAAAATCAGTCAATGTTGAAATGTTCAAGAAAAAATTTTCCGAAGCCGAGTACCGAGAGTATCTTCAATTGAAAGATGCCCATCAATCTCATGGGCCTACTGCCACTGGTGTTTGATGAGTGTGATTTTACCTCATTTTTCATGTACATTTCGGCATGCATTTGCATATAGTTAGGCCAAATTAGTGTTGATTTTGTATAATTTTTCCTTTGGAACGGATGAGGTGGTTTCTGTGTGTTGTTTTGCAGGATTTAGTGGAAAAATGCCCAGAAATCAGTCTTGGTGGAGCTTGGATGAAAAAGAGCTTAAAAGTGAAGAAATTGAGCCAAGCAGAGAGTATCACGGCCTGGCGTGATGGCCTCACTGCCGTGAGGGAGCAATAGTGAAGAAAGAATTGAGCCATAAGTCGGGAAGTGTCATGGCCTAGCCGTGATAGCTATCACGGCCGTGACCTGCTAGTTGGAAAAGTCGAAAGCGATCACGGCCTGGCGTGATGGACATCACGGCCGTGATGAATAAGTGAATGAAGAGGCGCCCAAGTCGAGAGACCATCACGGCCTGGCCGTGATGGCTGTCCTGCGGCCGTGACGGGCGACGGACCTATAAATAACAGCAAAGACAGACACGAAAACGGGACGAACTTCTAACCTAATAATCTGCACTTGGAGGCGGTGAGGGCTGGTGGTGGAGAGGGTCTCTACCCAAAAAGGGGGCGTTTTCTGCTCTTGGATGGAGAGAAGATTGGAGGAAGCTTGTCTATGAGTGTTCTTCATCCCTTCTCTTTTTCCTTTTTGTATTTCCTTATCATGAGTAGTTAAATCCCCATTGTTGGGGTTAGATGTAACTTTTCTGAACTTGTTGTAATTGATTTGGTATTTTAATGCAAGTTTCTATTTCGTATGAGTATGTGATTCTGTGTTTAATGCTTTCCTTGGATTAGCTACCCATAGGAATGATATGTTGCTTTAATAGATGACTGAAAGGTTAGTATTAAGGCATGCTCATGAATCATATGCCAAGTAGGTCAAGAATCTAGGCATAGGTGTTGACTGCTTGCAATCTTATAAGTCTTAACTTAATGCAAAATCTCAAGTTATTCCACCTAAGACATTAGGGTTTAATTTGGGGTTTTAGGCTCAATGCACCTAAGACATTAGGCTTGAGTAATTTAGAAAAGGCTTGATTGGCATAATTGAATTAGGACTTGTGTTAGAAGCCATTTCATTGCAACTAAGGGAGGATTAGTGTAGTCTAACCCTGACAATTCTAGCCATATCTCTGTTTGCATACCAAGTGTTTGTTAAAAATTCTAGAAGACCAAAAACATCTTATTTTCTGTTTAATCCCTCACACTTTAGATTAGTCTAGATAGTTGTTGAATTTGCGAATTGGTAATTGACATCCAATCCCTGTGGATACGATAACCGGTCTCACCACCGTATTACTTGATTGCGACAAGGTGCACTTGCCTTTATTTATATATCTTTAAAATACACCGCATCAAGTTTTTGGCGCCGTTGCCGGGGATTGGTTTTGTCAATATCAGTAGTAACAAATGAGACAACTAGTTTAGACATTTTTTTTTTTTTTGCCTGTGTATATTTGATATTTTTCTGTATATATTTGAATTTTTTGTTTTGAACTCTGTTTTGTAAGGTGGACAAAAGTCATGGAAAATTTTTATTGTCCACCTGATAAGGAAGCTTCCAGTCATGTTTTGGAGGACAACTTGTGGTGGGATGGCGATTTAAATTTGGGAAAATTCTTCGAGGAGTTTTCTCTATCTCATAACATCCCATCACGAGTCGATCCTATGACTGGTGAGCTTATATATATATATATACCAAGGAGGATTGGGAAACCTTTTGGGCATACTTACCACCTCCACCACCATGTATGATTCCCACAGAGCCAGTGTTCATGACTCCACAGCCTTCATATCTCAATCCGGTAACAATCAAAATCTTTGGATAATTGATTCAGGTGCCTCTGATCATATTGCTGGTAATCGTTCTTTATTCTCCTCCATATCTTCTCCTAAATTTCCTCACTTCATTGCTCTTGCGGATGGTTCTAAGGTCAGTGCCAAAGGAATCGGTCATGTTTCAGTCACTCCTTCTATAACTTTAAATTTTGTTTTGTTTATACCCGGTTTCCCTTTTAATTTGATCTCCCTTAGTCAACTTACTCGCTCTCTAAACTGCTCAGTAACTTTTGATGTTGGGTCTTTTACTATACAGGAACGTGGTACGGGTCGGATGATTGGCGTAGGACATGAATCACATGGTCTTTATTACCTCCAATCAGCTCCTTCTGTAAGTTGTACTGCAGTCGAGTCTCCAAATCTTCTTCATAAACGATTGGGCCATCCAAGTTTGTCAAAATTGAAGTAAATGGTTCCGAATCTTTCAAAAATGTGATCATTGAACTGTGAGTCGTGTCAACTAGGCAAGCATGTTCGCTCTTCCTTTCCCAGCAAAGTTGAAAGCCGAGTTGATTCTCCCTTTTCAGTTATCCATTCAGATATATGGGGACCGAGTCGTGTGTCTTCTAATGCTTTCCGATATTTCGTTACCTTTATTGATGAGTTCTCTCGGTGCACTTGGGTTTTCATAATGAAAGAACGGTCTGAACTTTCGTCTATTCTCACCACTTTCGTTAATGAGGTCAAAACCCAATTTGGTAAGACAATCAAAATCCTTAGAAGTGATAATGCAAAGGAATACTTTTCTTCTGCTCTTTCTTCCTTTTTGTCATCACATGGCATTCTCCATCAATCCAGTTGTCCTCCTACCCCTCAACAGAATGGCATAGCTGAAAGGAAGAATAGACATCTTGTTGAAACTACTCGGACCTTGTTACTCCATGCAAATGTACCTGTCCGACATTGGGGTGATGCAGTTTTGACAGCATGTTATTTAATTAATTGGATGCCTTCATCCTCTCTTGATCATAAAATACCACATTCCGTTTTATTCCCTAAAGAGCCACTATTTCATGTCGCTCCACGGATATTTGGATGCACTTGTTTCATTCATGACTTGTCTCCAGGTCTTGATAAGCTTGCTGCACGAGCCAACAAATGTGTCTTTTTGGGATATTCCAGGTTACATAAGGGTTACAAGTGTTACTCCCCTGTGCAGAATCGTTATTTCATGTGTGCAGATGTAACGTTCTTCGAAGACAAGTTTTACTTCTCACCATCCACAGTTGAGTCTCAGACTATTCAAGAAGTCTTTCCGATTCCGTATCTTGGTCCATCACCTTCTCCTTTGTCGGAATCAGTTTTGACTACAGAAATTCCTAACGATCCCCCACTCGAGCAATCTCAAAGGTCACCCATCATATATCATCGTCGTCCACGAGTTCTTAATACAGAATTGGAAGGCACTGAAAGACCAGCTGAATCATGTCTTACTCCAGCAGATGACCCTACTACGGACCTACCTGAAGGAAACCTTGACTTGCCCATTGCTCTTAGGAAAGGTACTCGATCTACTCGAAATACTCATCCTATTTATAACTTCTTAAGTTACCATCGTCTCTGTTCTTATTATTATTCTTTTGTGTCATCTATATCTTCCGTTTCCATTCCTAAAAATGTTTGTGAGGCACTTGATCATCCAGGATGGCGACAAGCCATGATTGATGAAATGCAGGCTTTGGAGCATAATGGTACTTGGGACTTGACTCCTCTTCCTCCAGGAAAGAAACCTGTTGGCCGTCGATGGGTATATGCTATTAAAGTTGGGGCCAATGGACACATCGATCGGCTTGAAGCCAAAGGTTACTCTCAGATTTATGGACTTGATTATGGAGATACTTTCTCCCCTATGGCCAAAATCACGTATGTTCGAATATTTCTTGCCATGGCTGCCATCTGTCGTTGGCCATTATATCAGTTGGATATTAAAAATGCATTTCTTCATGGAGAGTTAGAAGAGGAGATTTATATGGAGCAACCTCTTGGATTTGTTGCTCAGGGGGAGTCCGTTTTGGTTTCAGGCTACGACAATCTCTCTATGGGCTGAAACAGTCTCCACGAGCTTGGTTTAGAAAATTCAGTTCAGTTATTCAAGCTTTTGGAATGAAACGTAGTGAAGCGGATCATTCAGTCTTTTATTGCTATACCTCTCCAAATAGATGCGTTTACTTGGTGGTCTATGTAGATGATATAGTCATCACAGGAAATGATCAGGAGAAAATTTCTCAGCTGAAAGAACATTTATGTAGCCATTTTCAGACCAAGGACTTGGGGAAATTGAAATCTTTTCTTGGAATTGAATTTGCTCAGTCAAATAATGGAATTATCATCTCACAGAGGAAGTATGCATTAGACATACTTAAAGAAACCGGTATGTTAGATTGTCGACTAGTTGATAGTCCCATGGATCCGAATCAAAAATTGCTACCTAACCAGGGGGAGCCTTATTCTGATCCTGAAAGGTATCGGAGATTGGTTGGGAAGCTCATCTATCTCACTATTACAAGGCCAGATATTTCCTTTGCAGTGGGAGTGGTGAGTCAATTCATGCAGTCTCCTCATAATGATCACTGGGATGCAGTAATTCGAATTCTGAGATACATTAAAAAGACTCCAGGACAAGGACTACTTTATGAAGACAAAGGAAGCACTCAAATAGTTGGATTTTAAGGATGCAGGTTGGGCAGGATCACCCATTGATAGGCGTTCCACTTCAGGGTATTGTGTGTCTATTGGAGGAAATCTTGTCTCGTGGAAGAGTAAGAAACAAAATGTTGTTGCAAGGTCTAGTGCAGAGGCTGAATATAGAGCTATAGCTGTAGCCACATATGAGCTCATTTGGATTAAACAACTTCTTGAGGAATTGAAGTTTGGAGATACTCAACAAATGAAGTTATGTTGTCATAACCAGGCAGCTCTCTATATAGCTTCCAATCCAGTATTCCATGAGAGAACTAAACATATTGAGATCGATTGTCATTTTATCCGAGATAAAGTCCTTTCTAAAGAAGTCGTCACCGAATCTATTAGCTCTAATGATCAACTGGCAGACGTCTTTACAAAATCTCTAAGAGGACCGAGAATTCAGAATATTTGTTCCAAGCTTGGAGCATTTGATTTGTATGCTCCAGCTTGAGGGGGAGTGTTAGAATTAGTTGGACGGTGTGGACGGTGCGGACGGTGCGGACGGTGTTCCTAGGATTTAGCTTATCATTCATTTCCTTGTAAATTGTAAATTGTATTTACTATTGAGTGTGTATATATATAAATATATATATATATATATATATCAAAGTATGATGAATAAAATAACTCAAGCATTTCACAAACACTTGTCTAAATTATATCCAAGTTATTCAATAGCATACAAACTCTACAATCCGGAGATGAAGAAGGTGATTTACAGACGAGACGTGACATTTGACGAAAAAAGAGTATAGGATTGGTCTTCAAAACCCAAAAGGAGCCAGTGGTGATTTCTGAAAATCATGAAGAAGAGGATGGTCAAATAGATCCACCACCTCAACCAAAAGCATCTAGAAAACCTCAAAGGCTTCGTAGATTACCAGCCAGATTGGAGGATTATGTTGTAGGTAACGATAATGACCCATTTGATGAAGAGATTATCAACTTTGCCCTATTTGTGGACTGTGAGCCAGTAACCTTTGAAGAAGCCTCAAATAATGAGAATTGGAGAAAAACAATGGATGATGAAATTAATGCTATAGAGAAGAATAAAACATGGGAGTTAACAGATTTGCCAGCAGATAAGAAGCCTATAGGGGTGAAGTGGGTGTACAAGATAAAGTACAAGCCCAATGGTGAAATTGATCGATTTAAATCAAGGTTGGTGGCTAAAGGGTACAAGCAAAATCCAAGTATTGATTATTTTGAAGTATTTGATCCAGTTTCAAGGTTAGATACAATTCGTATGATTATCTCTCTATCGGCCCTAAATAATTGGAAAAATTATCAAATGGATGTTAAATCTGCTTTTCTGAATGGAACTCTGGAAGAAGAAGTGTATGTTGAACAACCTGCAGGATATGTTGTAAGAGGAAAATAAGACAAAGTTTACAGATTGAAGAAAGCGTTGTATGGGTTGAAGCAGGCACCAAGAGCGTGGTACAAGAAGATTGATTCCTATTTCATACAGCATGGATTTGAAAGATGCCCATTTTAGCACACTTTATATATTAAATTTGTTGATACTAGAGATATTCTCATGGTGTGCCTTTATGTTGATGATCTAATCTTTAATGGCAATAATCCAAAGGTGATTGCAGAATTTAGGGAGGCTATGCTAAGCTGCTTTGAGATGACAGATTTAGGCCTAATGTCCTATTTTCTTGGCATTGAGGTCTGTTAGAATAATTGGTCCTAACTCAACTTAATACACCCCCCTCACGCCCAGGACTGGACATCTGGAGCGTGAAGTTTGCAGGACTGGACATCTGCGGGTGGCCCAACATCGTGGGAGGCTCTGATACCATGTTGAATAACTTGGAGATAATTTAGACAAGTGTTTGTGAAATGCTTGAGTTATTTTATTCATCATACTTTGATATATATATATATATATATATATATATATATATACACACTCAATAGTAAATACAATTTACAAGGAAATGAATGATAAGCTAAATCCTAGGAACACCGTCCGCACCGTCCACACCGTCCAACTAATTCTAACATATGCCTTTGAGTTTGTCTATAGCCAATGAAAATACACTTTTCACCTTTGTCATCCAGTTTCTTCCTGAGCTGATCTGGAACATGGGCACATGTTATACACCCAAAAACTCTGAGGTGCCGGATTGAGGGTCTCTTTCCACTCCAAGCTTCTTCTGGTGTTTTGTCACGAACACTCTTTGATGGACACCTGTTTAGAATATACACCGTCGTAGCAACTGTTGCAGCCCAAAACTCCTTAGGCATTTGTTTAGATCTCAGCATGCATCTCACCATGTACATGATAGTTCTGATCTTCCTTTCAGCAACTCCATTCTGTTGAGGCGTGTATCTAGTCGCTAATTAAAGATGGATTCCATGTTGCTCAAAGAAATTTGCACAGTCAAGATACTCTTGGCCTCTATATGTTCTGAGTGCTTTAATTCTGCAGCCACTTTGCTTTTCTACATATACCTTGAATATCTTAAAAGCATCACATGCTTCTGATTTCTTCTTCAAGAAATACACCCAAGTCTTTCTGCTAAAATCATCAATAAAATTAATAAAATACCTACAACCACCATGTGTTGGCACCTAAACTATACATAAATCCGAATGAACAATCTCTAGCAGCTTTCTCGCCCTCCAAGACTTTTGGGTTGGAAATGATTCTCTGTGCTTCTTTCCCATTTGACAAGTCTCGCGTACTCCATTAGGAATATTCGTAATAGGTAACCCTGAAACATATTCTTTTCGTGATAGATAATCCAACCCAGAAAAGTAAAAATGTCCAAAATGCATAAGCCACAACCAATCATCATTTGGAATCATAGAACTCAAGCAAGAAAATTTCTCATGTTGAATTTTCAAAGGGAATAGGCAATTAGGAGTCATTTTTACCTTTGCAATAAATCTTCCACTTCTATCTGTCAATGTGCAGTAGCCATGATGAATCTACATGTTGTAACCTTTCTCTGAAAGTTGTCCCATACTCAATAGATTGTGATGAAGACCAGGAGCATAGAAAACATTAGAGATAAAGTTTTGAGAACCATATTTCAATCTAATAGCAATTCGACCTTTCCCCACAATTAGAATATTTGTGTTATTCCCAAATTTTAATATTGAACGGACATTTTCATCTAATGAAGAAAACAACTCCTTTTTCCCACACATGTGATTACTACAACCAGTATCCAAATACCAAATATTTTCATCTTTATCAAAAATATTGCTTGCCAAAAATAAACTCTGTGGACTATCAGAATTCTCGCGAATTTTTTGATACTGGTTTTCTGGAACGTTTGTATGACACCCTCTACCCCGCATGTATTTTTAAAATGATAAGTTAGTTTTTCGAAATAAGATAAACACATCCTTATTCTTTATAAAAGAAAACCAACAGGTAAAGGATGCCACATTGTAACAAGGTCTCAACGAGGAAAATAAATCATGTTTAAGAAGAAAGACATAACATAAACGTAAACATAAACAAAATCTATAAACTAACTCAACCCAGATGTCACATTACAGAGCTGATATAACGAATCCGATAAACAACTCGGATAAACAACTAAACTAAACATAAACTAAACTACGAATAGCGGGTCCTCGAAGTCACTCCTCAGCAAGCTGCTCACCATTATCTGCATAACCAAAAGATACATTTAAAGCAAACAACGAAAGACGGTGAGTAAGAACCATATATATAAACATAACGACAACAGGATAGTTGGCAAGATGAACATACAACACATAACAGTCATAACATAGTCATCATACCAACACAACAAGCATATCACAATATAACATCAATCAGACAATGCAATGCGAAACACTAATCCGAATGCATGTAGTCCATTTACACCAGGCATACGACTCCAGAGCTACATCTCCACATTGGCCAATAAGCACCAACACCAGGGCAGTTCACCTTACCATGGGTGGAACCCTAGGATAGCCGACACACCTTATTCTCAGATGCGTCACCACGGGTGTACATGATCCCCTTAGTCTCGGATGAATCACCATGGATGGTCAGATCGTCTTACACGCGGACGACCTCCCCTTAAATATCGTACCTGCCCCTAAAACTCCATGCATGATGCATGCACACAACAAACAACTGTTGTCCACCACCTCCATCAACACCATTTATTATGGCTTAACCTCTTTGGCCAACAAGCACCAAAGGTAACATCATCTTTAATCTTTAACTTTAAACGTTAAACAAAACTCTAGCCAAAAAGCACCAGAGCTCAACACCTTGACCATTAAGCATCAAGACCCCCTTGGCCACTAGGCTACCAAGTTACAACATCAATAACACCTTGACCATTAAGCATCAAGGCTCAACATCATCTTTTCACTTGTCTTTGGTCTTCACTTTTCGTTGGTATCTTATTAAGTCTTTTAAGCGTTTGGGGTGAAAACCCCTATTTCAGCATTTCCGGTTCTGTTCTGGTCAAGTGAGCACGGACGTGCTCACCCTCAGCACGGGCGTGCTGGACTTGCAGGCAAGCACGATCGTGCTTCCTATTAAGCACAGGCGTTCTTAAAAGTGTGCCCTTCTCTGGATTTCAAACTGGAGCACGGGCGTGCTCCCTGTTAAGAACGGACGGCCAGGCTCAATGGAGCGTGGCCGTACTAATCTGGGCAGAAAGGGTCAGAAACCCTTTCCCAAATCCTTGAGACAGTTCACAGATTCAACCTATTGGCTTCTACTAATTCATTGATCATCAACTTCATTAATCTTAATTGTTCTTCATTAATATTCATGTCTTATCATTATGGGAAATTAATCCTTTAATTGCAGCTTCATTATTAATGTTCCTAGAACACTCACTAATCAATCCTAGGGTCTTTAACTAAACCCTACGAACATAACCTTGCCTCTCATACTATATTCATGTCTTATGAAGAACTGGGAAAAACATCCCTTAATTCTCATTATTATCATTAACGTATTTTAACGTTTTAACATCATTGTTGGCATTATCATCCTCAACAATCAACACTCATTAAGAGCACAACATCAAACAACAGCCAATAACCATTATAACTCATCACAACATGGAATCACATTCAACATGTTCATAATAGACAACATTCAATAACAAGAACATTCATACCAACATAAATCAACTAATAACAGTCATGTCAATATCATCATCACAACAATTAACATCATATAACAATTAGACATAGAGGTATATAAACATGTTATCATACAAACAGTCATATAGGCATTTAATCAAACACCAGGGTCATGGGTTAACCTTTCATCTTACGCTACCTCATAGCCTACATGTTCATACTAGCCCTTCTCCCCATACCTGGTATGAAGATTCTCAAAACGATAACATTGGCAAACTAGATACGTTCCCTCGAGTGGCTAGACGAGTTCCTCAAGCCTTGGTCAAACGATAAGGGAAGAGAATAACTAATTAATCCCCAATTCAAAATAAAAGGAAAAGGATATTAAGGAGGGATAACTACGTTATCTTAAACAATGCTAACACGCGTAACTTCTCTCCCAAACGACTCACAACTCCAAGAAACTTCAAGGGGTTCAAGGGAAAACTAATAAAGATGAAGAGAGACAGCTATTCTGAGGTTAACAATGTGATAAATAGGGTTTAGGTCGAGTCTTATGGTATAAATACAAGTTAGGGCATAACGGGCTCCTATTTCAGCCCAAACTGTATATAGATCGGTATTTTGAACATAACTTGATCTACAAGTATCCGATTGAGGAGTTCTTGGTGTCATTAGAAAGCTCGGAGAAATATATACAATTTAATGTCTAATGATCAAATCCTAAATCAGAATCTAAGATGGTAAAAAGTTCAATGGAAGTTTAGTGACAAATTTGGTAGTTATTCCTAGATAGGATCCTTAGGAGATTATGATAAGATCTTAAGAGGTAATCAAAAAAGGATTATCCTATATTAATAAGGAATCAAATCTGATTAATTGAGGGACTAAAACCTAGGAGGTACACTATCTCGATTTAAATACTAAATCACGTGATATCTCATAATATATTTTTTAATCACTTATTATTAATAAAAACACATAATATATATTAACATATTAAATCACATACAAAATCATATATCCATATAAGATCACACATTGAGGGACACAATCTCATATTAATGCAAATATTCATATATTAAAATACATATTATCGTATTTAATAACACACACACACACAAATATATATATATATATATATATATATATATGTATATATATATATATATATATATATATATATATATGCATGTATAAAAAATACTACAACACTAATAACAATTACATTATCAATTATATAAATAACAATGCTAACTTCATTAATAATAATAACAACAACAACAAGGCATCCATAGTAACATAATCTCTTATACGAAAATCGGGGTGTTACAGTTTGCCTGGTAGTTGTTCTGAGTTCAAGATCTGCAATCTGAGGCTTTATGTCCAAACTTCCCATAGAAAAAGCAATTGAAATTGCTTCTTTCCTGGTAGTAATTACCTCGTCCTCTTCCACGGTTGGTATGCTCGAAATTATTTCTACCTCTTCCTTGATTTGGTGGCCTAAAATTGTTATCTCTTCCTTGGTTAAAGCTATTGCCATGACCTCTTCCTCTGAAGTTACCTCTGCCTTTATGGTTTCCTCTTCATCTATTATTGAAATCACAACCTCTACCTTCTGCGATTTGGCTGGATTCTGCAACATTGTTGAAATTCACCTGGTTTTTCAAAGCTTCTTCGTTTATCTTTTCCGTCGTCTCCAAGATTCTACTAACGTGACTTTCAATGCTTCCTTGTAATTCTATTATCGTCATGGTATCTGTGTCGTGGGACTCTAGTATTATAGTTACCACATGATCAAACTTCATCGGCATGGTGCGAAGAATCTTTTCAACCACCTTGCTATCTCGGATGTCTTCTCCATAAACCCTCATCTTGTTGACAAGATCTGTAACTCGAGAAAAATATTGTTCAACACTTTCTGAGTTGGACATCTCATACCTTTCATATTCTCTATGCAAGGATTGTAACTTGGATTTCTGGACTTTTTCTACTCCTTTGTACAATAGCTTCAAGATGTTCCATGCTTCTTTAGCAGTTTTGGCATTTGCTATTTTGCCAAAAACTGAATAATCAACACCTTGATGAATTTGCGACAACGCCAATTGGTCCCTCCTTTGAGCGGTTGCATCAGCTCCTTCTTGTAATCCTGGTTCAACAAAGCTCCAAATATTGTGAGCCTTTAGGTGTGTTGACATCAAAATCTCCCAGTAACTAAAATCAAGTTTCCCATCTAATTTGGGACCGGACCAAACAATATTGTAACCAGTGGCTATATCTCTCTCTCAAAGTATATGTACTAAAAGAAATTGTACACGGTGAGAACTCTCTTGTTTCTCACACACTCAAAATATTTTTGACACTCACTACCAAGCTCTCTAGCTCTGATACCAATTTGATATCAGTTGGATATTATTTTCTCTATAACTCACACACACATGCAGCGGAAGATAAAGAAATTGGAAGAGGAAATCTCTCTCAAAAATCAATGCTTAAGTATGAGTAATACTATAATTTCAAAAATAATAGAGTATGTATATAATAGGTTATTTGCACATTATAAAAAAAAACAAAAACAAAAGATGTGAAAAGTTTCTTTGGAGGCAGTAGCATCACCTCACCACCCACAAGAAAGAAACCAGATTATATCATCTGAAATCTAGCTTAGTACAAAATAAAATATCGATTTGTAGTGACAACCATTGTGCATGCACATGGCATCAATGGCACCTAAGGTTTAGATTCATGTTGTTTTTCTTAACCATCTCGTAAACCCAGCTCTAGATACCCAGTCTTGGCCCATTGAACCACAACCCAACAATCACCACCAACCCAATCATGAAAAAAAAGGATAGTATCCAATCCAATCAAATAATTAACAAACAAAAGATAATTTTAATTAAAAGAAAAAAGAATAATGCTGCAACAAAAAAAAACAGAGTGACAGAGTAGGAATAGAGAGCAGAACTCTCTTCTTCTACCGCTAAGCATAAGACGCAACAAAGGCAAGGAGGAATTCCCCTGCTTGGCAGTTATACAAAATGGTACACGATTTCTTTCCCTTTTTTTTTTTCCTCAAACCTTTATTATATATAAACTTTAGAAATTCTTTTGTAGATTAAGCTGAATGATACTAGAGCAATATATGGGGAATTTTTTTTCTTTTTTTTCAAACCTGGCAAAGTGGCAAGTATTTTTTTTTCCCCAACAGGAAGGCCCAATACTGAATTAGGGGTAAGAAGGGGAGGGCAAATTTGAATCTTGCAGCGTTGAGGCTGAGATGGGTCTTCTTTGCAAGTTTAAATTCTTTGAATTTTTTGGGGCTCGTCCATGCAATCTGAAAATTGTGTGGTTTAGATGGTCAATTTGTATTCAAAGACGAGTGTAATGGCAATTTTAAAATTATGGTACATTTCATTGTTGGAAGTAATTCAAATAGAGTTAGTTATCGTAGTTAGAAATTTGTTAATGGTAGTTAGTTAGTTGATGTGTAACTAAGAGTGAGTTAGTTAGTGAATATAGTGGATGGTGTAAGCCTATAAATAGACTAAGTGTAAATGTGAATGTGTACAATTGTGTAGAGAAGTGTGTGTAAAGTGATATTAGTGAATAAAATTTCAGTTTGTGATATTCTCTTCTAATTCTCTCTCTCTCCATAATTCTTCATTGTGAATGTGTGATAAGCCATAGCTTATCTCCAACAAATTGGTATCAGAGCTATAACGATCTAGGGAGAGTGTGTCCATGGAGATGGAGTTGAGTGAAGATTTTTCAATTCCTCTACCTATTCTTGATAGCAAGAACTTTGAGCATTGGGTTGTGAAAATGGAAGCAATCTTTGGTTTCCATGAAGTGCTGGAAACAGTGAAGGATGGGATCCAAGAAGAGGAGGATAGTGCCTCCTACAAGGAATCCAAGAAGAAAGATTGTTTGGCTCTCTCCATCATCCATCAATGTGTGGACTCTGAAAGTTTTGAGAAGATTGTTGCTGCCAAAAATGCTAAAGAAGCCTGGGATATTTTGAACAATGTCTATGGAGAAGATGAAAGAAAGAGTGAGAACAAGAAGGCAAGAACAGTGATGGCAGCAAGCCAGCAAACCCAAGAAATTGGGATTTTGGTTCATAACAATGCAAGTGGTGTTGATGGAGATTATCAGTGTAGCACCACAGCAGAAGAAGATGGGTCTTCGAAGGAGCCAAGAGAGGAAGCGTGTGGAACGAAAGAAGATGATAAAATTGCAGTCAAGAAGAAAATCAAGAGTGTTAAAAAGAGTGAAGTGGAGAACACAGTCAAGGAGAAGAAGCAAGTTCCTGGGTGTGAAGAGCCAATGGTGAATAGCGAGAAAGAAAGGAGTGATGATGATCTTGAGACAAACAAGATCAAGACAGAGAGCAGTGATGATCTAGAGGACGGTGATGCCGGTGCTTCGTATTCTTTGACAGTGGAAGTTGTATAGTGGAGGGCGTCGTGAAGAAGGTCAACTCTGTGGATCGATGTGGGGTTGTGGCTGAAGAACAAGCCACAGACATGCGAGTGAAGACGGAGGAGGTAGTTTCTAGGAGCAACATTCTGGTGTTTGTGAAGGTTAGACCAATGAACAAGAAGGAGTCATTCCATCAAACACTGTGTGAGCATTCTCTGTCCCAATCCAAAGGTCTTGAAAAGAAGAGAGGTCAAGATTTGAATTTTGCATAAATTGACGATGAGGACTCAGATTCCCTCATGGAGGAGGGTGAGAAATCAGAGGAAACGGCTGCGGATGGCAACTTTGCGGTGGTGCCGCCGCTGATGGCGGCGACGAAGTTAGAGTCAGTGGAAGAGGGTGAAGCACGGACGACGGTGACAAAAGGAGAGGTTGTGACCGGCTGGAAAACCCAAGCCAGAAGCACCACTCATAATTTTGGGACGAAGTCGGAGCCGCCTGACTCGAAATCCATGGCCACCGCTGCTGCGAAGAAGAAAAACAAATGGGGAAGGCAACTCACTCACGGTGGCAATGCGGTGGTGCGTACGAAGGAGGAGAACCTTGTCTGGGTGGAGTTGCTTCGAGGTGGCCGGAACGCGACTGAGATGGAAGTGACGATTCCAGATCTGCAACTCACGATGGAGGTTCAGGCGGAGAGATTCGAACCAGGTCCGGTCACAGTGTCGACGGAGCCACCGTACCAAGTCAGTCACACGGCAGTTCATCGGATGTTCGGCAGTGAGAAGCAGTTATGTCGTGTTCTAGAGGTGTCGCAAGGGGCAGATGATGAGTGTGATTTCACCACATTTTCCATGTACATTTCTGCATGCATTTGCATATAGTTAGGCCATTTTAGTTTGATTTTGGTTAGTTTTTCCTTTGGAACGGATAAGGTGGTTTTGTGTGTTGTTTTGCAGGAATTTATGATTAATTGCCCAAGATTTGGCCTTGATGAAGCTTGGATGAAGAGAGAGCCTGAAAAGAGAAGAAATTGAGCCAAGAAGAATTTTGAAGCTTCGCCTCACAAAACTGGACCTCGCCTCGCAAGCCAGAAGACCAGCCAAAGCAGCAACAGTCACCCTTTCTGTCTCGCCCCGCGAATCACCATCTCGCGTCGCGAGCCTGAAGGCCTGACTGTGACAGAAACTTCACCCTTTCTGCCTCGCCTCGCGAGTTACTATCTCGCCCCGCGAGCGCGCGAATCTCAGAACCCCTGTTATAAGCTGTTTTAGGGCAGAATTGAAGGGGGACTGATTGGGAGCAGAAAAGAGGTGGCCAAGAACCCTAAAAACACACACTCTGCAGCTGTGGCTTTTGCTGGGCAACATTCCATGGAATGCCTTCCTTCCTTCATCTCTGTATCTTTTCCTTTGCTTTTCTCTTTGAATATGTGTAGCTAAACTCCCCCTTGTTGGGGTTAAATGATTGCTTCTTTGAACTTGGTTGTAATATGATGTGGTAGTAATATAATTTCCTATTTCTTTATGAGTGTTTGATTCCATGCTTAATGCTTTCCTTGGTTTGATCATCCTAGGAATGATATGTTGCTTTAATAGACAATTGAAAGGTTGATGTTAAGGCATGCTCATGAATCAAATGCCAAGTAGTTCATGAACCTAGACATAGGTAATGGGGTGCTTGCAATCTTATGAATCTTGACTCTTAATGCAATTTCTCATGTTAATCCACCTAAGACATTAGGGTTTAATTTAGGATTTTAGGGTCATTCCACCTAAGACATTAGGGTTTGAGTATTTGAAGAATATTTGATTGTCATAATTGAATTAGGAATTATGTTACTTACCATTTCATAGCACCAAGGGAAGATTAGCCTAGTCTAACCCTAACAATTCTATCCATTTGTTGTTCACATTTCTGTTTGCCCATTAAGTGTTTGATAAAATACCTAAAAGAACAAAAACATTTTATTCTTGTTTGTTTCGTTAGATGTTAGAGCTACCTTCATTCCAAACAAGATTCGCCTAGATAGTAGTTCAATTTATGAAGTGGTACTTGTCCACGATCCCTGAGGACGATTTCCGGTTCTTACCGTTTTATTACTTGCAACGACCCGGTACACTTGCTGAGTCCGTGTCAAGTTTTTGGCGCCGTTGCCGGGGATCGGTGTGCCAATATCACGAGTACCAAAGGGGACTCCTAATTTAGGCATTTTTCTTTTTTTTTAATTGTTTTCTATTTTCTGTTTCTGTTTTCCCTGAAGATACATAATTGTCCGCTTGAAGCTTAACGTGTACTTGCTGTAATTGTTGCTGTCTACTGCTGTTTTTCTACTCTTTTTTATGGTCTACTCTGTTTGTTCTGTGTATGCGAGGTACAATTGACCCAGGTGAACTTCAATTCAACCCGGAGATCGAGAAGATTTGTAGACAGAATAGAAAGGAAGCCAAAGCAAGGAAGAACAGAGAATGAGCATCCTCTACAGTGCAACAACCACAAGTTGAGTTACCAAGTGTGCAAGAGTCTCAAGTTGAAGTAGCAATTGTCACCATGACTGAAGACAATGCACCTAGGAGGACAATGGGGGACTATACTTCCCCTAGAGTCGATAGATGTGGAACTCCAATCGTTAGACCTACAGTGGCTCGCAACAACTTTGAAATCAAGGCATCACTTCTCAATCTTGTGCAGCAAAATCAGTTTGGAGGTTTGGAGAGTGAAGACCCTCATGCTCACATTGGCACATTCATTGAGTTGTGTGACACCATCAAGCTAAATGGAGCTTCTGATGAGGCTATTCGTTTAAGGCTTTTCCCTTTCTCTCTGAGGGATAGAGCTAAGTCTTGGCTACAATCCCATCCTTATGGGAGCATCATCACTTGGAATGATTTGGTGAGCAAGTTCTTATCTCGCTTCTTCCATCCATCAAGAATGATCAAGTTGAGATCCGAGATTAATGCCTTTGCACAGAGGGATGGTGAATCACTTTATGAAGCATGGGAGAGGTTCAAGTCTTTGCTCACAGCTTGTCCAAATCTTGAGTTGGAAACATGGCATCAAGTGGCAACCTTTGTCAATGGTCTCAACAGAAATTCCAGAAGTATGATTGAAGCGGCTGCAGGTGGGACATTGAGTCAGAAGACACCCGATGAAGCAAAGGACTTGATTGAGAATATGGCTAATAATGATTATCAAATGCCTAGTTCTCGATCATTGGTCAAGAGAGGTGTTTTGGAGCTTGATGAAATTGGCGCTCTCAAGGCGCAAATGGCCATTCTTACCAAGCAATTGGGGTCTGTTCAACTACAGAATTCTCAACTACAAGCAGTTCAAGTTCAAGCTACCTCAGTGTGTGATTTCTGTGGAGGTAACCATGCAAATGGCAATTGTGAGATTAATGTGGTTGGAAGTTCTGGGCAAGAAGAAGTTAATTACATGGGAAACCAAGGGCCTAAGCATGATCCTTTCTCTAACACCTACAATCCGGGGTGGCGTAGCCATCCTAACTTTGGTTGGAGACAAGGGCAAGGTTCAAGTTCTCAAGCAAAGCCTCCTCAAGAGAGTTCAAGCAAGTTGGAGAATATTCTAGGCCAGTTCATACAAGCAACTCAAGAGAATATAAAGAATCAAAATGCCTCCATCAAGAATCTAGAGCACCAAATAGGCCAATTGGCAAAGCAAATGGCGGAGAGACCTCAAGGACAATTGCCGGGAGACACTGAGAAGAATCCAAGGGAAGATTGCAAGGCAATTACTACAAGAAGTGGGAGAGTGTTAATTCCACATGAAAAAGAAAGATAAGAAAAGACAATTGGTGAGGGAGTTGATGAAGTGATAGTTGAAGATGTAACCAATGAAGAACCCGAGAATTCCCAAGCCACTACCTCTAGTCCTATTGTTGTTGAAGTTGAAAAACCACAGAGGGAAAAACTGGTTGATGAAGAGTTTGCAAGAAAGAAGACTAGAAGGCAAATTCTTGAAGAAGTTGACAATCCTAAGGAGTTGCCACCATATTTCAAGATACCCTATCCTCAAAGGTTGAAGAAGGAGGTAAAAGATCAACAATTCTCTAAGTTCCTGGATGTTTTCAAAAAGTTGCAAATTAACATCCCTTTTGCCGAATCTCTTCAACAAATGCCTTCCTATGCTAAGTTTATGAAGGAGATTCTTACCAACTAGAGAAAGTGGAAGGAGGAGACGGTCATGCTCACTGAAGAATGTAGTGCCATACTCCAAAGGAAGTTACCAGTAAAGATGAAGGATCCAGGTAGCTTTACTATTCCATGCACTATTGGTTATTTGAATATTGGAAGAGCCTTGTGTGATCTCGGTGCAAGTATCAACCTTATGCCTCTCTCCATTTTCAAGAAGCTGGGAATTGGTGAAGTCAAGCCAACTGGGATTTCTCTCCAATTAGCGGATCGCTCCATTACATATCCTTATGGCGTAGTGGAGGATTTGTTGGTCAAAGTAGACAAATTCATCTTCCCGGCAGATTTTGTGGTGTTGGATATAGCGGAAGATAGTGAGACTCCGTTGATTCTTGGAAGACCATTCCTAGCCACGGGTAGAGCTTTGATCGATGTGAATCAAGGGAAATTGGTGCTTAGAGTCCAAGATGAAAAGGTCACCTTCAATGTTTTTGAAGCAATGAGGCATCCAAGCGACAAAGATACGTGTATGAGTGTGGACCTTGTTGATTCATTGACTGACAAGAGTGTGAAACAAACTTTTGAAGATTCATTGGAATCGGCTCTTATGGTGGACGATGTAGAAGGAGAGGTATGTGCGGAAGAAGTTGATTTCATGGTTAAATCCCTTGAGGCTTGTCTGGTTGTGAATAATGATGAAGACAAAGTTGTGGAAGATGTGTGGATTGAAGACAAGGGTGAACCACCTATGCTAGAGTTGAAAGAACTTCCATCCCATCTCCGTTATGCTTTCCTTGGGATAAATTCTTCATTCCCGGTTATCATTAGTAGTGAGTTGAACTCTTTGGAGGAAGAGAAGCTGTTAAGGGTGCTTAGGGAGCACAAATCTGCAATTGGGTGGTGTATGTCCGACTTGAAAAGGATAAGTCCCTCATTCTGTATGCATAAAATCATGTTGGAGGAAAACTTCAATCCGGTTAGACAACCCCAAATAAGACTCAACCCGAATATGAAAGAAGTTGTAAGGAAGGAGGTTGTGAAGCTTTTGGATGCAGGAATAATCTATCCAATCTCCGATAGTCCTTGGGTGAGTCCGGTCCAAGTTGTTCCCAAGAAAGGGGGATGACGGTGGTTGCAAATGAAAAAAAATGAACTCATCCCCTCAAGGACCGTTTCTGGATGGAGAGTGTGTATTGATTACAGAAGACTGAATGAGGCCACCAGAAAAGATCATTTTCCTTTACCCTTCATTGATCAGATGTTAGAGAGGTTGGCGGGTCATGCCTTTTATTGCTTCCTTGATGGGTACTCAGGGTATAACCAGATTGTGGTTGACCCAAAGGACCAAGAGAAGACTGTTTTCACCTGTCCTTATGGCGTCTATGCATACCGGAGGATGCCATTCATGTTGTGTAATGCACCCGCCACTTTTCAAAGGTGCATGCTTTCCATATTCTCTGATATGACTGAAAAATTTATTGAGGTATTTATGGATGGTTTTTGTGTTTGGTGACTCTTTTGATAATTGTTTGAAAAACCTTGCATGTGTTTTGAAAAGATGCCAAGAAACTAACCTTGTTTTAAATTGGGAAAAATGTCATTTCATGGTTAGGGAAGGTATAGTTCTTGGTCATAAAATTTCATCACGGGGGATGGAAGTTGATAAAGCAAAAGTTGAAGTGATTGAAAAACTTCCCCCTCCCATAAATGTGAAAGGTGTTAGAAGCTTACTAGGGCATGCGGGTTTCTATAGGAGATTTATAAAAGACTTTTCAAAGATTGTGAAACCCTTATGCAAGCTCTTAGTAGTTGATACTCCTTTTGTATTTGATGATGATTGCATGCATGATTTCCAACTTTTGAAAGAAAAACTCACCACCGCACCGGTCATTGCACCTCCAGATTGGAGTTTACCATTTGAGTTAATGTGTGATGCAAGCGACTATGCGGTGGGAGCTATTTTGGGCCAAAGAAAAAATAAAGTGTTGCATGTCATTTATTATGCCAGTCGAGTGCTGAATTATGCTCAATTGAACTATACCACGACTGAAAAAGAATTGCTTGCTGTGGTGTTTGCATTTGATAAATTTAGATCCTACTTGATTGGCTCCAAAACTACTGTCTACACTGATCATTCTGCTTTGAAGTATCTCATGACTAAACAGGATGCCAAGCCAAGGCTCATTAGGTGGATACTACTGCTCCAAGAGTTTGATTTGGATATAAAGGACAAGAAAGGAGTGGAGAATGTGGTGGCCGACCATTTGTCTAGGCTTCCACAAGCAGATGTTCAAGCAAAAGCTGAGTTGCCAATTCAAGAGGAATTCCCAGATGAAAAGCTGTTTATGGTGCAAGTCGCACCTTGGTTTGCG
The DNA here is from genome assembly GCA_030762895.1 of Sophora flavescens. Classification (NCBI taxonomy): domain Eukaryota; kingdom Viridiplantae; phylum Streptophyta; class Magnoliopsida; order Fabales; family Fabaceae; genus Sophora; species Sophora flavescens. The sequence continues at coordinate 250,982,477 of CM061063.1, read as the reverse complement.
GACATTGCAAATTACAAGGCCGCCAACAAGATTCAGAAGGACTTCAATGCACAACAAAGGAAGAAGTTCATCCATGATTCTAAATACTATGTGTGGGATGAGCCTTACCTTTTCAAAAGAGGTTCGGATGGAATTTTGAGAAGATGCATTCCGGAAGAGGAGATTGAGGGGGCATTGACTCATTGTCACAACTCACCGTATGGGGGACACTTTGGTGGTGAGAGAACCGCCATGAAGATCTTGCAAAGCGGGTTATTTTGGCCCACTATTTTCAAAGACTCCAGAGCTTGGGTGATGAAATGTGATAAGTGTCAAAGAACTGGAAGTATATCCAGGCGGAATGAGATGCCCTTGAAGGGTATTCTAGAGGTGGAGCTCTTTGATGTGTGGGGGATCGACTTCATGGGTCCTTTCCCAACATCCTACAACAACAGGTACATTATGGTTGGGGTTGACTATGTGAGCAAATGGGTAGAGGCTGTGCCAACTGTGAAGGATGATGCAAAAGCGGTGATTGGTTTTATGAGGAAGAACATCTTTACCAGATTTGGGACCCCTAGAGCTATTATCAGTGATGGGGGTACTCATTTTTGCAACAAAGAGTTCAATGTAGTGCTTGCCAAATTTGGGGTGAAGCATAAAGTTGCCACACCATACCACCCTCAAACCAGTGGGCAAGTGGAGCTGTCCAATCGGGAATTGAAGAGGATATTGGAGAAAACTGTGAACAATTCCAGGAAGGATTGGGCAAAGAAACTGGATGATGCACTTTGGGCCTATCGGACTGCATATAAAACACCTATTTGTATGTCACCTTACCAATTAGTGTTTGGAAAATCATGTCACCTTCCGGTAGAGCTCCAACATCGTGCTTTTTGGGCAGCGAAGGCCCTGAACTTTGATACTAAGCTGGCCATGGATAAGAGACTGCTTCAATTGAATGAGTTGGATGAATTCCGACTCTTGGCTTATGAGAGTGCAAGGATCTACAAGGAAATAACAAAATTTTGGCATGATAAGTACATCCTTCCAAAGCATTTTGAAGAAGGTCAATCAGTTTTGCTCTTTAATTCACGTCTCAAGCTGTTTCCAGGCAAGTTGAGATCAAGATGGTCGGGTCCATTCTATGTCAAGTCAGTTTCTCCATTTGGTTCAGTTGAATTGAAAGATCCATCATCCGGAGATACTTTCACTGTTAATGGGCAAAGGCTCAAGCACTACCTTGGAGGAGACTTTGATCATCAAGCAGTCTCCGTCCCTCTTAAGGCACCATCTTAGAGATCACCCGTCAAGCTAGTGACGTTAAAGAAGCGCTTATTGGGAGGCAACCCAAGTTTTCTTTTCCTTTTCTCATTTGTTTTTGATTTTTCAACTCTTGAATAATTTGAGAAGATCAAGAGATTTGTTAATAGGTTTGCTAAGTGCTTTCAGGGTAAGAAGGAAGGATAAACAAAAAGGGGCAGGGCGAAACAAAGCCAGGAAGCATGTGATCCAGCACCCGCTACCACCTGGGTGAGTTGTTCCATTTTACACCCCTCTCCAACTTGATTATTTACATTGGGGACAATGTAAGTTTTTAAGCTTGGGGTGGGGTATTTGTGTAAATTTTTAATCTTTGCATTCTGCATGTTGCATTCATATAGTTTTGCATGATAGTTTTGCATGATCACATGATTTGGTTACCCCCTGTTTAGATTGAGCATCTGATTGTGAGAACTTAGGCCATTTAACTTGAGATAGTGAATTGTTGAACCCAATGTTGGTTATTCTTGTGATTAGGCTTCAAATAAAAAAAATTCTTGAGATGATCTTGGATAGTTGATAATTAGCATGTGTTTCTATAGAATTGTGTTCCTCACTGATTTTTGAACTGCTAAATGTGAGCTTTTGAGCCATTACGGGGTACTCACTAAATCTACCCCATTCTTTGTGTTAGAGTGTTATTCCTCTTGGAATGTATTTCTCTAGAACTTGACTGAAACCGTTTTGAGTCTTGAAAATTTTGAAAACATTTTTGAAAATGATTGAGGCACTAGGTATCTTTTCCGGCCTTCTGAGCCTTGAATGAATAAATGATACCCCCTTAGTTGACCAATTTTGAGCTTGAAAGAATAAAATACTTTTCTCGGTCCCTTGAAAATTTTTGATGAATGATGCTTATGAGAGACCTTCTAAAGTATTGAACAAAAAGGGGTAAAAAGGTAGTTGAAAAAGTATGGGATGAGAAAATCTGAAAAATATTTCTCTGGAGCTGAAAATCTCCCCTTCTCCAAATAGAAGAAAAATAAAAGGAAAAGAAAAGTATATGGAGAAGGGGATGACAAAAGAAAGTGAGAAATAAACGAAAAAGAAAGAAAGAAAGGTGGAAAAATAAATCAAAACCCAAAAAGGTAATTTAGAAGGTCATGCTTTGTAATGCTTGATAGTTTGTATAGCCTTTTGAAATTTCCTATTCTTGAATTCCCCGCCTGATACACGATCCCATGGCCCCATTACAACCAAAGCAAAAGACCTCTTGATTCTTAATTGTTTTCATTAATAAAGTAGAAATTTGGTTGATAGTCAAGCCTATGGTAGAAATCATTCCTTGAGGAAAATGGAGCGAATTGTCATATATCCTTGAACACTTGAGTGAGGCGAGAAAGAGAGCCAAGCAAATGAAAAAGCTTGGGGTGATCTTCAGGTGAGCAAGAGTGCCCGAATCAGTGAGAATATCAGTCTAGGAAACCTAAGCCCCTAATTGGACTTGAATTGATTGTCTCTTGCTGAATTATTTGAAATGCCTGTTACTTGGATCATTTACTCGGGTTCTTAGTTCACTATCATTGCTCTGTTTGTTTTCATCTTCTGGCCTTGGTTTTTGCTTGAGGACAAGCAAAGTCTTAAGCTTGGGGTGATTTGATGAGTGTGATTTCACCTCATTTTTCATGTACATTTCTGCATGCATTTGCATATAGTTAGGCCATTTTAGTTTTATTTTGGTTAGTTTTTCCTTTGGAACGGATAAGGTGGTTTTGTGTGTTGTTTTGCAGGAATTTATGATTAATTGCCCAAGATTTGGCCATGATGAAGCTTGGATGAAGAGAGAGCCTGAAAAGAGAAGAAATTGAGCCAAGCAGAATTTTGAAGCTTCGCCTCGCGAAACTGGACCTCGCCTCGCGAGCCAGAAGACCAGCCAAAGCAGCAACAGTCACCCTTTCTGTCTCGCCCCGCGAATCACCATCTCGCGTCGCGAGCCTGAAGGCCTGACTGTGCCAGAAACTTCACCCTTTCTGCCTCGCCTCGCGAGTTACTATCTCGCCTCGTGAGAGATCGAATCTCTGAAGACCAGATTTTTAAGATTCGCCTCGCGAGCCACATCTCACCTCGCGAGCGCGCGAATCTCAGAACCCCTGTTATAAGTTGTTTTAGGGCAGAATTGAAGGGGGACTGATTGGGAGCAGAAAAGAGGCGACCAAGAACCCTAAAAACACACACTCTGCAGCTGTGGCTTTTGCTAGGCAACATTCCATGGAGTGCCTTCCTTCCTTCATCTCTGTATCTTTTCCTTTGCTTTTCTCTTTGAATATGTGTGGCTAAACCCCCCCTTGTTGGGGTTAGATGATTGCTTCTTTGAACTTGGTTGTAATATGATGTGGTAGTAATATAATTTCCTATTTCTTTATGAGTGTTTGATTCCATGCTTAATGCTTTCCTTGGTTTGATCATCATAGGAATGATATGTTGCTTTAATAGACAATTGAAAGGTTGATGTTAAGGCATGCTCATGAATCAAATGCCAATTAGTTCATGAACCTAGACATAGGTAATGGGGCGCTTGCAATCTTATGAATCTTGACTCTTAATGCAATTTCTCATGTTAATCCACCTAAGACATTAGGGTTTAATTTGGGATTTTAGGCTCATTCCACCTAGGACATTAGGGTTTGAGTATTTGAAGAATATTTGATTGTCATAATTGAATTAGGAATTATGTTACTTACCATTTCATAGCACCAAGGGAGGATTAGCCTAGTCTAACCCTAACAATTCTATCCATTTGTTGTTCACATTTCTGTTTGCCCATTAAGTGTTTGATAAAATACCTAAAAGAACAAAAACATTTTATTCTTGTTTGTTTCGTTAGATGTTAGAGCTACCTTCATTCCAAACAAGATTCGCCTAAATAGTAGTTCAATTTGTGAAGTGGTACTTGTCCACGTTCCCTGAGGACGATTTCCGGTTCTTACCGTTTTATTACTTGCAACGACCCGGTATACTTGCCGAGTCCGTGTCAGCAGAATGGGTAACCACCGTGGCGAAGAAAGGAGGTCTGATCAAACCGCTGCCGGAATTGCCGATTGAACCACCATGGGCGTCGACCAGGAAACCGCGAATGGAAGAAGGAATGGGTTGTGTGTGGTGTTGTGATGAGGTGAAGCGGGTAATTGTTGAGGCTGAGATGGAAGAGAAAGTGAGGGGGTTGAGAAGATGATGTCAGGGACAAAGGTGGAAATTCGAAATTTTGGTCAACTTTGTGAACTAATGAGCCAGGCCCAAGTCATGGAAGAGGAGCAGCAGAAATTTATTTCTGCCTTGGGAGCTCAATTTCTGAAATTGGGCCATGTGTTTGTCTCCATGGGTGAAGCCCAAATTAGTGAAGAAATTGAATTGGGTCCTAAGCTGAAAGATGATGGGGAAAAGGGCCATATTGGGTCAATTTTATTTGCTCTTGTTGACTTGATGGGTCAAGCTCAATTCTACATAAGATTGACATGGGATCCGGGTGGACAAATGTGTGCATTATAAAAATGCAATTTAGTGAAATATTTGAATTACGGGGGAGTGTTGGAAGTAATTCAAATAGAGTTAGTTGTTGTAGTTAGGAATTTGTTAATGGTAGTTAGTTAGTTGATGTGTAACTAAGAGTGAGTTAGTTACTGAATATAGTGGATGGTGTAAGTCTATAAATAGACTAAGTGTAAATGTGAATGTGTACAATTGTGTAGATAAGTGTAAGTGTGTAAAGTGATATTAGTGAATAAAATTTCAGTTTGTGATATTCTCTTCTAATTCTCGCTCTCTCTCCATAATTCTTCATTGTGAATGTGTGATAAGCCATAGCTTATCTCCAACATTCATTTGAAAAACAGTTTGATATTGTTGATTTAGGGTTGTATTTCCATAAACTAGCTCCAACACATAAGCATTTTCATGGGTATCATTCTTTATGTTGGTGGTATTCTAGAGGTGGTGGTGGTGTCTAAAACACTCAAAGCGCTATGTTATATGGTGGGCTATAACTATAGTAAAATTAGATTAGGTAGAAAATCGGAGCAAGAGGAAGAGTATTTGGGACTGGATAATTTTTTCTTTGTTATTTCAAATGATCTTTCCATCTACGACTAGAGATAGTGCGCATATTTATAGTGAGCAATGGTACTCCCTAGAATAAGCATTAACTCACTAGTGCATGAACTGACATTAGCCTAGCTACATGAACACGCTTAACTAGATGCATACAATTCTCTAGATACATGAACATGATTACCATGACTTGCATTAATCTTAGATACATGAATGCATTTTATTAAGCACATTACTCTATAGATACTATGAGAAACTTTGTTTCATTGATACTGCACTACGTTAACACGTCTTCTGTACATCAAGTGTTTATATAGAGTACAAGGATTTGAATATTTGAAATATACAAGATAAGATAACAAATAACAAACTGATATGGAGTGCATAACAGCATAACAAACTGATACTAAGAGCTGTTAAGGATAGGGATAGGATGAAGGCTAGGTCAATATGCCAACACGCCCCCGCAAGATGGTGGTGGATGAAACAACACCAATCTTGGATGTGGGAAAACTGTGTCTGGATGGAGGAAGCGACTTGGTGAGAAGATCGGCGAGTTGATGACTGGATGGTATGTGAAGAACCTGAAGTTCCTTGTTGGTCACTAAATCATGCACAAAGTGGTAATGGATGGCAAGGTGCTTCATTCGCGAGTGAAAAACCGGATTAGCACATAGATATGTTGCACCGATGTTGTCAGAGTAAATGGTGGGTTGCGGTTGAAATGGAAGATGAAGTTCTTGGAAGAGCTCTCGAAACCAAAGAAGTTCATCCATAGTAGAACCAATGGTTCTGTATTCTGCCTCAGTGGATGATTTAGCTATTGTGAGCTGCTTTTTGTAAGACCATGAGATAGCATTTGGACCACAGTAAATAATGAAGGCAGCAGTGGATTTCATATCAGAGTAGTCACCAGCCCAATCAGAGTCACAGAAGGCACATAGTTGAAGATCATTGGAACGACGAATGTGTAAGCCATAGTCCAGAGTTCCTTTAAGATACCGAAGTGCACGCTTGGCAGCTTGCAAATGGAGAGTGGTAGGGGCATGCATGTACTGAGAGAGTTTGTTTACAGTAAAGGACATATCAGGACGAGTGAGAGACAAATACTGTAGGGAACCCACAAGTTGTCGATATTCATGCTGGTTACAGGATGAAATATCTCGAGTGGCAGCTAAGTTTATTGTGGAGGACATCGGAGTGGAAACAGGTTTGGCGTCATGCATGCGGATATGATGAAGTAAATCACGTACATAATGATGCTGTGTCAGAAAGATTCCATCCTTCGTTGGAACAAACTCAACACCAAGAAAGTGACTTGGAAAACCGAGAGTCTTTAGAGAAAATTTGGTAGCAAGGGCCGTCTGGAAGGAGGAGAGAAAGTTCGAATCATTGCCTGTGAACAGAATGTCATCAACATACACCAGAAAGTATGCTACGGTAGTTCCACGACTGTAAATGAATAGAGAGGTATCTGAATTTGAATTGGTGAAACCATATTGGAGCAGGAAGGCCTTGAGAGCATGATACCACGCACGGGGTGCTTGTTTGAGACCATAGAGAGATTTCCTCAGTTTACAGACATGGTTGGGAAATTAAGGATGGATGAAGCCAGGGGGCTGAGACATGTAGATATCCTCAGTGATGGTGCCATGGAGAAAAGCATTATTGACATCCATGTGATTCAAGGACCATCCTTTTGAAAGAGCCACGCATAAAACAAGCTTTATAGTCTGTGGTTTGATAACAGGATTGAAGGTGTCATGGTAATCAATACCAGGACATTGGTGAAAGCCCTTGGCAACAAGTCTCGCCTTGTACCTAGCAATGGAACCATCAGTATTGCGTTTGAGTCTGTAAACCCATTTGTTGCCAATGACATGAAAGTGATCTTGCTTCGGCTCAAGCGACCAGGTGCCATTGGTGAGAAAGGCATTGAATTCTTCTGACATGGCAGCCTTCCATTCAGGGTGTTTAAGAGCCTGAGTAAGGCAAGAAGGCTCCACCGAATCTGGTAAGGGGAACTTGGTAGCCAGGTGGGCTTGTTTGGGTTTGAAAATACCATTTTTGGAGCGTGTGACCATGGGATGTGAGGAAGAAAGAGGGGGAGGACCTTTTGCGCGTTCTTCTGTTGGTGTGGTGGTGTACAAGTCAGAGGCATGAGGTATTAGTGGTGAGGCTGAAAAGGAAGAGGAGGACGCATGGGGTATAGTTGGAGTGAGAGGAGGATGGGATAAGGAAGTTTTGTCAGGTTGAGAGATAGAGATATTGGAGTTATTAAGGTTGGTGGGTACCGTGCTTTGTGGGACAGATTCGGTTGGAGATGAGAGGGGTTGGGATGTTATGAGAGTTGGGGGATTAAGAGGTGATGAGGTTAGAGTTTGTTGTGCTGATGGCGTGGGGTGAGAAGATATGGATAAGGATTGAGATGAAGAGGTTGGGGAGGCAAGGGAATCGAAATTGGATGTGGTGATAGGGGTTTGAATTGTTGAGGGAATATGGTGAATAGAGGATAAAGGTTGAGAGGATAAAATATGAGAATTTGAATTTGGTTGATTTGGCGTGAGAGAGGCATGGTGCTGTGCGGGGTAAGGAAAAATGTCCTCAATGAAGGTAACGTGTCTTGAAGAGTATAGGGATTTAGACTCTAGATGAAAACATTGATAGGCACTTTGAGTGAGGCTGTAACCTAAGAAGAGACAGGGTTTGGATTTTGGTTGGAGTTTGTTTGTGGTGTATGGACCAAGCCAGGGAAAGCAGAGACAACCAAAGACACGTAACTTCGAATAATTTGGGATGCGGTGGAACAAAGTTTCAAAAGGAGATGCCATGCTCAAACCAGGAGTTGGCATACGGTTTATTAAATAAGCAGCGGTTTGGATAGCATAGGACCACAAGGATAGGGGAAGAGAGGCATGATTAATGAGGCAACGGGTGGTTTCTACTAGGTGTCTGTGTTTTCGTTCCGATAAACCATTGTGTTCAGGTGTATATGGAGGAGTGGTTAGGTGATTTATACCATGGGTTTGAAGAAAGGACCGGAGTTTTATAAATTCGCCACCATTATCAGAGTAAAATGATTTAATTTTACATTCAAACTGATTTTCAACTAGAGATTTAAAAATGGGAAAAATTGTGGCAACATCGGATTTGAACTTCATGGGGTAAAGCCAAACATATTTGGAGGAATGATCAATAAAAATGACATAATATGAGAATCCATTTATTGAAGTTATTGAGGTAGGACCCCATACATCAGAGAAAATAATTTCCAAAGGTTTGGAACTAGACAAAGTGGATTGGCACTACAAAAAAAAGGTTGTTTAGCGACCGAAAATAGTGACCGAATTTTTCGGTTGCTTTTTGTAACCGAAATGGCGATCGATTGTAGGATCTACATGAAGGACAGATTAGAGATAATACTGCGACCGAAATAGCGACCGAAATAGAGCGTAGCAGGGTTATCGGTCGCTATTTCCGTCGCTAAATAAAAGAACTTAAAAGTCAGTAATTGTATGCCTTCTTAGCGACCGAAATAGCGACCGAATTAAATGCAACGGTTGAAAGTCAGAAATTTTATGTATTCTTAGCGACCGAATTAAATGCAACGGTTAAATTTTATTTACATTTGCGACCGATATTAATTCGGTCGCTAATCGGCGCGTAAAAAAATTAAAATCGCGCGTTTTAGCGACCGATTTAAAACTCTGTCGCTAAATTTATGAATTCAAATTTCAAATTAACTCATCCCGCGACCGAATTTAGCGACCATTTTTTATTTAAGTGATTGGCGACCAATTTAGCGATCGATTATTTCGGTCGCCAAATTATAAATCCATAAAATCGTGAAATCTTTCCCTTCTTCCTCATTTCTGCCATCTCTTCCTTCCTCACCCATCTTCTTCTCCCTCGCGTTCAGGCCGCCAGTACTGGTCACCGTCGCCACCACCGTGCAGTGCGCACCGCCACCACCGCCGTCTCCGGTAAGCCTCTGTCCTCCTCCTCCTCTTATTCCATCTCTTCCCTCTTCCTCTCCTCTCTTCCTTTCCCCTCTGCTTCCTGCTCTGTTTTTAATCCCCCCCCCCTCCGTTTCAGGCCGCCAACCAATACTCCGGCTACCAACACGCAGCTCTCCGGTCACCACGTACGCACAGAGCTCCTCCTACCCTCTTCTCTCCTCATTTTGTGCATTCCCTGCTCTGCCTTGAGGTAACCATGCATGGACTCTCTATGTATCATTTTTTATTTTGCTTCATTGTTTCATTTCAAAAATTTTGTGGATTGTTTGTATTTCATTGCTTGCTTTATTGTTTACTACTGAGAAGAGCTACTTGTGTATTTCATGTGAGTTGTGAGTTGTGATGATCATTTGTTTTCATGTGTCATTATTTAATCACTCCTATTAAGATTAGGAAGCTCTCATTGAGAAAGCACGAGAAATCTGTTTTTGTAACTTTTTTTGAATGCATCGAAATATCAAAAGTCAAGACTGTGAGATTAGAATTGATGTTTACTTGAGCCACAGAATGCAATTGCTGCCTGTGAGACTGCGAAACATAAACAGGTTTTGGTTTTTTGTTGATTATTGACGTACCAATTTAACGGGAAAATTTAATCTGAGAACCCTTCTGGTTTGCTTCTTGTTGATTTAGCTGTGAAATTACCTTCCATTTCAGCATCTTAGTCTTTGATTTAGATTCAGTTCTGCTTTGTGAAATGTATCTAAATTGGTTAGTGAGGATGTGTGCTATGGATTTTCAATTTGTTTTGTGCTAGGTGTCTACAATTTCAAACATGGATAGTTCATGGCTATAGTTCAAACAAATGACCAATACTGAGGCAGTTGTTTGAAGACCAATCTAGTTTAACATGTCCAGTAACAAGATTGTCCCTGTGTTAATGATGTGTTTTCTATTAAATATGGAACTTGTAATTTCTGGTCTGTTTATCTTTCCATATCTTGGCTGAATTTATGTCTTTGAATATCTCACAATAGTATGATCTATAGCCTCGTGATGCATGCTGTTTACTTACTCGTGAATAATTTCATATCGTATTGTACGTGTATGCATTCCGATTGTATTGTATTTTGATTCGGTTGGAATCAATGAATTTGTTGGTTCTTGTCTGAATCTGTTTCAAAAATTTCAAAAGAGGGTTTTAGGGATTTCAAGTTCTTGTTAACTTCTTTGTAAACAAAAAAATATTCTTTGTTGGAGTATGAAATGATCTAAAAACATTATTGTAGCCTGTAATTCCAAGAGAGCTTTTCACTCATTTTGAATCGGATTCATTTGGTAATTCTACTTATCTCTTTTCTGTTTGATGATGTTAATTTATTGAAGGCTGGTACTTATATCTGAGCATGTTCATACATTTGGATTGCTATGAAGAATAGTTTATTCTCTTTAAAATAAAAATCTTTCAATAACAATGAATCAATGTAATTAGAATAATTTGATATGTATTTATTGATAACTTGTTTGGAAATGATTATGGAATCATATTTGTATATATTTACATTAATTATAAGCATTAATTGATAAAGTGTTATTAGTTCGTAAATGGCATGACTTTGTTGTTGTTAATATTCATTTACTAATCTAAAGTCCATGAGCTTAATTAGAAAGTCTCTTATTGAAGTCAACAAAAGCGAGTCTCTTAGATAATGAAGGATTAAGTATAGGGTTAGATAAAATGAAGGGCTAGGCACAGTTTGCCAGGCACATGCATGATGTGCCGTCATCATTAAAACATTATTCACATTAGAAAACAGCTTTGTACACAATATTATGAAAACAACTCTGGTTTTTTACTCATTTGTTTCACTAGGAAATGGAGCTTTCCAGAAATAGTTGTTGATGACCATCCTTACTAGGTTATCTAGGCACTTCCGGTAGGAAAAGTCCTCTCTATGACCATCCTTCAAAACGACGTAAAAGCATCTGCTTTCCTGAAAACTACTATGTTTGCTAATCTGTAAAGTTGCATGTGAAGTTGCATTTCTTTGTTCTATTTTAACATGCTAGTATGCTACATGGATCTTTCCATCTTTTCTTATTATCACTTGATGAAGTTTAGATATATGACTTGTTTTCCTTATCGTTTTATCAGAAAATGGACCCGACTAAATGTTTTGAGACAGCCATCCATATAGACCAGGAACAGTATCTCATCAACTTAAGAATAACGATCGGATTCACGTAATGATGGTTAAGGCATAAACTAATCATTTACTAAATTGTTCTTGTGTATTTGCAGGATTTGATTTCAATCCCGCGATCATTCTACCGTCGATGGGGACAACAAATACCGCGTGTTGTGACTATTGAAGACAAAAGCGGAAATCTGTTCAATGGGAATATAGTAATCCATGAGGATCGCCCATATTTTGCAACAAATACAAATGGTATCAGGGAGTTGTATTTGTTGTCCACTGGTGCATTGGCAAAGTTTAAGTACCTTGGGGGTTCTCGTTTCTACATGTTCATCCCTTTGGAAGATTGATGAGTTTTGATATTTTGATTAGTACTTATTGACTGTGGTGTATTTTAATGTTTTGATCGTTAATTAGTACTTATTAAACTTTTTTTTATAAACCATTATTAAACTTGCATTAATTAATGTATATGTTTTCTTGATCATATTGACTGTGGTGTTTTAGATCGTTAGTACATCATATTTACGTTTTCTATTTATTTAAAAAAAATATTGGTGTATTTTGTTTATATCAGAAATTAAAAATCAATGGGGTAATAGCTGAAAAACTATATTTGGTCGGCAGGATTGTTACAGGAAAATTAAAAAAAAAAAAAAAAATCAAAATTTGCGACCGAAATAGCGACCGAATATCGGTCACCAAATTAGGCGAGCTGGGTATGCGACCAACTATACGGCGACCGAAATATATACTTTTGAGACCGAAATATCGGTCGCAGATTTGCGACCGAAAAATAAGTTCGATCACTAAACATTTAGCGACCAGGGTTTCTGGTACCCCCTTAATTCGGTCGCTAATTCGGTCGCTATACAGTATAGCAACCGAATTATCATGTTTAGCGACCGAAATATTCGGTCGCTAATTAGGTTTTTTTTGTAGTGTGGGAAAATGGCAATTTGTGTGCCTTATTAGCTAAACAATCTAAGCATTTAAATGAACTGGAAGATGGCTTGTGGGGAAGAATGTGCTGAAGGACTTGAAGGTGAGGGTGACCAAGACGTTGGTGCCAAAGTGTGAGAGAAGGTTGATGTTGAACATGATTGATTTGGGTGCGAACTGGTTGTAACTTGTACACCTGATCTTCATTCCTTCCACGCAGAAGAACCTCCCCCGTGCTTAGACTCTTTACCTCAAAATGCCATGGACAGAATTCAACAGAAACTGAATTAGTTTTGCAAAGTTGAGATACTGAAACAAGATTTTGAGTGATAGTGGGAACATGCAAAACATAAGATAAATGAAGTGGTGTAGAAGATGTAGAGATTTTGGTGGAACCATAGTGTTTAATGGGAAGGGCCTTACCATTAGCTACCATAAGTTGGTCGGATCCATTATAGTCAGTGGACAAAGAAAGTTGGCCAAGATCATGGGTTACATGGTGGGAGGCACCGGAATCAAGAAGCCAAGAGGAATCACCTTGGTCACCATAATGAACGAAGTTGGCTTGACGCCTAGGATGATTGGCTGGGTAGCCATGCAGACGATAGCAATTGTCAATAACATGCCCTCGGCGATGACAGTATTTGCACACTGGCACAGAACGTTTAAAGCCAGGATGATCCAATTGTGGAGCAGAGGCGTCACGAGATTGAGAGTGAGAGGACCGCGAAGGTGAGTGACGACCATAGGAGTGGCCACGAGAGGTGCATTGAGTGTAGTTTGCAGTGATAGGAAGAGACTGTTGTTGGCCCTCGTCGCGTTGAAGAAATATTTCAAAGTCAATGAGTTTGTCAAACAATTCATCAAATGACAATGGAGAGTCTCTCGTACGAATTGATGCAGAGAATTCACAAAAGGAAGAATCAAGGCCATTAAGAGCAGAAATTACGAGGTCAATATCATCAATCGGATGACCTATGAGGGCGAGTTCATCTCCAATAACTCGGATGGATCGAAGATAGTCGCCAACACTGGAGGTGCCTTTGGAGATTGAGGCAATACGTTCTTTGAGAGACATAACACGAGTGCGAGAACGATTGGCATACTGTTTGTTCAGACGTACCCATGCAGCAGCAGCCGATTCAGCCGAGGTCATGACAATTTGAGCATCCGGACCACACGACCCAAGAAGAGCAAGGTAGACATAGTGATCCTGACGTTTCCAGAGGGAGTAGGCTGGATTGTCAATGGCAGTGTCACCAGAACCGAGTTTAGGTTCAGGACAGGCAGTGTCACCTGTAACATAGCCATAAAGTTCATTTGCCTTTAGAAGATGAAGTATTTGATTGTACCAAGTATGATGATTTCCAGAGTTGAGTTTGATAAGAAGAGTGGAAGCAGTGGTGAGTTCAACAAGAGGGTTGTTGGAAGTCGTGGAAGATGCCATTGAGGGAGGATCGAAAAAGGAAAGGTGCTATTAGGCTGAGGCTTAATCTGATACCATATAGATACTATGAGAAACTTTGTTTCATTGATACTGCACTACGTTAACACGTCTCCTCTACATCAAGTGTTTATATAGAGTACAAGGATTTGAATATTTGAAATATACAAGATAAGATAACAAATAACAAACTGATATGGAGTGCATAACAGCATAACAAACTGATACTAAGAGCTGTTAAGGATTGGGATAGGATGAAGGCTAGGTCAATATGCCAAAATACTCAACACTTTATCCACAAGCGTTTAGGTGTCTTTGTGAGTGTTTATAAAGATGTTATGGCACAGGAATCAAATTCCAGTTATTTGATGGCGTTGTCTTTGACTTCGAGGGAAGCAGAGGAATCAGAAGGGAAGAGCATAACGGGGCCAAATTGGCTTGAACTTCCAAAAGAGTTGACAGCAAACATCCTCCATAGTTTTGGTATCGTTGAACTTGTCACGAGTGTATGTCAAGTGTGCCCTTTATGGTGGAATATCTGCAAGGATCCTCTCATGTGGCACACCTCAACATACGATTTGGTGAAGATTTCTCGCTTTGCTGTCGAGCGAAGTTGCGGTCATCTGGAAGGCATTGATATTGAGTTATTTTGCACTGATGATCTCCTTAAATACATAGCTGACTGGTAATATGTTTTCCTTTTGTTTTCTTTGTTTTTTTTTTATAAGCATGTTTTCCTTTTGCTTGCAATCAAGGGTAATGAAATTACTGATTCTTTTTTAGGATGTCTTGTTGCTTAACGATGGCTATAATACTGAATGATGTCTTATCTTACGACGTCTTGTTGCCCAGTGATTCTTTAGCCTATTGAATCTCATGTTCATGCATGCCATGTTTATTTTTGTTTTTATAGTCATTGGGTTTTGTGTAATTTGCTTCATTTTTTGTTTTATTTAACTAAACAGCACTATGCTACTGACAACTCAATCATTCTTTTGGTGCATCTTTTTGAAATGAAGAATTGGCTGGTATTTATATTTTATGTATTTGGCGGTACTTTTTTTAGGCTTAATTGTATTTTTGGTCCCCCAAGTATCATGATTGTGCGATTTTGGTCCCTCGAGTTTCAATTGTGACAATTGGGTCCTCCAGGTATTGCGATTGTGCAATTTTAGTCCCTTGGGTTCCAATTGTGCAAAATGAGTCCCTCAGATATTACGATTGTGCAATTTTGGTCCCCCAGATATCACAATTATGCAATTTAAAATGTTTGTAGCCTACGTGGCATATGTGAGACTGATTTGGCACGTAGTGAGATCAGTTTGGCAACTTATATGATATTCCTATATAGTATTGTCGACACCTCACATACTTTAATTGACACGTAGGATGTCATGTAAGTTATCAAGTTGGTCTCACTAAGTATAAAATCAGTGCCACATGTGCCATATAGGCTACTGACATTTAAAATTGCATAATTGAGATATCTAGGTACCAAAATTGCACAATTGTAATACCTGAGGACCCAATTGGCACAACTGGAACTTGAGGGACTAAAATTACACCATCGCGATACCTGGGAGACCCAATTGTCACAATTGAAACCCGAGGGACTAAAATCGCACAATCGTGATACTTGGGGGACCAAAAGTGCAATTAAACCTTTTTTTTTAAGATCTTCAGTATAGGATCTATCTTGCTATGCGTTCATCTCGAAATGAAAATTTGGATGGTTATCCTTGAAGAGACTCAAATGTTGATGATGTTGTTTTAAATTAATTTTGTGCAAGACATAGGAAAGCCTGATCTTTTGTTTTTGCGTAGTACATTTAAATTCTCCTAGAACCTTGTACTTTTATTAATCAGATGGATTATCTTTTCTTGTTTTTTTTTTTATGTTGCTAAATGATTCCGAATGTGGTTTTTGTTTATGCTCTCGTTTGAAAGGGTTATACTTGGTTACTTTCTTAATTCGAGCAGCTACTTTTGTTAAATAATATCTTGCCACTAAGGTGAGGTAGTATATAAGTTCCTCATCAGTGGACTATATATTACTATTTTTATTTATTTTTAGATAAATAAAGTAATAAAATTAAGGATTGAGGATTTTTTACTATTATCTAGTAACACAGGTTGTTGAAAGAATTGTTTAGGTAGGTGGTAATTTATAACTGAATGTATAGTGTGATGGGTTGACTATGATTTGTTTTCCGCAGCAATCATAGGAAACAAGTTTACCCGTCAGGAAGTTTGTAGAAAGTAAGGAAAAATGGGATTATTGGGTAGGGGTGTAATCGGGTCGGTTTGGATCGGATTTGAGGGGTTTCATCATCCGAACCGATCAAATTTGATCGGTTCGGATTTGGTGAATTTTCAGCTACAGATCCGAACCGATCACAATTGGATTGGTTCGGTTCGGATCATCGGGTTACTTTTTTTTTTTTTTAATTTACACTTAAATATTAATAAAAAATTATAAAAATAAAATAAAATAAACATATTTAATTATTAATTATATTAAATATCTATATAATAATATATTAATATTATATAAAATAATTTAAAAATAAATATTTTATAGGGTTCAGATCGGATCAGATTTCTCGGATCCGAGACCCGAACCGATCTGGTTCGGATCAGCGTTTTGGAATCCGATCAGATCCGATGATCCGAACCAATCCACCAAAACCGGTTCGGATCGGTTCGGATCAACCGGGTTCTCGGATCGGATCGGATCCGCTTACACCCCTATTATTGGGTATATTATGGATAGGGATTCCCTAATTTTTGGGAGGGAAAAGTTAGGTTAGAGAAAAAATGAGAGATAAGATGAACGAAAACATTTGTGAATGTATCTCAAATCATATTGAACAAACTCTTTGGAACAGTAGTATCCATACTTTTTTTTTTTATTTGTTTCATGTTGCCATGCCATTGTTGAATATAATAATTTTGTGACCGATTGTCTTGGTAGAGGACATTAGAGCTCATGCTGATTTGATCAATAACTGATTATAGTACTGCAGCCATATGTTCTTATATTTGTTTTTAGCTTATAAGATTCTGGTTGAGTCGTTATTGAGTTTGGTGTACATAGATATACAGGGTTGTTAACACCTAGAATTGTCATTAATTTGAACTCCAAACAAATAATTCAACTATTCAAATCATCATATAAGACTATAAGTAATAAAACCTTCTTCCAAAAAGGTTAACATACTAGTGCAATAAGTGCTTTTTACGTCAGTTAAAATTGATTTTTTACGTCAGAATACTGACTGACGTAAATACAACTGACGTTAATAGTTAATATTTTAACGTCAGTTTAGAACTGACGTTAAATATAACACTATTAACGTCAGTTCCTTAACAAAACCGATGTTAATTTTGTAAAAATTAACGTCGGTTTTTTAAACAACTGACGTTAAACTAAAACTATTAACGTCAGTTCTTTAAGACAACGGACGTTGATTTTGTTAAAACTAACGTCAGTTGTTATAAAGAACTGACGTTAAAGGTTTAATTTTAACGTCAGTTGTAATAAACAACTGACGTTAATAGTGTACTGTATATTTTATAAAATACTATTAACGTCAGTTGTTTGATACAACTGAGGTTAATAGGTTTTTTTTTTTTAAATTCAGTTTTAAAATATCACTCCCCTCAGCTATCCATGCATTCAGTCCCAGTAACACAGAATATCACACACATTACAGAATTGCAAAGGAAAATTGAACAATGGGGGGACTTAAAACCAAAACCCATGCATGTATATATATAAATAAATTTTAGTTCCAATGTCTAAAAAACAAAACTATCTAAGGATATATATATACATGTTATTAATTAGTTTCTAAAGTCTAACAAAAAAAACTATTTATCTAAGTAGTGCGGAGGTATGTTGGCAATTCCTTTTTCAGCCGCATACTTGAAGAAGAATTCAGCGAAGCGCATCCTCAAGTCTCTTAACTCATCTTCTTCAATAGGCGATTGGTCGATAAATGCCTAGACACGTTCAAATAATAACAATAACATCAATGCAAGTCATCTTCAAAACTATAATATATAATTTAACAAGTTGTTTAAATATTACCTTCTTCCATCCATCCGTAATAAATGCGGAGACTATGTTCAGCATATGAAGCATCACATAATAGCCGCACGACCAACCGTCAATTTGAAATCGAGACTACCATCAAAATTAATTTCAACGTCATATACACATAAATTAGTAATTATAATATTAATTATTTGATAAATAAACTACCAAACCTTGAGGATGTTCCATACAGGATTTGTTTTAGCCTTAGAAGTCCTACTTCTCCCGTTGGCGCAACTTATGCTACTCGCCTTCAGTGCGCTATCATAAACAAATAATCATGTCGATCAATTAACAAACTCATATATCATGTGTGTAATAAAGTAAAAACAACTGATATTAAAACTTAAATTAAATTTAAGATTAGTTACTTACATATTTACAGCTTCCACCACCTTCGGTGGCGGATCATGGTGGAGAGAGCAGAAGAATATGACAGTATGCCTAGACGGGTGAAGTACGAACAACTGCCAATGGCGATCCATACAGTAGGGAGCCAGATATAATTCTTTCGGATTGTCTCCCAACAAGTTCCCTAAGTATTTACTCAATGCATCGCCAGTAAAGAACTCGGGCCGAAGGATTGACGGATCTAAGAAACCGTAAACTGATGCAACGCCCTTATCAAGCTGAAGATGATGGAGATACCTAAGATATGAAAAGGTGTGGATGTTAATTACATAATATATATATTGAAATTAAAATAAATTATTAAATGGAAAAATACCAAAAATAAATAAGTTATAAAATTAAAATTAACTTACGTGCACCAGGTGATGACATTCTTTGTTCATCCAGGCGTTATTTCTGCGAGCGTTCGAGATCGTCACCAACGAAGGAAAATATCCTCTGTTGATCCGGGCGTGCCACCCATCCATCGTGATCCAATGGACATTCAAAAATCTCAAACGCATAATCCTCACCAAGTGAGAACAAGCGAGTGATAGGTGACAAGACACAATCACAGACATCGACTTGGCCTTGATTTAGGAAAAATAAAATATATAAGTTTTTGATAATTAAAAAAAACACAAGTAATTATTTGACTAATTTGGACATTAAT
The DNA here is from genome assembly GCA_030762895.1 of Sophora flavescens. Taxonomy (NCBI): domain Eukaryota; kingdom Viridiplantae; phylum Streptophyta; class Magnoliopsida; order Fabales; family Fabaceae; genus Sophora; species Sophora flavescens. Next base: position 250,963,426 of record CM061063.1, on the reverse strand, counting down.
AATGAATAAATACCTTTGCTAACATTTCGAGCTCACGTCGTTTGGAGTCCAACTCAAGCTCACGCCTTTTCATTTCCAACTCATGCTCATGGCGCTGGACTTCCAACTCCCGCTCCCTAGCTACCAACTCATCGTCCTCCACATGTGCCATACTAAAACTCTCTTTTGTGCTCACATATGAAGCGTTGGCAAGCCCTGCGGTGTCCTGGGATGTACCGACGGAAGAAAGCTCTCTGGCAAGCGCCTGCTTGAATTCTGGGTTGGCTATTAAGCCTTGCATCAGATGTGTTGTAATATCTGGGTTGGACATTAGGTGCTGAGTAATGTCAGTCAAAATTGATGCTTCATTGACCACCCGCTTTCGTGAAGCAGACTTGCCATAATATTGTTTGATGGTCACGTTCCCAGGAACACCGAGAACCCGACCAGGATGGTCTTTCTTGCCTAGAGCGGTCATCAAGACGTCCCGCCCGTCCGGAAGGGGACGAATGCGCCCTGGGAGGATTTTGCTTTAAGATCCATCTACAATGAAAAAAATTGAAAAAACGTGCAAGTGAAAAGTGTTGCAAATATCTATACAAATATCAATTGAAATCAAGTTAATTATTTACTTACAATCTTATCTGCCACTTCGCGAGTGTCATCAACTTTAAAAGATCCCGCCTTTGTCATGCGGCCGGCTAACCAGACATCCTCGCGGTCGATGTCCGACGGAGGACTTGATGGTGTGCCCTCAGGCACCTCTCCTCTTTCAAACCTAGCGAGTGCTCTTCCCGCCGCCGCCCCTCGGCCTATCCGCCATCATCTGCTTGGATCCGAGTATGGTACCCACCCCGAGACATGGTGTGGCGGTGGGCGTTCTTCGCTCGATTCTGCCGACCCTTATTTGCCTTAGCCTATTCAAACAAAAACACATAATTAAATACAGTTAAATGATCTATAATAAGCATACAAAATTAACTTAATCAACCAACCTGAAATTCTTCATCCCGTCGACTCTCGGCAAACATATCCCAAGTATCCTGATCAATCCAGGGATAATCCGAGAACATTTTATCAAGCCGCTTCTTCCCAGATACATAGTACCTGGTAAGATCATGCTTGAACCCATTCCAACGCTTTGATGCCATTTTCATACATTTATGACGATGATCCTCGTCATTTGGCACAGTCCAAGCTACCTACACATTAGATACATATATAACACCTGGATGGATTATAACTCGGATAATTATCTAATAATGTAAATCAAACGAATGTAAAGGTAAAATACCGTGATAGCCTCCCAAATTTGATCCTTAACGTTACGTGGAACGTCATTCCGATGGTTGTAGTTGATGCTTACGTCTTTGCCCGCTTGTAGAAACACCCACTTATTAAATTCTTTAGCACGAGGTCCCTGGGCATTTAGATTAGCATCGAAGGACACCTCAAGCTTCTGTCCGCTCTGCCTGTCCTTCTCTAGTTTCTTCAACGAGGTAGCTCCTCTACCCCGTTTCCTATGAGCCTGTGATGTCTGTATGGACAAAAAAAATGATAAAATAGAGGGTTGTAACATTATAAACTTACATTAACAAGAAGGACTAAAGATAGTATATAACATGTAAACTTACACTAGAATCAGGCGTAGGCGTGATCGGGTCCTGCGAAACCCCCACAGTGTCCTCCCGTGCATGTGGGCTATCCGACTGATCCATATGTATGCCTGTTCAGAAACAATATATATGTATATATTAACATAGGTTATAACTCAAAATAAATACAGAAGTATAAATAAAAATAACTAGATAGGTCCTGTAGATATACAAAACATCTATATATCCAATATAAGGACAATACGGGAGATTGAAAACTATAGTTTTTGAAGATTGCCAAGCACTGGTCACGGCCTGGTCCCTGATGTCCATCACGGCCGTAACGTGCCAACTGAACCAGACCCTCATAAGAAGAACTGATCACGGCCTAGCCGTGATGAGCATCACTGCCGTGACAGATCAACCAGCAGAGCAACATGCACTCAAAACCAAAAATAGAGACATTCCAAACAACTCAAACTCACGGTTTAAAGTTACAACTACTGAGACTACAGTTTCAACATACACTCAAAACCAAAAATAGAGACATTCCAAACAACTCAAACTCACAGTTTCAAGTTTCAACTCTCGAGACTACGATTTTCAAACCAGTGAGAGCAACATGTATGCACTCAAAACCGTGAATAAAAAAATGTGCCCTAATTAAAGACTCACCAGAAATAGGCGCTCGCGTGGTGGTGGGGGGGAAGCTCGAGTGGTGGCCAACATTCGATGTGGTTACTAAAGCAGAGGGACAAGGAGAGTTAGTGCGGCGGGAAGGCCGGGGAAAGAGAGATGTCAAGTTATTGCAAAGAATGAGCGGGAAAAGACAGAGTTAGGGGTTCAGAGTGTACCTCACGGTGGTGGCGAAGAAGCCCTCGCGGTGGTTGCGGTGGAGATGAGCTCGCGATGAGGGGCGTGTGAGTGCGAGAGTGAGGGTTGAGGGTGATGACTAGAGAAAAGACGTGCTGAAGAAGTGGAGAAGGCGCGCGTGGGTAAACGTTATAATTAAAATAAAACAACATTTTACGTCGGTTTTTGGTAAAACCTGGCGTTGAAGATCATATATTTAACGTCGATTTGTATTAATAAACGGCGTTAAAAACTCTCACACTTATTACGTCGGTTTGTTAGTAATAAGCGGCGTTAAAGGTCATATATTTAACGTAAGTTGTATTAAGAAACCGGCGTTAAAAACACTCACAACTTCTTACGTCAGTTGTATTACACAACGGACGTTAAAGGTTTATTAGTTTTTGCAAAAACATTCATTCCCTTGACTACTGTGCTACTTACCCATTCACCTTTGTACCTAATCCTCTTAATGAGCATTAAGTTTATAGATAAGTTTTCAAGAAAATCAGAATAACTTAGTAACTTCATCCACTGCTCCTATAAATAGCTTCCTTCCATCCTTTTAATTAATTTTCTGCTTCACAATATGGCTCTGCCGTGGAGATTAACTTCATCATTCTTTCTTCCTATTCCTAGACACAAAGGTTTTTGTCTTAATGGTCAAACAACTTCTGAGTTTGAGTAAATTACATTGCATGGATATTAAGGTTGGGTGAATCATGTAATGTGATTCTCTCACTTTATTTCATCCCCACCATCCCTTTCACTTTGCTTTGGAAGCAAGTGATTGTGGATTCAAGATGATGCATCAAGGAACTCCACTGAAGAAGAAAGATGCAAAGATCCATTTCACTTTGCTTTCGCTGCTAGTGACTGAGGATTTACTTTGCATCTTGGAATTCAAGTGAGGGAGGTGATGCATCCATTGGAGTTTCTGATGACAGGACTGAGAAGAAAATGATGTTGATGCAGAAACTTTTTTATATTTTAGGGCTATGTTGCAGAAATTTTTTATATTTTAATCATGTAATTTTAACTTATGAATCGCTTCAATGTCATACGATTTGATTATACATATAACTTGTTTTATGTTAAGTGTTTATTTATTTTAATTTGCACAATAATTTGTTTACTAATTCAAGCTAATTAATAAAAATTAAAAATAAACTTGTATAAAAAAAGGTTTAGAAATAAAATTCAGTACTATATGGAGTGATCTGTGTTAAGAAGGACAACAGGGACATGACAACCAATGAAATGAGTTTCATAATTATTTACGTCAGTTATTTATAGAACTGACGCAAATAGTTTACCCACCACCTCATTTTTATCGTCAACTTAATTGATGACTGCCAAGTTCCCGTATATTAATTACATTATTTCCAATATTCATTCTGCACGTTTATAATATATAGGATTATTTACGTCAGCTTTTTATTTAACTGAAGTAAAAATCAAACTTTTAACGTCAGTTGTATAAAAAACTGACGTTAACAATTAATATTTTTTATTTGAAAAACACTTTTAACGTCAGTTTTTTTAAAAAACTGACGTTAAAAGTGTATAGATATCTGCAAAAGCATTCATTCCTTTGACTGTACTGTGCTACTTACCCATGCACCTTGTAGCTCAATCCTCTTAATGAGCATTAAGTTTATAGGTAAGTTTTCAACAAAATCAGAATAGCTTAGTAACTTCATCCACTGCTCCTATAAATAGCTTCATTCCATCCTTTTAATTAATTTTCTGCTTCACAATATGGCTCTGCCGTGGAGATTAACTTCATCACTCTTTCTTCCTATTCCTAGACTCAAAGGTCTTTGTCTTAATGGTCAAACAACTTGAGTTTGAGTAAATTACATTACATGGGTGATAAGTCTGAGTAAATTACATTATGTGAGTTGCTCACCTTATCACCTTCCGGAGAATCAGCTGCTGGAGGGCTAATCAGGTGCTCGGGGGTCACGGTTCCAAAACCTCAGCTTTGGCAGCAAGTGACCATCTTGGAAGTCTCTGGAACCACTGCCTTTACTTGAAACAGATCTAGTGCACCTGTTTTTGCCTCTCTCTTGAGCTCTCTCATGCCCCCCAGTTTTCTGAGGTCTTCGGAGTATAGTTTTCCCTTTGGCATATTTCATAAAACTCTCTGATGGGATGTAGCTTTAATGTTTAGGATTTTAAACCCTTTCAATGTAACTTTTTATAGGATTTTAAACCCTTTCAATGTAACTTTTTATAGGATTTTAAACCCTTTCAATCTTCTCAGATCGATCAGACATTCATGATCTTCATGAATGAGATCCGATTTGGGTTATTGATTCAACTTATAGTTTTCAAAAATAGAAATACAAAACATCAAAGCAATTCATGTGAAACTGAAACTTTGAGAAAGGCAATGCGGAAGGGATCGTATACTAGATAAAAAAATATTATTAAAATAACCTTTAACGTCTGTTGATGTAAGGACTGACGTTAAAAGTGAAGTGACTTACTTTTAACGTCAGTTCTTTATAGAACTGACGTTAAAATGTTCACTATTAACGTCAGTCATTAAAACAACTGATGTTAAAATTGAATTAATGAACTCTGATATTTACAAAACTGCCACCGCTTCCTTTTTAACGTCTAGCTTTTGGTTAACTGACGTAAACATTTACCGTCTAATGTATATTTTCCACTAGTGACAAAAATAATGCATATTATTTGCAAGATCGTGATCAAACAAATAATTTTCATAAGAAAATTTTGAACATTAATCGTATTCATAAACAAAAATTAATTATGTGATAACTAACAATACATATATTATTCTAAGATCTAAGAACTTTTCAAAACATAAATGCTTCTTTAATTTACTAATAAGAATTTCATTTGCTAAAACAAATATTCATGCTTTATAAAGGTTAGTAATCAATACCATCACGAAGACGTCCAAGCACTGTGATATTTAGGGGTGTTAATCAATCAATCCAAACCGATTCAAACGACAAAAATCGAATCGAAAACCGAACAAACTAAAAATCGAAAAAACCGCTTTTTTTAATTGTTTTGGATCGGATTTTGGACCCCCTAGTGAAATCCAATCCAAACCGATCTATTATATAAATAGATTATTATTTTTAAAATTATAGTATTACTCATACTCAAGCAATATTTTTCATACTTTATGTCCCTCATTCTCTTTAATATTTTTGTTGGAATGACATATATGAGACTATTTAGAATAAATATTAATGTCTTGAAATTATATTTTGCTAAAAGTTTTAATACATAACATATATATACTTGATTAAGTAAACATGAAAAATATGAATCAATTAAGTAAATTTGAAAAATAATGAGCTACAATTTATTTGTAGCTGATTCAAGGAAAAAAATAATGAGTGAGAGTAGATATAGAGAATTAATATAAAAGAATATTTAACATAAAAGAACGTGTTAAAAATATTAATAATTATTTTTTCTCAAACTCTCAAATTAAAATTTTGTCAAGAATTCTTTAGAATTTTCTTCACTCGTCATCAAATAAAAAAATGGTTATAAAGAACAAATAGTTGTTGTCTTTCATAAAGGTTCTACTGTTCTGACACAAATAGATGTTAAAATAAGTATTGTGCACCCTGAACTAGCTCACTTAAATGAAGATTATCTATTGTTCAGTATTAAAAAAGTAAAAAAGGACACTTGACATAAGAAAAAAAAATAAAATATGACAAAAACCGAATTATTCAATTCAATCCAAACCGCATTTGATTGGATCAAATCGATTTTTTTAGGAAGTTTGTAACACCCTAAACTTGGTGTCACATGGTTACCCATTGCGGAAACAAAATTCATTAAATTTCTGGTTACTTTCGGAAAATAGTAATTTCTTATTAAATAAGTATACTAAAATAGTGATGAAATTTTTTTTTTCAAGATGGATGAACACTCAGAACATGAATAACGGAAACACACGTATATGTAAACATTAACAGTAGTAGCATAAGTACTCAGTTACAACGTAATCATAATAAGGCCTTTACAGGAACAGGCCATTAGTAGAATTAGGAAAAGTAGTGAGGAACATAGTATTAACAAAAAGCAAAAAGGTCCGGAACCACATTTCCAAACACCTTGGCTCTCAAAAGCCAGAAATAAGCCGGACAAGGATACACTACCCCAAAATACACCTACAGCTGGTCAATCTATAAGTAGCCATTAGGGAGGCCAGAAACAATACCCCCACTCCCAGAAGACAAAGTGGGCTCAGGATTAATGACGTCTCCTCCCTCATTAGGGGAGTCAAAATCTTCATCGTCATCGAGTACCACGTAGTTCGGTTCATCATCTTCGTCATTTGGAGCAGCATTCTCCTGCTCATCGTGGTCAGCTACCATATACTCCAGCTCCTCCTCGTCCTCAAAGAACTCCTCCGGATCCTTCTCCGGTGGTGATGTAGGAACGACACCGGGTAAGGTCACCCCAAGAGGTGGATGCTCATGCAACAACCCCTGATCGGCCAAACGCTGTAGATAGTACCATATAGGTGGTAGCGATATCCTCACCGACTCCACTGTCTCTACTCTACGCTGTGGTCCGCCTTCTGCTGGTCCCTCAAGAGAAGTCACCGGTCCGGTATAAGTAGCAGAGTGGGATCCCGGATGAATTACCCACACAGTCGCAAGATGAGCATTCTCAAAACTTAGGGTCCGCACTCCCACTGGTGTTAGGGGGATATTGGGATCCATCTAAACTCATATATATAACAAGTCCATATAGGGGAGGAAACAACAAAAGAATATGCAAGAGTGAGATACCAATATATGGAAGATCACGATAACCATATGCATCATACATGCATCATATAAGCATATTAAGCATTTACCAGATAATTTACCAGAAATAAGCACGTATAATATCAAGGGGTCTCATCCCCGCACAGTCAGCTTTTATAAAAGCATGCATGACACTTCAATATTCAGGCTCTATCTTAATCTCATGAGATATCATCACCTTTTCATCGTTGGATAATAAGGAGTTGATCAGGCTCAATTTCCACACAGGCACATCGTCTCGGACACCTCGTGCACCAAGGCATCCGGAATAAACATCGTCTAGAATGCCTCATTTATCAAGTCATTCGGAATAACATTGTCTCGAATGTCTCATTTATCAAGACATTCGAAATAACAAGCACGTCTTCCAAAGGGAGTAATGCATGAGAAAACCTTTCATTTTACACAGCTTTTCTTTATGACACTAGTGCAATAAGTGCTTTTTACGGGAACGTTTTACGTCAGCTGACCATATGTTTGACGTTAAAAATGAGGCGGTGGCAGTTTTGTAAATATTAAATCACTATTTGCGTCAGTTGTGTAATGAACTGACATTAAAAGTGATTTGCAAGAATTATTAAAACTTTTAACGTCAGTTGTATAAACAACTGACGTTACAAGTGTTATTTTTACTTCAGTTAAATAAATAACTGACGTAAATAATCATATATTCCTCTGAAACTCATTCCTATCTTTCTTTCGTTGTCATCTCCATGTTGTCACTCTTAACACAGATCACTCCATATATAGTGCAGTTTATTTCTTATCTTTTTTTTTAAAACAAGTTTATTTTTAATCTTAATTAATTAGCTTGAATTAGTAAACAAATTCTTGTGCAAATTAAAATAAATAAACACTTAACATAAAACAAGTTATATGTATAATTAAATCATATCTCATTGAAGCGATTCATAAGTTACAATTACATGATTAAAAGATAAAAAATTTCTACAACAAAGCCCTAAAATATAAAAAAGTTTCTGCTTCAACGTCATTTTCTTCTCAGTCCTGTCCTCAGAAACTCCAATGGATGCATCTCCTCCCTCACTTGAATTCCTTGATGCTCCATCTGAATCCACAGTCACTTCCTGCCAAAGCGGAGCGAAAAGGATGACGGGGATGAAATAAAGTGAGGGACTCACATTACGTGATTCACCCAACCTTACCATCCATGTTACGTGATTTACTCAACCTCAGAAGTTTTTTGACCATTAAGACAGAGACCTTTAAGTCTAGGTATAGGAAGAAATAACAAAAGTCTCAAATATGATAGAGCCATATTGTGAAGGAATAGAAAACGCACGAAATATAGAGGAAAAGAAGAGGGGGGTGTATTACATACTGATACAGAAGAATGGTACTTTATATAGAGAAGAGAGACTACCTGATTTTCTTGAAAACTGGTCTATAAACTTAATGCTCATTAAGAGGATTGTGTTGCAAGGTGAATGGGTAAGTAGCACAGTAGTCATAGGAATGAATGTTTTTGCAGAAACTTATACACTTTTAACGTCAGTTGTCTTCAACAACAGACGTTAAAAGTGTTTTTAAAATAAAAAATATTTATTTTTAACGTCAGTTGTTTAATACAACTGACGCTAAAAATCATTTATTTAACGTCAATTGTCTTAAACAACTGACGTTAAATAGATGACTTTTAACGTCAGTTGTTACAAACAACTGACGTAAAATGCTTTTTTAAAGATGGTTTTTAATTATAACGTTTACACCCGCTCGCCTTCTTCACTTCGCTCTGTACGTCTCTGTTCTTCTCTTTTCATCACTGTCACTCTCACTCTCACTCTCACTCTGCCCTATTCGCGAGCTCCTCTCCACTGCAACCACTGCAAGGGCTTCTTCGCCACCACCGTAAGGTACACTCTTAGCCCTAACTCTGTCTTTCCCGCTCAATATTCTTTCCAATAACTTGACATCTCTCTCTCCCCTTCCCGCCCACTAACTCTCCTTGTCCCTCTGCTCTCAGTAACCACATCGAACGTTGGCCACCACTCGAGCTCCCCTCCCCACCACCACGCGAGCACCTATTTCTGGTGAGTCTTTAGGTCACATTTTTTTATTTTTGGTTTTGACTGTATGTTGAAACTGTAGTCTCTGTGGTTGAAACTTGAAACTGTGAGTTTGAGTTGTTTGGAATGTCTCTATTTCTTGTCGTGGGTTTTGTGTTTTCTCTTGTTTTTCTTCTGCTATCATGACCTATTTCAAAATGGGAAGAAATTTAGAGTTGCTTGTAGCATGTGACATCAACAATATATTGTTCATTGCTCAACCTGAAAATGGTGTAAATTTGAAATAAATTTTAAACGCCTTGCTTCTATATATCATGCTCTCATGATCGATTCATATGGCTGAGTGGTTATAGTACTAGATATAGCAATAGTCCTAATATGTGTTGTTGCCTGCTTGATGAAAAAATGATGTGAGATTACCGTGGAAATTTTGTTTTAGGTAGTTAGTCAAATAAGATATACATGGTTGACGGGATTTCAAAAACTAGTTTTCAATTAGGATTTCAAAAACTAGTTTTCAATCTCCCGTATTGTCCTTATATTGGATACATGTTTTGTATATCTACAAAACCTATCTAGTTATGGATCGTAGTTGGATGGTTTGTAAGTGCACTAGTGCTTAGTATTTGAAGGGGGTGGGAGAATTTATAGAATTTGCTCAAAGGAATGTTCCAAATAGTAATGGAATGTTTTGTTGTCCTTGTGTCAAGTGTTTGAATACGAGGAAATGTACGGTGAAGGATATACGTACTCATTTGATTTGTGAAGGGATTTGCTTGAGTTATACAAGATGGATATGGCATGGTGATGTGTTGTTGAGTAGTACGGCAAGTGTCTCCCAAAGTGAGGACGTTGACGTAGATATAGAGGATGATCGAGTAGAGGACATGATCCGTGATATTGGACAAGAATCTTTTCATCGAGCTCATGTGTATGATAGGTTGTGCGGTGATGCGGATAAGCCTTTATATCCAGGGTGTACTACTCATACACGGTTGTCGGCGGTGCTAAAATTGGTTTGTGTGAAGGCGAGAAATGGTTGGACCGATAAAAGCTTCACGGAATTGCTTGAAGTGTTGAAAGACTTGCTTCCGAAGGACAACACATTGCCTGACCGTAACTATAAGGCCAAGAAGGTATTGTGTCTGATGGGTATGGAGTATAAGAAGATACACGCATGCCCCAATGATCGCATATTATACACCGGTGATCATGAAGACATTCACGATTGCCCCAAATGTGGGTTATCACGATACAAAGTGAAGGGTGGTGATGATGATGATGATCTTGATGATGTGAGAAAAAAGGGTCCTCATGCGAAGGTGTTGTGGTATCTTCCAATAATTCCAAGGTTCAAGCGATTGTTTGCCAATACGAAAGATGCGAAGAATCTTAGATGGCATAATGATGAGAGGAAACATGATGGAAAGGTTCGTCATCCTGCTGATTCTATGCAATGGAAGAATATTGATACTATGTTTCCGGATTTCGCCAATGAGCCAAGAAACCTAAGGCTTGGACTTGCTACGGATGGAATGAATCCTTATGGTGACATGAGTAGTATTCATAGTTCATGTCCTGTTATGTTGATAATTTACAACCTGCCACCTTGGTTGTGCTTGAAGCGCAAATACATGATGTTGTGTATGATAATTTCGGGCCCAAAGCAGCCGGGAAATGACTTAGATGTTTATCTAAGTAAACATCTAAGTCCCTTGATTGAAGACTTGAAAATGTTGTGGGTGGAAGGTGTTGATGTAGTTGATGGGTATTGATAGTGTGATTTTACATGATATTTTCTATATACTTTTGCATGCATTTTTCATATAGATTAGGCATTATTTAGTTGATTTAGTTAGATTTTCCCTTGGAACGGGTGAAGCGGTGTCTTGGTGTTGTTTTGCAGGATTTAATGGAAAAATGCTCAGAATTAGCCTTGATGGATGCTTGGATGAAAAAGAGCCTGAAAAGAGAAGAAATTGAGCCAAGCAGAATTCTGGAGATTCGCCCCGCGAGACTTTATTCGCCCCGCGACCCTGAAAGCTGACTGTTGCAGCAGAATGTCATCTTTCTGGTTCGCCTCGCGAACCCATGTCTCGCCTCGCGAGTCTGAAAACCAGAAGCCATCACGCCCAGGCCCTGATGCTCCTCACGGGCGTATTAAAGAAAAACCTTTGGTCTCGCGTCGCGAATCAACTCTCGCCTCGCGAGAGTTCAATTCTATGAATGCAGATTTTTAACATTCGCCTCGCGAGACATGTCTCGCCTCGCGAACGCGCGCAGATCTGATTGGTATAAGTTGCTGTTTTAGGGCAGTTTTGGGGGACTTTTTGCAGAGGCTTGGAAACCCTAAAGAGGGCTGATGGCTGGGGGAAGGCTGGGACCTTAAAGATAACATCTTCTCTGCTCTTGGATTGGAAGAAGATTGAAGGATTCGTCATGGAGTTTTCTTCCTCTCTTCTCTCTTTCTCTTTTGTAGACATTATCATGTGTAGCTAATTCCCCCATTGTTGGGTTTAGATGTAGCTTTTCTAAACTTGTTTGTATTTGATTTGGTTGTTTTAATGCAAGTCTCTATTTCTTTATGAGTATGTGATTCTATGCTTAATGCTTTCCTTGGCTTAGCTACCCATAGGAATGATATGTTGCTTTGATAGACAATTGATGATTGGTGTTAAGGCATGCTCATGAATCATATGCCAAGTAGTTCAAGAATCTAGACATAGGTGTTGGCTGCTTGCAATCTTATAAGTCTTGACTTAATGCAAAATCTCAGGTTATTCCACCTAAGACATTAGGGCTTAATTTGGGATTTTAGGCTCATTGCACCTAAGACATTAGGCTTGAGTATTTTAGAAAAGGCTTGATTGTCATTATTGAATTAGGACTTGTGTTAGAAGCCATTTCATTGCAATCAAGGGAGGATTAGTGTAGTCTAAACTTGACAATCTCATCCATTTGTAAATTCTGCACTCCAAGTGTTTGATAAAAGTCCAAAAAGACAAAAAAATATTGTATTGCTTTGTTTTCTGTTTTAATCTCTCATACTTTAGTTTAGTCTAGATAGTTGTTGAGTTTGTGAATTGGTAATTGGCAACCGATCCCTGTGGATACGATAACCGGTCTTACCACCGTATTACTTGTTTGCGACGAGGTGCACTTGCCTTTATCTTAAAAAATATGCATCAAGTTTTTGGCGCCGTTGCCGGGGATCGGCTTTGCCAATATCAGTGGTAACAAAGGAGATAACTAATTTAGACATTTTTATTCTTTTTTATTTTTCTGTATATATTTGATCTTTTTGTTTTAAGTTCTGTTTTTGCAAGGTGGACGAAAGTCATGGAAAATTTTTATTATCCACCTAATGAGGAAGCTTCTAGTCATGTTTTGGAGGACAACTTGTGTTAGGAAGACGATATAAATTTGGGAGAATTCTTCGAGGAGTTTTCTCTATCTCATAACATTCCTTCACGAGTCGATCCTATGACTAGTGAGCTTATATATATATTCTCCGAGGAGGATTGGGAAACCTTTTGCTCATATTTGCCACCTCCACCACCATGTATGATTCCCATAGAGCCACAAGAATCAGCATTTGAGAAAAATCTGGTTGTGGGAATGGATCAAATTGAAGATGAAGTGGTGGTGGTAAGCGAATCACAACAAGAGGAATTACCTTCCACAAATCCTTGGGAAACAACAAGTGAGGAGGCAGGGCATTTGGAAAGCACTCCCTCCACCATGCATGTTGAGCAATCTGATTTTACTGCATTAAATAATTATGTTGGCTTGCATGCATGTGTGGACAATGGTAAGTTAGCCCCTCCCACTTGTATGTCACACTTCCTCTTGAAAATTCCACTTGACACGAGAGGAAGTGAATTTATAATTGCAAAGGTCAATGGAATTTCCACCCAATGGCTGGGTGGAATTGAGAATAAAGTTATATTACTGTTGCAATCACCACCCCAATTTCCATTTGATCCGGGAGGAGGATCCAGGTGGATGCTTTTTAATAAGTCAAGCTAGTGACGTTAAAGAAGCGCTTATTGGGAGGCAACCCAATTTTTATTTTCCTTTTTCCTTTTTCCTTTTTCCTTTTTCTTTAGTTAGATTTTGTTTTTGATTTTAACTCTTGAATAATTTGAGAAGATCAAGAGTTTTCTTCTATTAATAAATTTTTTTAAGTGTTTTCAGGCTAATAAGGAAGGAGAATCAAAAAGGGCAGGGAGAAACAAAGCCAAAAAGCATGTGAACCAGCACCCGCTACCGCCTCGGTAAGCCGTTCCAATTTTTCTTTCCTCTATCCATCTTGATTGTTTACATTGGGGACAATGTAAATTCTTAAGATTGGGGTAGGGGTATTTTGCATTTGCATTTTTCATGTTGCATCATATAGTTTTGCATGATAGTTACATGATCACACAATTAGATTGCCCTTGCTTAGATTTTATATCCAATTGTGAGAACTAAGTGCCAATTAAATTGTGGTAGTGAATTTTTTAACCCAATTTTTTTATTCTTGTGATATGGCTGCAAATGAAGAATGCTTGAGATAATCTTGGATAGTTAATAATTAGCATATGGTTCTGTGGATTTGTGTTTTTCATTGATTCTGAACTAAAATGTGAGATTTTGAGCTAAAAGGGGTACTCACTAAAATTTTACCCCATTCTTTGTGTTAGAGTGTTATTCCTCTTGGTTTGTTTTCTCTAGAACTTGACTTGAAACCATTTTGAAGCTTAAAAATTTTTGAAAACATTTTTGAAAATGATTGAGGCAATAGGTATTTTTATGGCCTTCTGAGTTTTGAATGATGAAATGCTACCCCTTAGTTGCCCAATTTTGAGCCTGAATGAATAAAATGCTTTTCTTGGTACCCTAAAATGTTTTGATAAATATGTTTGACAAGGGACCTTCTAAAGTATTACAAAAGGGTAAAAAGGTAGTTGAAAGTTTGGGAAAAGAATCAGAAAAAAATAATTCTCTTGATTTGAAAAATCTCTCCTTCTCCAAATAAAAGAAAAAGAAAAAAAAAAGAAAGAAAAATAAATAGAGAAGGGGATGACAAAAAGAAAAGTGAGAAATAAAAAGAAAAAGAAAGCAAAGAAAGGTGGAAAAATGAGTTGAAAACCCAAGAATGTATTTTAGAAGGTCATGTTTGCAATGCTTGATGTTTATGTAGCCTTTTGAAATGTCATTTTCTTGTTATCCCCACCTAACGATTAATCCCATGGCCATGTTACAACCAAAGAAAAGACCTCTTGATTCTAATTTGTTTTCATTAATAAAGTAGAGATTTGGTTGATAGTCAAGCCTATGGTAGGATTCATTCCTTGAGGAAAATTGAGTGAAATGTCTTATCCCTAAACACTTGAGTGAGGTAGAAAGAGAGTCAAGAAAATAAACAAGCTTGGGGTGAGCTTCGGGTGAGAAAGAGTGCCCAAATCAGTGAGAACATGATTCTAAGGAACCTAAGCCTCTAATTGGACTTGAATTGATTGTCTCTTACTGAATTGTTTGAATTGCCTATTGCTTGGATTATTTGCTCGGGTTCTTAGTTCACTATCCATGTTCTATTTATTCTTCTGGCCTTAGTGATTGCTTGAGGACAAGCAATTGAATAAGCTTGGGGTGATTTGATAGTGTGATTTTACATGATATTTTCTATATACTTTTGCACGCATTTTTCATATAGATTAGGCATTATTTAGTTGATTTAGTTAGATTTTCCCTTGGAACGGGTGAAGCGGTGTCTTGGTGTTGTTTTGCAGGATTTAATGGAAAAATGCTCAGAATTAGCCTTGATGGATGCTTGGATGAAATAGAGCCTGAAAAGAGAAGAAATTGAGCCAAGCATAATTCTGGAGATTCGCCCCGCAAGACTTTATTCGCCCCGCGACCCCGGTGTCGACCAGCAGCGAGAATGTCATCTTTCTGGTTCGCCTCGCGAGTCTGAAAACCAGAAGCCATCACGCCCAGGCCCTGATGCTCCTCACGGGCGTATTAAAGAAAAACCTTTGGTCTCGCGTCGCGAATCAACTCTCGCCTCGCGAGAGTTCAATTCTCTGAATGCAGATTTTTAACATTCGCCTCGCGAGACATGTCTCGCCTCGCGAACGCGCGCAGATCTGATTGGTATAAGTTGCTGTTTTAGGGCAGTTTTGGGGGACTTTTTGCAGAGGCTTGGAAACCCTAAAGAGGGCTGATGGCTGGGGGAAGGCTGGGACCTTAAAGATAACATCTTCTCTGCTCTTGGATTGGAAGAAGATTGAAGGATTCGTCATGGAGTTTTCTTCCTCTCTTCTCTCTTTCTCTTTTGTAGACATTATCATGTGTAGCTAATTCCCCCATTGTTGGGTTTAGATGTAGCTTTTCTAAACTTGTTTGTATTTGATTTGGTTGTTTTAATGCAAGTCTCTATTTCTTTATGAGTATGTGATTCTATGCTTAATGCTTTCCTTGGCTTAGCTACCCATAGGAATGATATGTTGCTTTGATAGACAATTGACAGATTGGTGTTAAGGCATGCTCATGAATCATATGCCAAGTAGTTCAAGAATCTAGACATAGGTGTTGGCTGCTTGCAATCTTATAAGTCTTGACTTAATGCAAAATCTCAGGTTATTCCACCTAAGACATTAGGGCTTAATTTGGGATTTTAGGCTCATTGCACCTAAGACATTAGGCTTGAGTATTTTAGAAAAGGCTTGATTGTCATTATTGAATTAGGACTTGTGTTAGAAGCCATTTCATTGCAATCAAGGGAGGATTAGTGTAGTCTAAACTTGACAATCTCATCCATTTGTAAATTCTGCACTCCAAGTGTTTGATAAAAGTCCAAAAAGACAAAAAAATATTGTATTGCTTTGTTTTCTGTTTTAATCTCTCATACTTTAGTTTAGTCTAGATAGTTGTTGAGTTTGTGAATTGGTAATTGGCAACCGATCCCTGTGGATACGATAACCGGTCTTACCACCGTATTACTTGTTTGCGACGAGGTGCACTTGCCTTTATCTTAAAAAATACGCATCAGGTATTCTCATGAGACTTTCAAGCTTCGTGCATGTTTTTTTGCACCCTCAACGACTTTCCAGAATACGGTAACTTGTCCGGGTACAGAGTCAAGGGGCATAAAGCATGCCCTATATCTGAAGAAGGCACATGCTACACTCAGTTGCATCATGGAAAGAAGACGGTTTACCTTGGGCATCGGAGATTTCTTAGACGTGATCACCCATATCGTAAGATGAAAAAAGCTTTTAATGGATGACAAGAGACAGAAGAAGCTCCGGTGGCCTTAATTGGAGAGCAGGTTTATCAGAGGGTAAAGGGCATCGATGTTATATTCAGCAAGTCCAAAAAGAAAGGTAAAGCTGCTGAGAAAAACATATGGAAGAAGAGGTCGATATTCTTTGATCTTCCATACTGGTGCAAGCTTGATGTCAGACACTGCATTGATGTGATGCATGTGGAGAAAAATGTGTGTGATAGTGTGATCGGGACGCTTCTCAACATTCAGGGAAAGACAAAGGATGGTGTGAATGCTCGTCTCGACCTCGTTGCTATGGGTATACGAGAGCAGTTAGCTCCAGTTGTTGAGGATGGTAAGCGTACTTATTTGCCGCCAGCATGTCATACTTTGTCAAAAAAAGAGAGACAAAGTTTCTGCGAGTGTCTTCAGGGCATCAAAGTTCCACATGGTTACTCTTCAAATATTAAGACGCTTGTCTCTAGTGATCTTAAATTGGTTGGCTTAAAGTCTCATTATTGTCACATCTTGATGCAACAACTTCTGCCTATTGCTATTCGTAGTATTGCTCCAAAAAATGTGAGACATGCCATTACTCGGTTGTGCTCATTCTTCAATTCTATATGTAGCAAAATCGTTGACCCCCGTATGTTGGATGACTTGGAAGTTGAGGCTGCTACAATCTTGTGCCAATTGGAGATGTATTTTCCTCCTTCCTTTTTCGACATAATGGTTCACTTAATTGTTCATTTGGTGAGGGAGATTAGATTATGTGGGCCGGTTTTTCTGAGATGGATGTACCCAGTTGAGCGCTACATGAAGATCTTGAAAGGATACGTGAAGAATCCTTATCGTCCGGAAGCATCTATTGTTCAAAGGTATGTTGCAGAAGAAGCTATTGAGTTTTGTTCGGACTACCTTCATAACACGGATCCTATAGGGGTTCCTAAGCCTCGGCATGATGAGATAAGATGTCAAGGTAAGGGTACACACGGCTTAAGAATTAATAGCAAGGGTCGGGAGGAAGTGTTTCAAGCACATTTGTATGTATTGAACAACATCGATTATGTTCAACCTTTCTTATTTGAACATAAAAGAAAAGTCAATCAAGAAAACTCTCGAATGAGTGAAAGGTGGTTGTTGAACAAGCATAACAAGACTTTCTTACCGTGGTTCAAGGAAGAAATGCTTAAGGATGGTAGTACTTCTTCTGATGACGTAAGATGGCTAGCACGTGGGCCTAGCTTCAACGTCATATGTTGGAGCGGATACGACATCAATAACTTTTCCTTTTATATAAAGGAACAAGATAACAAGAGTACCATGCAAAATAGTGGGGTTATGATCGTGGCGAAAGCAATGCACTTCTCTAGTGCAAAGGACACAAAACCCGTTAAAGCACTGACACCTTACTTTGGATATATTGAAGATATTTGGGTGCTCGATTACACTAAGCTTACGGTGTCGATTTTTAAATGTAAGTGGGTTGATAGTAACGGTGGTGTACAAACCGATGAATTGGGGTTCACATTGGTAGACCTCAACAAGTTAGGTCATATAAATGAGCCTTTCATGATGGCTTCCCAAGCAAAACAAGTGTTCTACATCACTGATCCTTCTAACAAAAGGTTGTCCGTGGTTCTCCAAGGAAAAAGCATGTATAATGGTAGTGATGAAAATCAAGATTCAAATCTTGATATTCCTGAGACTCCTTCTTTTTCAACAAACATGCCTACTATAATCGAGGAGACACAGGTGGGCGATATACATGTCACTCGTGATGATCATCACGAAGGGATATTGATATAGGTAGTTTAAATTTAGTATACATTTATTTTTATTTATACTTCTGTATTTATTTTTAGTTATAAACTATTTTAATAAATATATATTGTTTCTGAACAGGCATACATATGGATCAGTCAGATGGCCCACATGCACGGGAGGACACTGTGGGGCCTACGTAGGACCCGATCGCGCCTACGCCTGATTCTAGTGTAAGTTTACATGTTATATACTATCTTTAGTCCTTCTTTTTAATGTAAGTTTATAATGATACAACCCTCTATTTTATCATTTTTTTTGTCCATACAAACATCACAGTCTCAGAGTAAACGGGGTAGAGGTGTAACACCCTGTATTTCACTAATTTAAATAACAGTATTACATATAAATATGTTTATAGGTTTATTAGAGTTTTAGAAAATTATTTTAAATAAATGGAGTTTACCACTCAACTCTACTTGAATGTAGGAAGCTACGATTAAAATTTAGGTTTGGAAGTCAGGCGAAACCCGGCCCGCGAATTTCATTGACAGTATAATTATACTGCTCAAAAGACCTAATTTTAATTCGTGAACGAAAGACTTAAGATTTTTATTTTATTTCCTACAATTATGTATTTTTATATTTTTTTCATAAAAAAAATAAAATAATATACGTTTTACGGGCGAAATACGTAATCGGGTGAACGATAGTGGATTTCGGAGTTTCCAAGAGCATATAAAGAGGTTATCTTAGAATTTTGAGATGATTCATGGGTATGAATCACACTTTTGAGTCTAGAAGATTCTACAAGGTTAAAGTGGCAATTTATGGATTTTGCACTTAAGTCCTTGAACTTTTCTTAATTGCACTTTGGTCCCTAAGTTAGTTTCTATGTTTTTCCAAGTGAATTGGGCCAGAACCTTTGCTCCAAACCCATTAGTGGACCGTGGCCTTGAGGCCCAAATTCGTTGTCCATGGATTAAATTTCATGAAGCCCATTTGAAATCATATAAGTTTCCTATGTCATGTTTAAGCCTTAAGCATTTTGGTGGGCCAAAAAAATTAAATCCAAGCCCAAAATTCCATGGGCCATACGCAAGCCCAAGGAGGAATGGTGGCTGCCTTAACTTGGATGAGCCAAGTTTATTCTTGAATCTTCCACAATGTTCTCCATTATTCTCCAAAGTTCTACACAAATCTAACAAGCTCCAAAGCATTCTAGATTCTTCCCAAAAAGCCTCGAGAAAATTCAAAAAGATGAGTCACAATATGAACACATTAAGTGTTGCACATGGTCATCATTTCAAACTATTGGCAATTTGCAAAATAGTCCTTATACTTTTGGAATCTTTGCAAAATGGTCCCTAGGAATTAATTGCACTTAAATCCTTTGAGAAGCCACCTCCTTTCTACTAAATCCCTCCAAAGTGGCTATGGCCGAACCTAGGAGGATGGGTTTGGTAAGAGTTTTGTTCATGTGTTGTCATGTATTTCATATGACATGTATGTCTACACACTCTAATCCATGTTAGTTTATTGAAATGGAAATCCTTACTCAAAATCTCTATGTTGGCCGAACCCTAAGTGGATGAGATTTGATGAGTTTTGTTTAAAGTTTCCATCCATGATCTTGGTTGATTAAGGACCACTAATCCATGACTTAACCATGATTAGAAATTTTAGTCACCCAAACCCCCTTGAAGTCGTGACCATGTAGTAGGGTTTTGGATGTTTTTAGTTTCTTGAATTGTAATTATTTGATTGTAATGGTTGAAGGTTGAGTAAGTACGACGTATACGTGGCATCTGGACTTCCGACAAAAATTCAGTAATTCACAAGAAAGTCTACGAGAGGTAAAGGGGGGAATACCTGAGGGATATATTTGATGGCTATATGCTATCCAATGTTTGTTTGTAATTATTCGTCTGTTAGTATTTATTTAAGTTGTTTAAGTTATGGTATTTGTATCTGTGTGGTTTTAATTACGTTTAATTGTTTATCTATAATTATATTATGCTACTGTGATGCATGATCTGCCTGGGAATATCTCTGTGATATTATTGTTGGTTGATGTTTGAGAAGCCTAACAGTGGTCAGTGCCCAATTAAATTAATTGGATAAAAGCTTTAAGAAGCTTCGTAAATTATATTCAATGTTTTAACGGTAAAATATTGATATATAATATTAATGGAAATTTTTATTTGGGAAAAATAAGGAATTTTGGAAAATATTATTATTTTAATAATTTATTACTGTAAGAGTGAATTCTGAGTCATAATGAGTGCGAAACCGTGAAAATATTTTTGCACTGCTAATTTTTATGTAAGAAATTCCGGAATATTATAAAATATTATTTTATGAAATTAATTGGTGAAAATGAGTTAATTATGATTTTAGAAAATTGTTTAAGTGGAAAAAGCTAAATTTTGGCTTAAAAAGCTTTAAAAATAATAATTGACGACAAATTTGGAAAAGTGTAGACGGCAAGTATTTTAAAACGGCAGTGTATTTTTTAGTAAGTTAAAACCTCAAGTGACTCATTTTTGTGAAAAACTAAGCTTTATTATTTAAAGATTTTATTGATGAATTTCCAATTTTAAAAGATTTTCTGAAAACGAAAATTAATTCAACCGTATTCAAAGTGCTGTTGAACTTAGTAACCGAGACGTCGGGGTACTAAGGTTCTTTGTTGTTATGGACTTGGGGTCCTTTGGACTTTGGGGTCCTGTACTGTATACATGGTGTATACCGTATTTAAAAATTTAAGATATTTTTTTTTTACCACGAACCTATGACTGGTGCATCGGTCGAGAGGTGTCGTGATTGAGCACTCGGACTGTGAGGTCCTGTGTTGTAATGAAAGTTTTAAAGATGTTAAAAATATGTGAGTCGTAAGCCATTTTGAGCTTTGGCAAAGAAATATTGAACACAAAGAAAAGAGTTATGAGCAAAAGTGTTTTGCATGCATTTGGCAGACGTGCCTACGGTTCTATATGTGATTACCTTGCGGTGTCAGGTATTTCATACTATGATTTTCCTCATTGTGCCCGTGTTGGACAATGAGACCCCATCTACATTGCTATCACTGATGCCCTGGGTGTGGACAGTGTGCGATGGGTTTTGGCTGTGTGCCTGTGGCTGTGTGCCTGTTTGCCTAGTGCGGCAATTGAGCCTGATCAACTCATCACGTGTTGGGATATCTCATGAGATTAGGGCGAACCTAGATGATGAATATGAAGTGTTCATGCATAGTTTTTCAAATGATGATGTTTGGTGTGTTAAACCCATTGATAAACTATTTGCTTATGAATGCTTGTGTGATAAAGGTATATGTGTTATCTGGTGTCTAGCATGTAGTTGTCGAGTAAAATCCATATATTGGTTTCTCACTCTTACATGTTCAGATGGAACCGGATATGCCTCTGGTACATTCGAGGATCCGATCGATCACGTTTGATCAAGCTTAGTTTGGTGGTGCCTGGGAGATTAACCCTGGGGCACTCAGCGCCACCTATCATGGTCCCAGTAGAGAAGTAATTGGCACGGTGGAGGAAGGACCGCAGCAAAGGACACACGTTGTAGAGACTGTTGATGTATCTCTACCTCCAGTATGGCTATACCTACAGTATTTGGCTGAGCACAGGTTACTTGATTTGCCACCCCAGCCGAATCCTCTTCATATAGTAGGACCGGAAATACCTCCTGTTGAGGTAGTGTTGGATGAGGTTGAGGAGGACCCCGATGAGGACGTTGAGGACGATCTTGAGTTTCACCCTCCTGCTGTTGATGATGATGATTCTTCCGACGATGGAGTGAGAACGAAGGTATCTTCATCAGATACATCTGTTGTAGGTGGGGTTGATCAACAGGATCTCCCCAATGGATTTCATTAGATTGACCAGCTATAGGTATAGTTCTGGGGTAGCGAGTCTTGTCAGTTTTTGATCTGGCTACTGAGAGCCATGAGTTTTTGGTATGGTTCTAGACTACTCGTTACTTATATGTATATGTCTTCCTTTTCTTTACTTAGTTTGATGGAGAATAGCCTATACTTATGAGGGCTCTTTTGTTATCTCCTATTAGATATAGGGTGTATTTAAAAGATGATGCATATATATAGATAAATATATACGTTTGTCTACATTACGATGGTTTAAAAAAAAAAATCAGCACTATTTTCGTAAGGGACGTTTACCTTAAAGTATATTTTCCGAAAGTAACCAGCATTTAATCATTTAATTTTCTTTAATTGGGTAATTATGTGATAACCCTGGAAGGGGTGTCGCAAGAGGAGCCACGACTTTGAAGAAATTAGAGAAGGCCAAGCAAAGCGGACAAAAGCTTGAGGTGTGCTTTGATGCTAATCTAATGCCCCAGGGACCCCGTGCTAAAGAATTTAAAAAGTGGGTGTTTCTACAAGCGAAGCAGCACGTTAGCATCAACTACAACCATTGGAATGACTTTCCACAGAACATTAAGGATCATATTTGGGAGGCTATCACGGTATTTTACCTTTACATTCTTTTGATTTACATTATTATATAATTATCCGAGTTATAATCCATCCATTTGTTATGTATTTAATGTGTAGGTAGCTTGGACTGTGCCAAATGACGAGGATCATCGTACGAAATGTATGAAAATGGCATCAAAGCGTTTGAATGGGTTCAAGCATGATCTTACCAGGTACTATGTATCTGGGAAGAAGCGGCTTGATAAGATGTTCTCGGATTATCCCTGGATTGATCAGGATACTTGGGATATGTTTGCTAGGAGTCGACATGATGAAGAATTTCAGGTTGGTTGATTAAGTTAATTTTGTATGCTTCTTATAGATCATTTAACTGTATTTAATTATGTGTTTTTGTTTGAATAGGCTAAGGCAAAGAAGGCTAGGCAGAATCAGGCGAAGAACGTCCACCGCCACACCATGTCTCAGGGTGGGTACGAGACTCGGATCGAGGAGATGATGACTGATAGGCTGAGGGTGAAGCAGGAAGAGCACGCTGCTAGGATAGAAAGAGGAGAGGTGCCTGAGGGCACACCATTAAGTCCTCCGTCGGACATCGACCGCGAGGATGTCTGGTTAGCCGGTCGCATGACAAAGACAGGCACTTTTAAAGTTGATGCCACTCGCGAAGTGGCTGATAAGATTGTAAGTAAATAATTAACTTCATTTCAATTGATATTTGTATAGATATTTTTAACACTTTTCACTTGCACGTTTTTTCATTTCTTCATTGTAGATGGATCTTAAAGCACAATGCTCCCGGGGCTCATTCGTCCCTTCTGGACGGCAGGACGTCTTGATGACTGCTCTAGGCAAGAAAGACCATCCTAGTCGGGTTATCGGTGTTCCTGGGAACGTGACCATCAGAGAATATTATGGCAAGTCTGCTTCACGAAAGTGGGTCGTCGATGAGGAATCAATTTTGGAATCCATGACTCAGCGGCTCATCTCCAACCCTGCTATTACAACGCATCTAATGAAAAACTTGCTATCCAACCTAGAATTCAAGGAGGTGCTTGCTAGAGAGCTTTCCTCCGTCGGTTCATCCCAGGACACCGCAGAACATGCCAACCCTTCACATGTGAGCACAAAAGAGAGTTATAGTAGAGCACATGTGGAGGATGATGAGTTGGCATCTAGGGAGCGGGAGTTGGAAGTCCAATGCCATGAGCTTGAGTTTGAAATGCAAAGGCGTGAGCTTGAGTTGGACTTCAAACGCCGTGAGCTCGAAATGGTAACAAAGGTATGT
Organism: Sophora flavescens; assembly: GCA_030762895.1. NCBI lineage: Eukaryota > Viridiplantae > Streptophyta > Magnoliopsida > Fabales > Fabaceae > Sophora > Sophora flavescens. Next base: position 250,939,375 of record CM061063.1, on the reverse strand, counting down.
ATTCATTATTAATGTCCAAATTAGTCAAATAATTACTTGTGTTTTTTTAATTATCAACAACTTATCTATTTTATTTTTCCTAAATTGAAGGCCAAGTCGACGCTTGGTGTCACACACCGTCACTCGTTTGTTCTCACTTGGTGAGGATTATGCCTTTGAGATTTTTGAATGTCCATTGGAGAACGATGGATGGGTGGCACGCCCAATTCAACAGAGGATATTTTCCTTCTGTGGTGAAGATCTCGGGCACGCCTGCAGAGATAACGTCTGGATGGCCAGCACGGTTTTGAGTCTCTGGTGCACGTAAGTTAATTTTAATGTTATAACTTATTTATTTTTGGTATTTTTCCATTTAATAATTTATTTTAATTTCACTATATATATTATGTAATTAACATCCACACCTTTTCATATCTTAGGTGTCTCCATCGTCTTCAGCTTGATAAGGGTGTTGCATCAGTTTAAGGCTTCTTAGATCTGTCAATCCTTATGCCCAAATTCTTTGCTGGCGATGCATTTAGTAAATACATAGGGAACTTGATGGGAGACAATAAAAAAGAATTATATATGGCTCCCTACTGTATGAATAACCATTGGCAGTTGTTCGTACTTCACCCGTCTAGGCATACTGTCATATTCTTATGCTCTCTCCACCAAAACCCGCCACAGGAGGTGGTGGTAGCTGTAAATACGTAAGTAACTAATCTTAAATTTAATTTAAGTTTTAATATCAGTTGTTTTTAGTTTATTACACACATGATATATGAATTTGTTAATTGACATGATTATTTGTTTATGATAGCACGCTGAAGGTGAGTAGCATAAGTTGCGCCAACGGGAGAAGTAGGACTTCTAAGGCTAAAGGAAATTCTAAATGGATCATCCTTAGGGTTTGGTAGTTTATTTATCAAATAATTAATATTATAATTGCTAATTTATATGCATATTTAACTGACATTGAAATTAATTTTGTTTGTAATCTCGATTTCAACCTGATGGGTGGTCGTGCGGCTATTATGTGATGCTTCATTTGCTGAACATAGTCTCCGCATCTATTACGGATGGATGGAAGAAGGTAATATTTAAACAAATTGTTAAATTATATATTATAGTTTTGGTGATGACTTGCGTTAATGTTATTGTTATTATTTGAACGTGTGTAGGCATTTAACGACCCATCGCCTCTTCAAAAAGATGAGTTTAGAGACTTGAGGATGCGTTTAGCAGAATTCTTCTTCAAGTATGCGGCTGAAAAAGGAATTGACAAGATACCTCCGCAATACTTAGATGAATAGTTTTTTTGTTAGACTTTAGAAACTAATTAATAACATTTATATATATATATAGTTAGATTGGTAGTTTTGTTTTTAGACATTAGAGACTAAAATTTATATATATATATATATATATATATATATATATATATATATATATATATATATATATATATATACTTGCAGATAGTTATGTTTTTCCTATACATAGGTTTTGGTTTTAAGTCCCCCCGTTGTTCCTTTGAATATTTCTTTTCTTTTTGTTAATATTGAAATTTAAGGGTAGTGTTTGCAATTCTGTAATGTGTGTGATATTCTCTGTGTTACTGGGATATTTACTGAATGCAGAGATAGCTGAGGGGAGTGATATTTTAAAACTAAATTTAAAAAAAAAATCTATTAACGTCAGTTGTATCAAACAACTGACGTTAATAGTATTTTATAAAATATACAGTACACTATTAATGTCAGTTGTATTAGGAAACTGATGTTAGTTTGAACAACATTAACGTCAGTTGTGTTAAAGAACTGACGTTAGTAGTTTATATTTAACGTCAGTTGTTTAAAAAACTGACGTTAAAATATTAACTATTAACGTCAGTTGTATTTACGTCGGACAATATTCTGACGTATAAAATCAATTTTAACTGACGTAAAAAGCACTTATTGCACTAGTGTAATCATTCTTTTTCGCTGTCGAAGCTTAAAAGCTAACGACTATTCATAAATTTCATTATTTGAAATTATCCAACATCAACACACGACACGCAGTCCGAGTTCTCAATCACAACGCCTTAGACCGATGCAACAGTCTTGAGCTTGTGGTCATAGAAAACATCATTCATCTTTAACATTGTTGTCTCACCTTGTGAGTAGGACATCCAGTCCATAATATCGGGACACGGATCAAAGATCTACGTGTAATTATAAGACACTAGAAGCGATGTCTCGCGAACTAGATCCATTTTTAACATGTTTCTAAATTTTTGTTCAATGAAACACAAATACAAAATAAAAGGCTCGGTAACTTATCCAAGTCACCAAAATATTTTTGAAAACAATTTTATATAAAATCTTTTCATTTGGATAATCATTTGTAAAATATTATTAGAAATCCATTTTCTCTTGAAATCATTTCCTTAAATTCATTTCTAAATAAAGTTAAATATTTTCCAAAGGCTTTTTCCTCCATAAAACATATATTTTCTAAATGGTTTTCTCTTATGCAAAAATCTTTATTCATAAGGAAATGATTTCCTTTTTATCTTGAAAATATTTTTAACAAGTGTTCTAAAAATTCTCATCTTTCAAAAATAATGACCTTACATGAATTCTTCCTTTCCAAACCACATTCTTTAATCAAAGAAATCACCAAAACATCTTTGTTTTTTTTCAAATTTTCTTAAAGCTTATCAAGGTTTTAATATTATTATTATTTGAGCACCAACAAATGTCAGGCTTCCCAGGTATCAATATAATAACAGTCGACATTATAACAGTTAATAATAGTTTATGTCATACATGTTTCATAACACTTTAATCCAGTAAATAATCAAGTAATAAAACAACTACCAGACAATTACCACAACATTCCAAATATACCAGTCATTCAAACATTGATTCAAACGTTCTAACATAATTCCAGTAAACCAACAGTTCATATAAACACATGTACACAGTTATTGAGTATCCCTCAAGTTGTCCCCTCTTATCTTGGGTGAAGGTAAAAGTGCTTGGTGTTTGAAGTAACGAACCACGAACGTCCTCACCTGCTTCGCTATGAAAGTCTAAAGATACCAACATAATACCACAAGTTAAAAATCAACCACGAACACTAGACTCTCAAGGTCTAGGTTCGGCCTTCTCAAAATATTAGGGATTGAGATTTGTTGGTAGTGGCTACGATCTCAAGAGGGGGGTGAATTGAGATATTGAAAACTTTTTCAACAATTTAAAGCAAAACAGTGTTTCTTTAAAGAAAATTGGTTTTCACTTCATTTTAATTCCCAAGAATTAGGTTATGGAACAAGTAATGATGACAAGAAAAATTATAAGTAGTAACAACAGATTTTAACACAGATTGCAGATTAAAGATTCAAGTTAATAAGTATTCTTAAAACTCATTCACAACACACAAGTGCATATAACAAGTATATGGAGTTTAGGGATGACAAGAACACGCAAACCGATTTATCCCGGTTCGTCTACCTCCTCTGATAAGCCTACATCCAGTCCCACACCTCTATGGTTTTCTCCACTATAATTAGTAATTACACAATTCCAATTACAGCAACACAAGGATAACCTCCTTGCTCGAAAAATCACCAGAAAGCACACTAGATTTTCTATACCCAAGGATCCCTTCTATCCTTGTTAAAGCCTAAGAGATACCCTCTCTTAATCACACTAATTCACGAAAAGAATTGAGTAGAAGAAAGACTCTAAAAGTCTAATTATACAAATTGAAGCTCTAACTACTATCACATTTTTCTCAGAGATAAAGCACTTTGGATCTTTCGTAGTTTCACAATCAGAATGAGTTGTGTTGTTGATATTGTATGTGTTGTATTGAAAAGTGTTCCTTTGATCCCTCTTTATATAGAAGACAAATTATAGCCGTTGGGATTATTTAAAACATATTTGGATCTGATTTAACAAAATCTGCTTTCTTGATTTTTTGTTCTTGAAATGAGATTTTGTTGATCTTTTTAGAGTTTGCGTCCTTCTTGAAAAATAATTGTTTCCATCTGAAAGGATAGCCAAGTCTTTTTGAAGAGTAATATATCCGTGTTTATTTGAAGATAAAAATAACCACGTCCATTTGCCACGTCAGTAGACGGGAGTACTAGCTCAAGGTAATTGGACGTGTTCCAACTGGTAGATGAGCTTTATATGCCATGTTAGTGGACGGAGCTTCTCATTAAGATCTTAGCAAGTCCAAAGCGTGTATTTAGTAGACGAGCTCCTTTTGCCACTATTAGTAGACGAGCTCTCCTTTTTACATCAGTAGACGCGCGCTTCTGTTACTTTCAGTAGACGAGCTCCAAGTGCCATGTCAGCAGACGAGTTCTTCTGTTTCTTCAGTAGACGCGCTCCAAGTGCCACATCAGCAGACGAGCTCTTCTGTTTCTTCTAGTGGTCGCTCTCCATGTATTAGACGAGCTCTTTTTGTTGAACTTCAGTGGACGTGCTCTTCTTGTTGTACTTCAGTGGACGTGCTCTTCTTGTTGTACTTCAGTGGACGTGCTCTTCTTGGTTCACTTTATTGGACGAGCGCTTATATTATCCCTGTGTTGGACGAGCGCTTATGTTATCCCTGTGTTGGACGAGCGCTTATGTTATCCCTGTGTTGGACGAGCGCTTATGTTATCCCTGTGTTGGACGAGCGCTTGTTTTGCTTTGTTCATGAGTGATCTTGCATGCAACTTAACACGTAATGGGTGCATAGTCAAAATCAAAAATCTTATGCAAAATACACTTTGTTTGTCATACATCAAAACATGAATGAGGGCTTAGTCTTACAAACTCCCCCTTTTTTATTATGACAAACCTTACCATACTTAACATTGTTATTAAGAAATCAGAGTGCAGCTGTTCAGTAAGCATGGTTCTTGAGACATTTTCATCCTCCCCCCTGTCATTGATATCTTTCAAAAGATCAAGTGTTATTATATCATTATCATGAAAAAAAAATCATCTTGCATTTATTATACGTTCAAGTATGTCTTTTCAAAACAGTTCATACTTATGTATCAGAGAAAAAAAATTAATAGTTGTATGGTTCATCTTTTGTATGGTTCATCTTTATGGTTCATCTTTCTGGTTCATCTTTCTCCCCCTTTGTCATTTTCAAAAAGAAACGGTGGAGAATATTGAAATCAAACTGAAAAATAGTCTTGTATTCATTGATAATAAATCATTTCAGACACCTAAGGACACTTAGTCTAAACTGAGACTAGATAAAAGCATCTTGCCCATGTCCTTCATAATTTTCAGCAATTTGTGCTGCCTTGCTTGCCATCTGTTATCAATTATTTTGAGGATCAATAATACCAAGTCCCCTTCTTATAAAGAAGAAACTCTCCTTATTTAGTGGTTTGGTGAATATATCAGCTAATTTCTTGGCTGTATCTATATGTTCAATCACAACATCACCACTTTGAATTAGATCTCTGATAAAATGATGCCTAATTTCGATATGCTTGGTTCTTGAGTGCATAATTGAGTTCTTTGTTAGATTAATTGCACTAGTGTTATCACATTTTATTGGTACATGATCTAGATAAACACCATAGTCAATTAATTGTTGTTTCATCCGTAGGATTTGAGCACAACAACTCCCAGTTGCAACAAATTCTGCTTCAGCTGTGGATAAGGCCACACCAGTTTACTTTTTACTAAACCAGGACACTAGGGAATTTCCTAATAAATGGCATGTTCCACTTGTGCTCTTCCTATCTAACTTGCATCCAGCAAAGTCAGAGTCGGAATATCCTATTAATGTGCAAGTGGATCCCTTGGGATACCACAGCCCCATTTCTTTTGTTCCTAAAAGATACTTCATGATTATTTTAATTGCGGTAAGATGTGATTCTTTAGGATTAGCTTGATACCTTGCACACATACACACACTAAACATTATATATGGCCTACTTGCAGTGAGATAAAGTAAGGATCCGATAATACCTCTATACTTGGATACATCTATAGATTTATCATGTTCATCCTTGTCCAAGTAGCAGGCTGGACTCATTGGTGTTGCCATTTCCTTTGCGCTTTCGATTCCAAACTTCTTTAGTAGTTCCTTGCAATACTTTGTTTGGCTTATGAAGGTTCCATCTTGGCATTGTTTCATTTGAAGTCCAAGAAAGAAGGTAAGCTCTCCCATCATGGACATTTCAAATTCACTTTGCATTAGTTCACCAAATTCCTTGCATAAAGACTCATTAGTAGCACCAAAAATAATGTCATCAACATATATTTGAACAAGTAAGATATTGTGTGCTTTTGTTTTAGTAAATAGTGTTGTATCATACCAAGCCTTTCTCTAGGAGAAAATTGCTTAACCTCTCATACCAAGCTCTAGGAGCTTGCTTGAGTCCATAGAGGGCTTTAGTCAGTTTATAGACATGATTTGGGAAATCACTATCAACAAAGTCAGGGGGTTGGCTTACATATACTTCCTCCTGTATTATTCCATTTAAAAAGGCACTTTTCACATCCATTTGGTACAGTTTAAAGTTCATTATACATGCATAGGCTAAGAGCATTCTTATGGCTTCTAATCTAGTTACGGGAGCATATGTTTCATCATAATCAATTCCTTATTCTTGATTATATCCCTTAGCTACTAGTCTAGCCTTGTTTCTTACTATTATTCCATTCTCATCCATTTTGTTTCTAAACACCCATTTAGTTCCGATTATTTGGTTACTTTTGGGTTTTGGAACTAAATCCCAAACTTTGTTCCTTTTAAATTGATTTAACTCCTCTTGCATTGCAATCATCCAATGTTCATCATTAATAGCATCATCAACACATTTTGGTTCTATTTGAGATACAAACGCCATGGTATTGCAAATATTCCTTAAAGAGTTTCTAGTGGTTACCCCTTTGGTGATCTCACCAATGATATTGTCTAGGGGATGATTCTTTGAAACTTGCCACTCCTTATGAAGATTTTCTTGTTGAAGTTCTGCTTGAGGTTCTTTATTGCTCTCTTCATCTTCCTTTTCGTTGTTGCTCTCCTTTCCTTCATCATATTTCACTTCATCCTCAAGAGTTTATGCATCATCAAAAATGTTCTTTCCCAACCTTTTGGGGTTAGACTCATCAAATGTTATGTGAACAGATTCTTCCATTGATAAAGTACGCTTATTAAACACTCTATATGCTTTGCTAGTTAATGAATAACCTAGGAAAATACCCTCATCAGCTTTGGGATCAAATTTCCCAAGATTATCCTTGCCATTATTTAGCACAAAACATTTACAACCAAAGACATGAAAATGAGAGATGTTAGGTTTTCTTCCCTTGTAAAGTTCATATGGAGTTTTCTTCAAAATTGGCCTTATTAGAACTCTATTTAAAACATAATATGTGGTACTCACAGCATCAGCCCAAAAGTACTTTGGTAAATTAGAGTCACTTAATATGGTTCTAGCAATTTCTTCAAGTGACCTATTTTTCCTCTCAACTACTCCATTTTGTTGTGGAGTTCTAGGTGCAGAAAAATTGTGTTTTATACCATGTTCATCACAAAAGTTATCAAACTCCTCATTTTAAAATTCTCCTCCATGGTCACTCCTAATTGAAACAATTTTCACGTCTTTCTCATTTTGAGCAACTTTAGCCATTTTCTTAAAAGCTTTAAAAGCTTCATTCTTTTGTGCTAAGAAAAAGGTCCAAGTAAAACCTAGAGAAGTCATCAACAATTACAAGAGCATAAAGGTTTCCACCAAAGCTTTTTCTCCTAGAAGGTCCAAAAAGGTCCGTGTGCAGCAATTGTAAGGGTCTACAGGTTGAAACAGTGTTTTTAGCTTTAAATGAGGTTTTCACTTGTTTACCCTTTTGGCATGCATCACATAAGCCTTCTTTAACAAACTTTTTATTTGGTAAACCAATTACAAGTTCTTTGGAAATTAATTTATTCAAGTGATCCGTATGAATGTGAGCTATTCTCCTATGCCAAAGCCAATTTTCATCTTCTTTGGAAATTAAGCAACATGCATCATTGGAAATCAAATTGTCTATGTCTAGCATATAGATGTTATTGATTCTATTTCCAATCAATTTTATGTTATTATCATGAATAGATTCTATCATACACAAATTTGAGTTGAAGTTTACCTTGTAGCCTTTATCACATAATTGGCTTATACTTAGTAGATTGTGTTTGAGCCCTTCCACATAGAGAACATCCTCAATCTTGATTGCTGGTCTTTTTCCTATTGTTCCAACACCAAGAATTCTTCCTTTGTTGTTGTCTCCATAGGTGACATTTCCACCTTCCTTGGGAGTGAAAGAAGTAAATTTTGTGATGTCTCCGGTCATGTGTTTGGAGCAGCCCATGTCCAAAAACCAGCTTGAGGTTTCGGCCTTCAAACACACCTACAAAACAGATTTTTTTATACTTTCCCTTTAGGTACCCAAATCTGGTTGGGTCCTTTGGTGTTAGTAGCAACATAAGTTCCTTTTGGAACCCAAATTTGTTTAATGCCAACATGTGTGATCTTTCTAAATCTACAAGTAGCAGCTGTATGACCTTTCTTTAAACAATAATAACATTTAACAAATGGACTCGTTGAGGAAATACGTGCAACAAAAAGCTTTTTAAAAGATTTTTCATGTACCATTGGCTTATATCCAATTCCAGCTTTGTCATACACACCCTTTTGCTGTCCTAATATGGCATTCAAGTTATCTCTACCCAAAGTAAACTTAGATAGAGTTGTATTCAGTTTTTCAACTTCTTTTTCTAGTGTAGTGCATTTGATGCAAATTGAACTAGATGCAAGTAATTGTGAATTTTCAGTTTCTAGTTCTTTAAGCTTTATTTGTAAAGATGCAGAGTCACTACATTGTTTTGCAATGATCTTCCTAGAAGATATAAGTTGTTTACCAATTTTAACATATTCTTCATGCAATTCATCAAAAGCATCTTGTAACTCATCATAGGTAGGAGAAGAATCATTTACCTCGGTTTCACTATCACTTTGATGATTTGCCATGAGACATAGGTTGGCTTCTTCATTTTCAGATTCACTACTAGTGGAATCCATATCATTTTCTTCCCAAGCTATGTATGCTCTCCTAGGCTTTCTTCCTTTCTTTTCTTTGTTGTCGTTCTTCTCATACTTTTCTTTCTTTTGTAGCTTTGGACATTCATTTTTGTAGTGTCCAAGCTTTCCACATTCAAAGCATTTGATTGTTGAGGAAGAGCTTTCACCTTTGATCATGTTCCTTTTGGTAGGAAAACTGAATTGCTTCTTGTTTCTATTCTTCTTGATGAATCTTCTAAATTTCCTCACAAGCAATCCCATGTCTTCTTCTTCGGATTCTTCACTTTCATCAAGGTGTTCATCTTCATCACTTTCTATTGATTCTTTGGAGATATGAACCTTGAGTGAGAGTCCTTTCTTCTTTTTCTCCTTATCTTCATGACTTTTCAATCTATTGAGTTCCAATTCGTGTTCTTTCAACTTGCCAAATAGAGTAGCAATCTGCATGGTGTCAAGATCCTTTGCTTCAGCAATTGCAGTAATTTTTTGCTGCCATTCACGACTCAAACATCTCATTATCTTGTTAATTTTTTTCTCATCTGTGATTGTATGTCCGAGTCCTTCTAGCTGGTTCACAATGTGTGTAAACCTCTTTTGCAGTTCATCTATCTCATCACCATTCTTCATGTGAAAGAGTTCATATTCATGGACTAGTGCATTCATTCTTTCTCTTTTCACATCGTTGGTTCCTTCATGAGTGAGTTGAAGAGTATCCCACATTTGCTTTGCCGTTTTGCAATTAGAGACCCTGAAAAAGTCATCATAATTCAAAGCAGTTGTTATAATATTTTTTGCCTTAACATTATATCCAATTCTTCTTTTATCATCATCATTCCAGTCATCTTTTGGTTTAGTTTGTTTATTTCCCTTAGCATCAAGAATAAATGGACCATAGGGACCATTTTCAACATCATCTAATACATCTAAACCTGCAGTCTCAAGAAAGATAAGCATTCTCTCTTTCCAATACATGTATTGGGAGCCATTAAAGGCAGGGGGTCTAGTGAGTGAAGCCACATCACCCAAGATATCATTTGTAGCCATCTCTTGAAGCTGTTAAGCTTTGTAACAAGAGTTTTAGCCCCGATGCCAATTGTTGGTAGTGGCTACGATCTCAAGAGGGGGGGTGAATTGAGATATTGAAAACTTTTTCAACAATTTAAAGTAAAACAGTGTTTCTTTAAAGAAAATTGGTTTTCACTTAATTTTAATTCTCAAGAATTAGGTTATGGAAAAAGTAATGATGACAAGAAGAATTATAAGTAGTAACAACAGATTTTAACACAGATTGCAGATTAAAGATTCAAGTTAACAAGTATTCTTAAAACTCATTCACAACACACAAGTGCATATAACAAAATATATGGAGTTTAGGGATGAGAAGAACACGCAAACCGATTTATCCTGGTTCGGCTACCTCCCCTGGTAAGCCTACATCCAATCCCACACCTCTGTGGTTTTCTCCACTATAATCAGCAATTACACAATTCCAATTACAGCAACACAAGGATAATCTCCTTGCTCGAAAAATCACCAGAAAGCACACTAGCTTTTCAATACCCTAGGATCCCTTCTATCCTTGTTAAAGCCTAAGAGATACCCTCTCTTAATCATACTAATTCATGAAAAGAATTGAGTAGAAGAAAGACTCTAAAAGTCTAATTATACAAATTGAAGCTCTAACTACTATCACATTTTTCTCAGAGATAAAGCACTTTGGATCTTTCGTAGTTTCACAATAAGAATGAGTTGTGTTGTTGTTATTGTATGTGTTGTATTGAAAAGTGTTCCTTTGATCCCTCTTTATATAGAAGACAAATTATAGCCGTCGGGATTATTTAAAACAGATTTGGATCTGATTTAACAAAATCTGCTTTCTTGATTTTTTTTTTGTTCTTGAAATGAGATTTTGTTGATCTTTGTAGAGTTTGCGTCCTTCTTGAAAAATAACCATTTCCATCTGAAAGGATAGCCAAGTCTTTTTGAAGAGTAATATATCCGTGTTTATTTGAAGAGAAAAATAACCGCGTCCATTTGCCACGTCAGCAGACAAGAGTACTAGCTCAAGGTAATTGGACGTGTTCCAACTGGTAGACGAGCTTTATATGCCATGTTAGTGGACGGAGCTTCACATTAAGATCTTAGCAAGTCCAAAGCGCGTATTTAGTAGACGAGCTCCTTTTGCCACTATTAGTAGACGAGCTCTCCTTTTTACATCAGTAGACGCGCGCTTCTGTTACTTTCAGTAGACGAGCTCCAAGTGCCATGTCAGCAGACGAGCTTCAAGTGCCACGTCAGCAGACGAGCTCTTTTGTTTCTTCAGTAGACGCGCTCCAAGTGCCACCTCAGCAGACGAGCTCTTCTGTTTCTTTCAGTGGACGCGCTCCATGTGTTAGACGTGCTCTTCTTGTTGTACTTCAGTGGACGTGCTCTTCTTGGTTCACTTTATTGGGCGAGCGCTTATATTGTCCCTGTGTTGGACGAGTGCTTATGTTATCCCTGTGTTGGACGAGCGCTTGTTTTGCTTTGTTCATGAGTGATCTTGCATGCAATTTAACACGTAATGGGTGCATAGTCAAAATCAAAAACCTTATGCAAAGTACACTTTGTTTGTCATACATCAAAACATGAATGAGGTCTTAGTCTTACAAGATTTTCAAAAATCATACCACTCATGGATTAATGATCCTTAAGTGTTAGAGATTCATAATCAATGATCATTTTTCAAAGATTGAACAAAACTCCTCTAAGTCACTAGCTTAGGGTTTCGACCTTTTCCATAAAAATAGGCTAGAAATTTTCAAACTTTTCAAGCTCTTAGATTTAGCATTAAAAAGTATTAAGAAGCTCAAATCCATGATCATATTTGAAAAGTTGAAACGAGACATTCTAGGTCCAAAACTTACTAGGTTCGGCCATCATTGGATAAATAAGCTATAATTTTTTGTTTGATACAAGCTCTTAGATTATGAAAGTAGAGATCATTAGGAGTTCATAGAAATTGGTTTCAACTCAAATGGATTTTTATATAATTTTCTAGAGATTTTAGAAGTTAAAAGAGTTTTAAGAACATTTTAAGAAAACATAGAGTAAACTCATGAAATAAAAGCAAGATTTGAAAAAGAAGAGCATGGGAGAGTTACCCTTAAGCTAGGAAGAAAACTTGTGAAAGCTTGAAGCTTGAAAATGAATAAAAATGAAAGCTTTAAGTGTTAGAAACTTGAAGTAAGAATGGAGAAGAAGAAGAAAATGGATGAGATGAAATGAAGTGGGTATTTATAGAGTGAGGGAGGGAGAGTGGCATGAAGAGGGAGGAAGAGTGAGCTTGGAGAGCAAGTTTGGAGTTGAGGAGGTGTTTGGTTGGAAAAAGTGAAGAAAAATAGGTTTTTGATTAGAATATGATATAATTTGAAAAAGTGTAATGATGGTACTTTTTGAGTGTGTCATAACCATTGTCAATCACATCCTCTCATGTCACTTCACTCCTTTTGTGCTCCATAATCTGCATCATTTCGTATTTGGTTGCACTTCCGATCGTAGTTTTCGACGTTTTCGTCCGAATAAAATATTATATTTTATTTTCGAACGTAAATTTTCAAAATAATCTAAGTTGAAGGAAACATGATAAAAACACTAACCGTTTCGTTCACGGGTCAAAATTAGGTTTTCTGGTTCGTAAACTTTTACTGTCAGTGGAAACGCAGATCGACTTCCGTCTGAGTTTCCAACCGAAACTTTAACCGTGACTTTTTACGATAGGATAACACAAGAAAATGTTTTTAGTCTATTTAAAATCATCCTCTGAATTTTAATAAAAATAAACACATATAATTATGTATTTAATGATATTATGACTAATTTGCAAAGGACAATGTCATGACGTGTTTTTGAGTTTTTGACATTGGGAATTTGGGAAATGGAAACTTTTAAATAGTCGAAATTGGGACCCTCAAACGAGTGTGGGTGGGATTGGAGCTATTAGATACTATGTCCAAACTCAATTATAAATAAAAAATTATCTTTTTTTTTACTCAAATATAAGTAAAATATAACCAACTCAATTTTATTTAACGTAAGCATTCCAAAAATAAGAAAATTAATCAATTATCCATTTACTTATTCGAGAGCATTGCACATTCCCGAAATAATTAAAGGGTAGTTTAATAATTATAACTTATTTTTTATACATAAATTAAGATAATTAAATTAAATTAACCAACTTCCTTAATAAATATGAAATTAGTTATTTTTGCTTATAATTGAATTCGGAAGAAATAGTTTAAAGTATAATGTAAAAAAATATATTAGGAGGAGTTAACTCTTCTGTAAGAGGAGGGATCAATTTACACACAAAAGAATTTACAACTCTTACACTCAATCCCAGCCACTAAAATAACGCATATCTGATGGTGCAAAATTACTCACTAATGGACTCACGTGACCCAGTTTCTGCTTTTTTTTTTTTTTTTTCATTTACAACATTTTCTCTCTCATTGCAACCTTCTTACTCTCACAATGGAACCCTGTTGCGATGGCTGGGCACTGGACGGTGGGAAGGAGTATTGATGACAGTGTTGTGTCGTGGTGGATGGCGGTAGGTCTGCCCCTCAACGACGACGTCGGTGGAGCTCTTGACAGATCAGAATATGATGCCTCTGTTTCAAGGCAGTGCCTCTTCTCTTCTACCTACCTACCTTGAGGCATGGAGTGTTAGAAATTTTTGGGTCACACTTGTAATGTTTAAATGTGTTAGTGTCATTATTTTTAATTAGTCAAATTAAAGTGATCTAATTCAAGTAAGGTTTATGGCTAAGGACATAATTGTTATGAAAATTATTGTGTAGATATCACAATGTCTTATTTCTATTTTTATGATGGGCAAAATTAGAAATAAGAAATGTATGGATATTCATGACTCTTCGTGAAAGAGTTTGAATTCGAAGGGACATCACTCTTCATGAAAGGACATGCAATTCCTATAAATAAAGGGTTATGGTCCTCAATTGTAGATATAATAACAACAAAAAAAATGAATTTCAATTCTCTTCATCCCATTAGAGGAGGAACTAAGGCTAAGGAGAATCTACAATTGGAAGATCATTACTTTATCAGGAATTTCAACATTTCCAACAAGATTTCATGGATCCTTCGGGTACGCTTCCGCATTCGATAATCATCTTGAATTGCCATGAGATTATAGATAAAATTTTCTTTTGTATTTGTTCTTGAAGATGGACATGTTTCTTGTTGATATTGATTTTGTCTACATGATGTTTAAGGAATTAGAAATATGTCTAGACATAAATAATTAAGATTCTAACATGGAGGGGAAGGAACATGTTAGCATGAAACCCATCTACCTTAAAAAGCTATTCTCCTTCTGAATTTAATTGCTTCCTTGTTTATTCAATTTTCTTTCTCCTACCTCAGAAAGCAAAAACCATTAATTTACCTTCTCAATTTCTTCCTTTTTCTTTTCTGTAGTTTTTGTCTTTTAATTTCCATTTTGATGCTCTTAAAGTCGATGCACACACACGGTACTGCGCTGTTGCTGTTAAAGTGAGAAACTTGCTTTGAACGCGGCGGCCGTAAGAGAGGGAAGAGTATACTGTAGCTGCCGCTGGTGTAAATTGGACGAGAGAGTGGAGGGAAATGAGTGAGGAAAAGTTTAAGAGTGACGTGACTTACTAATATCAAGTAATCAGCACCGTCGGATTTAAATTTACTTAGTGGCTGAGATTGAATGTAAGAGTTGTAAACTCTTTTGGGTGTAAACTGATCCCTCTCTAGTTCTAATCAATACTTTTATTTTTAAAACAATTCTTCTAATTTTAATTAATATTTTGATGGCTTATAATTAATAATAGTAATTAATAAGAATAATATCAAAAATTAATATTTAATATATATATAAATTGATACATTTTTTATATTTAACAAAAATAATAATTAATTATGTATTATGTTGTGTAGCAGAGAGAATATATTCTTGTGCACAATTAATCATGAATGATGAAGTTATGGGAATATGAAAACATGGGAATAGAAACTGACAATGTCCTTCCTGTTATTATGTATAGATTTTGTTGATGAATGTACTAAGAATATTAGTCAATAACCCAATAAAAGGAAAATCTGGAATGAAAAATTAAGTGTAATATTTTTTAAAATATTAAATATATTATTCTCTTTTTATCAAAAAAATATATTATTTTCTCATATAATTTTTTTTAAAAAGATATTCTAAAGATATTTGTTAATATTTTTTATTATATATTTATATATATTTTTAATATGTATGCTTTCAAGAAAAGGAAAAAAAAAAAAAAAGATTCCAGCGGTCCCTTTGAGCATGCATATTCATAAATTATTAGTACACAGTTCCACAGAGCAATCGAATTTTGGCCTGAATCTAACAAATTGACTATGACACGTGTCTGTGACTTATCATATTGTTTGAACTTTTTGAAAAAGCTGGATTTTTTCTGGATCAACTGTTTTATTCTCAAAAAATTATTTTTAAAATAATATAATATGTTTTTCTTTTGTAGTTCATAATTTAACATGTTTGACATTTTACTTAAATTTATAAAAAAATTCTTTGGAGAAAAAAAATTATTTTATATCATCCAGTTTATTTTAACTAAAGATTGTTGTGATTTAATTATTTTCATTCTCAAAACTCTCTTCACTGTTTACTCCTACAAAACAAACTTCTAAACAAATATTATTAAATTATACATAAAACCTCTTACTATTTTTCTTAATTTAGTATAAAATTATTTTTTTGCACCACCCAAACAAAATATATTATCTTAAAATCATTTTTCAACAAACAGACCAAAACAAAAACAGATTCTGATTATAATCGATTATCACAATAATCGATTATACAAAAATCGATTATTAACATAATCTTTTTTTTAGCTTTCCCAAACACACTTCAAGGTGTGGCAAAGATTACCAAAATCGTGTTACCTCCTATTAAATATGAGTTTAGTAAAAATATGTGTTTGGTTACTATTAGACAAAGTTGATTTTGCCTTCAAACTTACGTTGGGTTGAAAAAATACACATCAAATTTGCTTTCAAAATAAAACATTCAAACATAAATCATAACGCTTCATTCAATTGTAACCAAATCAATTTCATTCAAAATCATGTTTATAAAACTTTTGTCTAAAAACACATTAAACTTCTTAAAGACAAAAGTACAATACCAGAAAATAAAAAAATAAAAAAAGGGTTAGTTCATAAGTTTAGTAGGGGTATATGCATTTGATTGAAACTTTACCTTACTTTACTTTCGTCATATAATTATCAATGTTCTATATATAATAGTTTATGTATCCCTCGTACTCACTTTAATACATTCTTTTGCTTATAAAATAAATAAACATAATGCATTAAAAAAATGAAATATGAAGGTTGAACAATAAAATCAGAACATTTGCAAGATTGAAAAAAGTCATTTATTCCTTTCAAAAAAAAAAGTCATTTATTGAATCAATTTTATTTCTTAATATTATAAAATTAAGGATATTAGTGTCCTGATGCATATGGATTTACACCTCTAAAATAAGCAAAAGTGTAAGGTTAAAAAATAAAGATTGTCCACCATTGATTACATAAAGTGAGTAAAGATCTTAATATATTTTAACTAATCAAGGACGAATATATCTTCACTTTTCACTTTACAGATTTAATTACTTTAGAAAAATTTTATTGGCTGCGGATATACGATCAGAACAGAATGAAATTCAATCCTTCAACAATATTGTGAAGGAAGTGCTAGTGTTGATGCACCAAAGGGGCATGAAAAAGAAAGGAAAAAAAAGAATGTTTTTTTAACACAAAATTAGGGACAATATATAGTGTCTCATTTGTTTTTGGATGTATTTTCGAGATATGTGTATACAAAAAAGATAAAAAATAAGTCAGAGATAGAAAGAAACACATTCGATATCACATACACACCTCTTACCTTTCTTTATTCAAGACAGATGACTCAATTTAGCTTAAATCAGTTGTTTGACAATTTAAGACATAGAGCTCGTTTGTTTAAGATTAAAAAATAAATGATTTTGATATAAAATAATTTAGTGATTATTTTTAGAGATTTAAAAAAAAAACATAAACAAATTTGTGTTTATTTACCATATAGAAAAATATAAACATTAGTTAGTTATAAAAACTGATTTTTTTTCTCTAAAAACTAATGAAAGTTACTTTTCATTTTAACCTTGAAAATTATTTTTTCTTCTTTTCATTATTTTTAAAAACAAAGACAAACACACTAAAAATTTTTAAAAATAATTATTGAGTTTAAAAAATTATTTTTTAAATAAAATAAGCAATAAAAAATACACTCGTAAACTCAACTGGGATATAACAGTGACAACAAACAAAGAAAAACAAATATCGGAATGGCAGAGAGAAATTTTTTTAAAGTTAAATTAATCTGAAGATTCATCTAAACAATTTTAGAAATTTTAAATAGGTTTTTATATTATTATTTTTTTGATTGGGATAGGTTTTTATATTCTAAGAGTTTGTAATTAAGTCTTTTAATACTTAAAAATGAAGTCTCACGTTCATTTTTTAGTTAGAATTTTGTTAAATATATATTAAGTGATCCATTAACTCGTCTTTGTGAGATGGATTATTGGAGATGTTTAATATTATGGATTTAATTGTGATGCATCATATAAACATTTTTTATATTATCAATGAATTATATTACTGAAATATCTTAAAAAATATTGGATTCTTATAATAATTACATGTGACATTGAAGTGATGTATAACTGATTGATACTACAAAAACTTTAGGATAATGATACATTAAAATTCAACTCTACAATTATTGCAGAAGAGTATTACTGTGAAACCAAATTATATACTAATTATAGATTTTGGTTCCAAATTGATCCCAGTCACTCCACCTCTACTTCTTTTATTATTATTATTATTATTATTATTATTATTATTATTATATATATATATTATTTATCCAAATATTTTAAAGTAATCGTAACAGAAAAGTAACAAACGGAATTTTTTTTTTTGGGTACATTAACAAAGCTAAAAGAGAATAAAGAATAAAGAATACGAAAGCAAAAAGCGAATACCAAATCCGTTGAATCAAAATCTTCACCTTCGCTACTTTCAACTCCCATTTACCGTGGACTCTTCATTCTTCCTATATTCACCGCACAGTCACA
Organism: Sophora flavescens; assembly: GCA_030762895.1. NCBI lineage: Eukaryota > Viridiplantae > Streptophyta > Magnoliopsida > Fabales > Fabaceae > Sophora > Sophora flavescens. Next base: position 250,921,096 of record CM061063.1, on the reverse strand, counting down.
GTATCACACACTCTCTCACCAAAACAGAAGAAAGAATCACTCTCTCCATCGCCACCATGAGCCGCTACAACCCGAACCCGAACCCGAACCCGCCCACTCACCACTCCTACGTCGGCATCGTAGACCACCAACTCCCTTACGACACCCACAACCTCTATGACGTCACCTTCCACAACCACTCCATCCACACCCTCCTCACCTCAGATCCTCCCCTCGTCGACAGGTGGATCTCCGAAACCCTCCGCCTCCACCCCCGCCGCCAAGTCACCGCCGGCCTCGACGTCGAGTGGCGCCCCAACGTCTCCGCCAACTCCAACAACCCCGTCGCCGTGGTCCAGCTCTGCGTCGCCAACCGCTGCCTCGTCTTCCAGATCCTCCACGCGCCCTTCGTCCCCGACTCGCTCGCCGCGTTCCTCGGCGACGCGCGCAACACGTTCTTGGGGGTGGGGATCGAGGAGGACGTGGAGAAGCTTCTGGAAGATTACTCGCTGAGCGTGGCGAACTTCGTTGATCTTAGGTACCTCGCTGCTGAGAGGTTTGGGGATAGGGCGTTGAGGGGTTCTGGGCTCAAAACGCTGTCGTTGAGGGTTCTTGGATTGGAGCTTGAGAAGCCGCAGAGGATATCTAGGAGTAGGTGGGATAACCTGTGGCTCAATGCTCAGCAGGTACAGTACGCTTGCCTTGATGCGTTTGTTTCGTATGAGGTGGGAAGGTGTTTGATTGGGTTCTGATATTGTTGATTGTGAATCAGAATATGCCTAATTTTCTTTTTTTCTTTTTGTGGTTTTTGAGCATTTGATCATCATCATCACTTGCAGTTGGTTACACTTTCAAGGATTTGTGATCTTTTTTTCTTTTCTTTTTTCGTTCTTTCCTATTGTGAGTTGTTGGCATTGTATGTTAATGCATATTATGACTGATTTGCTGTGGATAGTATGATAATTTGTTTTTGATATTGTGAATTTGTGAAATGGAAACTTTTATTGAATTCTTGAAATGGGACACTCGTACGAATCTGGGTGGGATCGAGCTATTAGATATTTTGAAGTAAAATAAATATCCTTGTGCATAATGAATCAAGAATCATGAAGTTCATCGGGAAAATGATGGAAATATGGGGATAGAAACTGACAATGTCCTTTGTGTATGTGTAATTTTTTTTTATATACATGCCTTCGATGCTTTGAGCATGCATATCTATGGATTATTGAACTTTAAGCTCCTTTCGGATAAGGCAAGCGGAGATTTTAACTAGATATTTTGTGTGGTTAGAATCCAGACGCTTGTGTGAGAATTGTGTTTAAAATGCAAAAACTACTTATAATAGCTTCACATATAGGTGAGCTGTCAAAAAAAAAAAAAACTGCACCTTGCAAGCCAACACGGCTCACAGGTGGGTTGGGTTGGGTTGGACAAAATCTGGCTCGTTTTGACCCGGCTCACCTAACCCGTGGGTTGGATGGGTTCAATCCGTGGTGAGTCGTGTTGACTCGCGAATTGCAGTATTTTTTTATTTTTTTTATCAAAACTCAATCATGTGTGTCACTATCCAAGATCAATGGAATATTATATAAGTATAGTTCTTGGATAATAAAATAAATTCATGGGACAATTTGAAAAACGATCACACGTCATCTTCTATGCACTATCGTAATGGCATCTTGGTAGACAAACAGAATAGTCATTGGATAATCTATATGGTGGTAGATTGTAGTCTATGATTATTTACCGGATCAAATTTTGAATCTTGTTAAATAATCTAAATAAACCTCATTTAAGGTGTTTGTATTTTAATTATTATTTTTAAAAAAATTTGGGTTTTATTTTTTTAAAATAAAAGTGAGCCAACCCACATAATCCATCAATTCATGGTTGGTCAAGCTGGGTTGGCTATTTTTTGACTCACCAAAAAGTGGGCTGGCTTGGGTTGACCCACTCTTTACCCGACCTATGGTGGGCCAATCCGGGTGAATCAGGCTGGCCTGTTTTGACAACTCAACTTCACACAAAGGCATGTCAAGGGGATTGTTGTATGCACATCCAAAGGCATTGATTATCTTTAGCCGTGGGAACGGGAGAGGAGAAATTTTAATTGATGGAGGGGAAAAATAACACTTCCCATTTTGTGGTTCATATAGTAATGTTAAAAGGGTTTTTTTTCTATCACATGCAACTGAAAAAACCCAAAAATAGCAACTATGTTATAACGATAGAAAAACCCATGTTAAAAATGCTTGTGATGTTTAGTAAGTATTGCGTCACCTCATTCTAAAATTATAACGATTCAACAAAGAAAAATTAATGTGTCTTCTAAGTTCTAACTCTTCTCCAAGCCAGAATCAATGAACAACGGACCATGCTCGACAGAAACAGGGAATGACGACTTGCTAACAGTTCTATGAATCAACCATTTTCTGGTCTATTTGGACCATCTGACGGATTATATATAAATGGCACAAATGATATTAATATGGATTAATAAAAGGCACAAATTATATAATACAGATTGTTTGCTTAAAAAAAATATGGACTAATATATACTACCGTAAAGTCTTGTAAAACTCAATAGCTCAGTATGCCATGATGTGAAGTAAAACGGAAATAAATTAATTTAAGACTCAAGTAGCAGAAGCAAGTGACTACAAACAAAATACGACTAAAATAAGTTATTGTGGAATGAAGGAAGCAAGCCAATCAATCCACACCCATCACACATTACATAACATAAAATAAGATATACCACATTTCCGCTGCAGCTGTCTCATAAGAAGCACATGAAATTAACTAACATTATAAACTCAGAAGTTTTAGAAAAGTCCAAACATCAACTATGACTATAACAAGGGAAGCAAATCTCCATTATTAGTAATGAATGATCAATCCTTGATAGGTTTTATGAATTGACTCAGACGATTTGTAAGAGACCACGATGAGATCAAAGAAGCTTTCAGAAGGCTTAGACCCTGCAATACCACAACAACAAAAATAAAAAACAAAATATAAAGGGAACATCCCATCCCATAAACAAAAAAAAAAATTGCTTTATTAAGTTGGCATCTAATTGTGTCCAAGGAATAAATAGATAAGGGTATTAAAAATATAGGTTTTACCTCATTTTTGCAAATATTGATGAGTCTTTCTCCCACGTCAGAGGGAGGAATTCCCAAGTCTGTGAGAAAGGAAAAGGAAGATACAAATGAACAAGGTGTCACAACCAAGTCATCCGTTACCATATACAGTGATGGACCGTTAACAAATCCTCTTCCACCACAACTGTTATACGTATCCCTAGTCGATGATTGTGGCTCCAAATAGCTCAATGGACCTCAATTATCTGATGTCATCAAAATCAACAACGCTCTTGTATAGATTATCTATGCTTCCCAAGCAAGAGTTACCTTCCAATATTTGCTCCACTTTCCTCGAAGGGAAAGTCAAAAAACTAAAAATAAAGTAGACAAAATCCTCTTCAGCTAAAGCAAACAATATCTTTCTGTTGGATTTTTTGATTACTACCTTTACATTCAACATTCCCCTCCAACATTAGCTTCGGCCTCCCCAATATCAGAAACCAAAGGGGCAATACACAAGTCACAAGTAAAACATCTCAATAGAACAAGAGGACAACATATATTCATGTCATAGTCATTCAGGCTTTTCATGAAACAACATGTTATCAAAGCAATCACCTCCAAAAATTTCAGCCATTTGATCAAAACATCATACCCTTCATCAATGAAGCCTAATCAGTAATCACCTGGTTGTGTTTGTTTTCGTCCTTGTGTTGCTCAGATTTTGCCCTTTTTATAGAGCCTCAATCTACTTGCAGAAATTCGGAAATCAAATCCCATTAATTTCTCCTTTAAAGTAAGAATGGAAAGAAACAATATTTATCTTCATTTGCTCTTCATCAAGGAGGCGAGAATCTGAGAAATTCGAGCCACCATAACGTTCCATGATGCTGATTTGAGAAACGAAATCGTGAGACAGATAAAATGAGTGCGAGATTTTCGTTCTTGTAAAGATTAGGTGCAGCATGGAAGGAAAGATATGATTTGGGAAGAGAAGAGAAAAAGGTGATGGGCATGGGGGAGAAGAGTGTGCGGCTCAGCGGCTGCCAGGGTTGTGTGGTGAATGGTTCTGGGTCATGAACTGTGGTCTTTGTTGGTTTGACCCAATAATGAATAATGAAGTAAAATAAAAACAAACTATCAAGTTTAACATAAAATTAAAATTAAAATCTTTTTGGGTTTTTGTCGTTTAAAATTTTTTGGATTTTGGCATAAATAAAAACAAAGTAAAATATTTTTATGATTTTCTTAATCTTCATTTTCAAAAAAAAATTCTTCAATTTTTGATAAAAACTAAAAAAACTCGATCAAAATGTGATGTTCACAAATATCATATTAGTAGATGTGTTTCTGACCAAATGACTTTTAAATTACAAATTGTTTTAAATTCATTAATATCATATTAGTAGGTGTGTTTAATGTTGATATGATATTAATTGTGTCAAAAAAAATTTGAAGCAAGATATTAATTATGTTAATATATGGGCTGATATGGTATATGAAGTAATTGTATAAATGGGATATACAAGTATGAATATAAATTAACACATGTTATTATGGCTCCGTTTGGTAAAAATAGCTGATAAGCTGGCTGATAGCTGATAAGCTAATTTTTAATTGATAGCTGATAGCTGAAAAGCTAGCTGATTGAATTTGAAGTATTTGGTAATATTAGCGGTTGAACTAGTTTACAAATATATAATGACATAAAAAGATATTTATTATAGACACTAGAAAGGTACCCGTGCATTCACACAGGTCAGTTTTGTTTTTACGAGTCAGTTTTGTTTCTACGCATGTTCGAAACGACATATTTGTAAACAATATATTATATACTAATAAGCATGTCTATACTGAATTCATGAATACTTCCAGGTGTAATGAAGAAAACAAAGACTGCGTGCCCCAAAAAAAAAAAAACAAAGACTGTATCAACAATATAGCATCTTTTCAATTCGTAAGAATTTACATATGTTCTATACATTCATGACAACATAAAATTGATATGTTCACAAATACAACAAAGTTTTATTGACAAACTCAATTCAAGCAAAACATGTTTCCCGAATGTATATTTCCAAACCAAAATATTTTACCCGTGTAACACATGGATAGTTTTTCAAAAGAATAAATAATGTTATAATATTTAACTTTACTTTTATTTATTACCAGTCTTCATCTTTTAATATATTTATATAATGAATACACACTATAATTTTGATAATGAACACACATTTAAAATGCTAGTTTCATGTTTAGAGCAAAAAAATAGATCAATTTTACTAAAATAGTGTGACACAGTTAGCACATAACTAGATCCATGAAGCATGTGCTTAGAGCTTCGATACCAGGTTATTGTGTATGAAAGAACATTTATTGAGAGAGGTGAGCCCCTTAAATGAATTTCAATACCTCAAGGGATTAACTCTATAAAAAGAAACCAACACGAAATTCAAATACAATAAATAATCAAATTGTTTAAATTACATCATATTTTTTGGGAAACTTTGTAAATAACATTCTTAATAATGAAACGTAGGAGGGTAGAAAGTCAATTTTATATTGTTAATTTTACTTCATTTTCTGATGAGTAAAAACGAAAGAAAATCATATCAGAAATAGCTTATCATCCATTTCTGGTGAGAAATGGCCCAAGAGAAGCAATCACTTTTGATGGGCTCCCAGTGTCCTTAATTGATGCATTTGGCTCATTGGTTAGCCATATAATAGATGAAGTCACTCCCTGATATGATCAAAATAGAAGTATGGATCAGCAATTATTTTACAATCTATGTCAATGATTCGAAAAGAAACACAAATCTAAAGAACCAAAAGTTAATAGGACTAAAGTGAAAGTATTTAAGCTGATAGAAAAAAGAAAGATATAAAATAAGAAAAATAAAATAAAACAACAGTCCAAAATACAATTAAATCAAATGGTACAAATAAACACTTTGTGAGGTCACCCATATCACATAACTTCAAAGGCAAAACTCATCTAATACTCATTTACCAAGTGCTAGGGACCAAATTTCATTTGATAATGCAAATATTCATTCATCAAGTGTAGTTGATCAATTACTCGATTAACAAATACACCACAAAAATGCTCTTAACCAAACCTTGATTCAGAACAAAAACATACCTCCTTACTCACACTGGTTTGATCTATAAACTTATTTGTATGAAGCAATTATAAAATCATTCTCCATAGAGGTCCTCCATGCATAAGGAATAAGAACCAATAACTGAGATGCCATCAAGGTATCTTCAACATCCTCCATGCATCAGGAATAAGTACAATGGCTGAGATGCCAGCATAGTATCTTTAGCAAGCCTATTTGAAACTTGAAGAACAAAACGCCAAATCAGATTCCCGCGAGACACAAATATTACTTTTAAGAGAAAAAAATATGGCTTATATAAGCATCAAGTATTCAATTAGAAAAAGCAAGGAGTATTATATTTTTAACAGATCGTCAGAATGAGAAAAATCTCACAAAACTCACCTTAATCCCAAGTATATCCACACCAATATACATGTTAAACCAAGAACTCCTTAATATATGTATCTATATAATCTTATATAATAGAGTTCTTCATATCTACATATCAACAAAAAGAAAGAGTAAGTTTTCGATCATGAATTTGCAAATAAGATGAACACAAGCTTAAACTTAATTAAAAAAGTCTAGGATACACACAAATACATGATTGTCAACAAATCATATGCAAAGTTGAAACGCTCCTAAAGACAAGTGTTCAAGAAAAAGGCTTACTATCTGTACAGTTTTTTAGGCACCAACTTGATGGATGGCAGAACACAAGTAACTATAGTGTGACTTAACTTTATAAAGTCTTGGAGTTAACATTGATATGGTATGATAAGTTACATCCAAACTTTGGAATATGATTAAAAAAACATTCATTCTTTTGCATCACAATAGTAAAGTATCAGGAAATGTTGAAAATTTGTTGATGATTAGTAGAAGCGTGGCTGCATTATAAATCTTTCCCTCTAAAATGAAAAGGTTATGAGAAGCATGTCTAAAGCCTAACTAAACATGCAGCAATGAGTTTAATGACCCTGGTATAAAACCAGAGTCTTTTTGGTGCCACAAAAGAGGCACTCGACAGACAAAAAGAACAAATTCAATAAAATGGTTCAAAGCATTAAAGGAGATAATGAAAGAATTACCTTCAAGCAAGAATAACCAAACAATCAAAAAGCATTTATCCACAGGAATTGCAATGAACTCTCTCACAAAAAAAGGACTATGTAATATCTTCTATTAACTAAAAATCATAACCTTCAAATTATACTTAAGCTACTGAACTCGATATTTCCAGAATAACAGACATCAAATTCAACTTCATATAGTTATTTCCTCTTCTAATACATGTATGTCATGGCTGGCACCACACCAAATTGAACTTTGCCATCATCATCCTAAATAAATCTTGTAAATAAGTTATATAGCATAATAACCATAACTTGTCAATTAAACCAAAAATAAACAAATCACCAATAGAAAACAATAAACTGACAGATATCCTGTGTACAGTATGACCATTCAATTTTTTCTCCAACTCATGAGGTATCCTAGTTCATTTTCTTCTCCTTCATATATTGATTTGCTAATAATACACTATTAATCACTATGGTCAAACATTTCAAATAGACCAGACCTATTATTTAAAAGGAAGAAAGGACACAACATTCAGTTTCATGAAATAAGAAAGACTTATAGAAACAAATGTATTTGCATTCACCAAAAAATATTCAAAAGATAATGCATACCTCACAATCAGGTTGCCCAACTCTCTCAGGGAGTTCTTACCAGAGAAATTAAATGAATTTCAAATGAATAAACTACATTAGTCAATTATTTACAAAAATATACGTATTGACACATGTCCATTATATGAGGAACTACCATTTTTTTTTTAACAAAATCATTATATAAAGTTCGTTTGACAAAATACGATATGTTGAGCCAACAAAATTTTAACTTTCTATTGGCCCAATGTACAAACTGCTCAGTACATCATGTCTGCCCAAGAAGCTCTCTACATTATTTAGCCAAAAAAGTGAAACAAAATGAAACCCAAGAGAATTAGCGAATTGAAAAGGGGAAAAACGTTTCAGGACAACTGAACTATATTTCAAAAGCACATGTTATTGACTCATAGAGGGCCTTGCAAATAATAATATGTTGCCAAGAGCATGAAACAGACCCGTTGTACCACAAGCATTGCCCAAAGTTTGCTTCATTTTCTGGAAGCAGGTAAAATGATGAAAAGATTATACAAATAGATGTGGGCACTGACCCTTTTTTCATTATCCTGTTGCAACCTCTCCTGTTCAGTCCATAAAATTAAAAAGTTTTATAAAATCAGTAGAAAATAGAAAAGTAAAAGAGAAAATAAAGAGTTTTATAAAATTATATGTGACTAAAAAAATCCTGACATGCCTTATATAAGATACCATGAAGTAAATGGAAATAATGTAACATGTTTAGTTTCTTTATTGCCCTGTCTTTTAGAACCATAAATATTGTGACAAAAATGCTTTGGCCCCGTGTATGGTGAAAGTATCATTTAAAGGTGTGAAAACCAAAATCAGTTGCTGAAGTAAACATAAGCAAGAAAAAGGACAATTCAAAAAACTAAGACCAAAAGAAAAATAGGTGCATATAAATGAAATGTAAGCTATCAAAGGAATATCCTGTAAAAGTTATTTTTTGAAAAGCTTTTTGAAAGACATGATTCATATGTAATCAATCCATACAATGTTGCTTCTGTATAAATTGGAATTCACCTCTGTAGAAGCCACCAATTTAAGAAATTCTCCATGTTCCATTCACCTGCAGATAATCAACCAATAGTTTTAGAGAAAAATAGGGATAAGCATATCCAAGTCACATTAGAAAAAAACTCTAATCAATATGCAAAAACCAGTTAACGTAATCTTATCGACACAATAATTAATGTCAATAATGCCAAAGAAACAACTTTAGGAACAAATATGCTTGAATAGTTGTTGGGCAAAGGAGTTTCAGCATAACATGTCCACACTTAAAGTACATAGAGATAAAAAGAATTCTTGAAATTTTGAATAATGAATTAAACATAGTCAAAGCAAAAAAAGGTGTCCTTAAACGCCCAATTGACTTTTGTAATCCTTCAATTGCTAAACGCCCAAGGATAACCCAAAACGACAGAGCAAGCTATAAAAGTGAATGTTTATGTAAACCAAACTGCATAAAGGGATTACAAAAGTCAATGCCTATTATACATTGGGCAAATGAGGAAAATTCCACTACTCTTGATATGGACAAAAATATTAATTCTTGTTAAAAACTAGCAGATTCTCAGATTCCTAATAATATCCACACTGAAAAAACAATTATGAAAATCAAGGCAATTATGATACCAATAACTATAAAGTATTAGCTTTATCTTCATATATAGTATCATACATACAAATATCAGTGTAGAGTGCAAATCAAGCAAGCGATCACATCTTCTATTTCCCCGTTGTCCCCTGTGGCCAGTACCTCTATACTAATTATAAACAATAAGTGCAGGTGAGATTTACATCAATTATTTGCATATTTGCAGAGACTAACTTAATGCATATTTGCATCAAATTTTCATTTTATGCACTATTTCTTCTCAAAGAACCAGAGATGATTTTTCTAGTTTATTATACAAAAGAGGTTATTGTTCGAGTTTTTGTCTAAGGTATCAGTTATAGGTGCAGTAGCATTATATATAAGCATTCATAAGTGACACTTGAAAACTATATGCATATACCCCCCTCTTGATTAGCAGAGAAGTGTTTTGTGAAAGCTGTACCTAGCCCAAGCTTGAATATATAAGACACAGCAAACCACACAAGTGTCACAAAATATGCAGAATTTAAATATCCTCTAAGGCACATGCCACTTTGTAGAATTTAATTCAAAATATTATAATGCAATTAAAACTCCCCTTGGGTAAAATTACATGTCATGACAATAGTACCTTCAATGATATAATTGTTGGATATTTAGAGATATTTCAAAAGTTTAATGTTTTATTTTAGTTGTGTAATTATCACACAACAAGTGTAAAATAAATCTGGTTGGTTTTTATTATTAAGTCAAATTAATTTTTGTGAAAATAATTTTATATTTTACTTGGTCAGTTACACATTTTGTTTGTATTAATTTGATTCTATAAAAGGGGAACAACTTATTCTAATAAATGACTATTTTGAACGGTTTAAAAAAAAAAGTGCTGCTGCACGTTCAGTTTTCCCCATTCTGATCCGAAAATTGTTGCTAGCAATTGCTCATTCTGATCCGAAATAAATGCTAGTTGTTGACAGTCTTTTTTAAAAGGAGGATATATGCTTTAAAAGAAAACGGTGGTGGACTTCGTAAATGGATATATATTAAAACAAAAAGCTGCTTTCGAGAAGATACGTCACAGTGTGCATTACGTGAACTTTTTAAAAGAGCACATATTTTTTGTTCTAAAAATTTCCTCTCATCTATTATTTTGTTCTTGGGTTACATTGACTGCTTCATCTTTATCATTTTCTTGGCTGTTCTGTTACCTTGGTTTAATTAACCGGGAGGGGCCTGTTGTATCCTGGGGGGTTTGCGCACCACGCGGATAAACCCTTGAGATTGTTGTTAAAATTTGTCTTCAATGTAGCACGAACACATGAACAAAGCCGGAACTCACGAACAAATCGCAATAGCATGAGGCTTTGTTGTTAAAATTTGTCTTCAATGTAGCACGAACACAGGAACAAAGCTGAAACTCATGAACAAATCACAATAGCCTGAGGCATGTGGAATCACATTGCCCTCAAGGGTTTATCCGCGTGGTGCGCAAACCCCCCAGGATACAACAGACCCCTCCCAGTTAATTAAACTGAGGTAACAGAACAGTCAAGAAAATGATAAAGATGAAGCAGACAATGTAACCCAAGAACAAAATAATAGATGAGAGGAAATTTTTAGAACAAAAAATATGTGCTCTTTTAAAAAGTTCACGTAATGCACACTGTGATGTATCATCTCGAAAGAAGTTTTTTATTTTAATATATATCCATTGCCCAAGTCCACCACCGTTTTCTTTTAAAGCATATATCCTCCTTTTAAAAAAAGACTGCCAACAGCTAGCATTTATTTCGAATCAGAATGGGCAATTGCTAGCAACAATTTTCGGATTAGAATGGGGAGAACTGAACGTGCAGCAGCACTTTTTTTTTTTTAAACTGTTCAAAATAGTCATTTATTAGAATAGGTTGTTCCCCTTTTATAGGATCAAATTAAAACAAACAAAATGTGTAACTGACCAAGTAAAATATAAAATTATTTTCACAAAAATTAATTTGACTTAATAATAAAGACCAACCAGATTTATTTTACACTTGTTGTATGATAATTACACAACTAAAATAAAACATTAAACTTTTGAAATATCTCTAAATATCAAACAATCCCCCACATATTTCAAAAAGTTAAAGAAAAACATTTAAGAGATTAAAATAATTTCTTGGGTTGACATCTTGGATGTAATGCATCGGATCTGTATAGCAAGCTATGGAACCAGACCTAGATTGATAAACTTAACACACAGTGAATTGGTGTATCAAGCTATGGAACCCAAGACACTTGATATGTGTTAGAGGTCTGTCAATCACACTACACCCCCACAATTCTTGTTGTTACGTCGTTTTGCGCTAATAGGCCATGCTCGCGCCCGGTATTCATGAGTGCTCTAGAGATTTCGCCATGATCTCATGCAAGCGGCCCCACTTGACACTCATATAGGTGATATCATCAAGTGCATGCTGTAAATCATACACCACCCATAAGGGATATGAAAATCATTAAAAACTTTATAAGTTTATCTTCTCAACAATGCAGTATCTAGCACTTTCTCAATTATACCATAGGAAAGGAACACAAAACAAGATTAGTTTTGTGTGCTAGCAGAACTGACGACTGACTTGTTCTTACCCATTGAACCTTCTTCATGGGATCTCCAATCACAAAGGTTGGGTTCCCGTCACTCGTTGATTTCAATTGGCTTAATTCCCATTCCCCTCGATGTATCACATATTGATTTTCTTCCCAGGGGCTTTGTTATATGATCTGCCAAATTCACCTCTGACTTCACATAATCGATCGATATTATTCCATCTTTTAGCAATTGCTTTACCACATTATGTCTCAATTGTATATGTCTATTTTTGCCATTGAAGGTCTTATTTTTTGCAACGGCTATTGCCGATTGGCAATCACAATGCATCGACACTGATGGGGTTGGTTTAATTCCTAAAGGAATATTTGCCAAGAAGTTTCTCAACCACTCAACTTCACTACCAGTCAACTCCAGAGCTACAAACTCTGACTCCATGATAGATCTAGCAATTATTGTTTGTTTGGCTGATCTCCAAGTAACCGCACCACCACCAAGTGTGAATACATAACCATTAGTGGATTTTGTCTCATCTGAATCAGATATCCAGTTAGCATCACTGTACCCTTCTAGTACAGTGGGAAATCCACTATATATAATACCATAGTTCATGGTACCTCTCAAATATCTCATGAGTCTAGTGAGTGCCTCCCAGTGATCCTGACTAGGACTTTGAGTATATCTACTCAATCGTCCTACTACATATGCAATGTCAGGTCACGAAAAATTCATCAAATGTAGCAAGCTCCCAAGAATATGGGCATACTGAGACTGATTAATAGGATCACCTTTATTTTTCTTCAAATGAGAGTTAGCATCATAATGGGTACTCACTGGTTTTGAGTCATAGTGACCAAACTTCCTAAGAAGTTTCTCAAGATAGTGTCCTTGGGATAGCATTATGCTATCACCCTTCCTAATGATTCTAACTCCCAATATTACACTTGCTTCACCCATGTCTTTCATATCAAATTTTGATGCAAGAAAAGATTTTGTTCTAATCGTTACATCATCGCAAGTACCAAAGATAAGCATGTCATCTATATATAAGCAGATAATAACACATTCTCCATTTAATATTTTGGTGTACACACATTTATCAACCTCAATAGGAGAAAAGCCATCGTTAATCAATGTTTGATTAAATTTCTCATGCCATTACTTTGGTGCTTGTTTTAAGACATATAAGGATTTGAGAAGTTTGCACACTTTATTTTCTTGACCAGGAGTAACACATCCCTCAGGTTGTGTCATATAAATTTCTTCTTCCAAATCACCATTTAAGAAAGCGGTTTTCACATCCATTTGGTGAATAACAAGTTTGTAAATTGAAGCCAAGGCTATCAAAATTCGAATTGAAGAAATTCTGGTCACAGGAGCAAATGTATCAAAATAATCAATATTTTGTTTTTGCGTAAAACCTTTTGCTACCAATCTAGCTTTATATTTTTCAATTGAACCATCGGGAAAAATTTTCCTTTTAAAAATCCATTTGCAACCAATAGGTTTTGCTCCCGGGAGTAAATCAACTAAAATCCAAGTGTTGCACTTCAAAATGGAATCAATTTCATTTTTAATAGTTTCTTTCCAAAAAGGGGCATCAGAAGTTGAAATAGCTTCAGAAAAAGTCAATCAACAAGGTAAGTGTAAAAATCATTTCCAAACGATGTCTCTTTTCTCTGTCTTTTGCTCTTTCTCAAATCCTCATATAAGTTTTCACAATTATTCTCGGAAGAAATATTTTCAATGGAATTGTTTTCTATAGAAATATTTACAGATCTCAAAGGAAATATATGTTCTAAAAATTCAGCATTTTTAGTCTCAACAATAGTGTTACGATCAAGTACACTACTTCTCAAAACAAGAAATCTATATGTAGCACTACGTTCATCATATCCAATAAACATATAATCAGAAGCTTTAGAACCTATTTTCCTTTTCTTGGGCTCAGGAACCATAACCTTAGCTAGGCACCCCCACACTTTCAAATTAGCCATATAACCTTTCCATAACTCATATGGCGTTTTACCGGTTTTCTTATGAGGTATTCTATTTTGCAAGAAACATGCAGTTAAAATAGCTTCACCCCAAAGGTTATCAGGTGCAGAAGAACTAACAAGCATAGCATTCATCATTTCTTTTAAAGTCCTATTTTTTCTTTCAGCTATACCATTAGATTCGCCAGGGGGGTCATCCTTTTCACAAAATTCATTAAATAAAATATATTCGCCGCCCCTATCGGATCTGACCCTTTTAATTTTTCTATTTAATTGATTTTCCACTTCAGCTTTATATAAAAGAAACATGTCAAATGCTTCATCTTTATTTCTAATCAAATAAACTTTAGCATATCTAGAAAAATCATCTATAAAGGTGACATAATATCTTTTACCTCCTCTTGTCATAGTTTGTTTTAAATCTCCTAGGTCGGTATGAACTAAATTAAGTAATTCAGTTTCACGATGCACCGGGGGACAAGCTTTCTTAGTTAATTTTGTTTCAACACATACATCACATTTACCAAGTTGATTATTACTTAAAGTAATCATACCAAGACGTTGCAATTTATTAACATACGAAGAATTAGAATGTCCTAGTCTAGCATGCCACATATCATACGAGTCAATCAAATACGCAGAAGAAGATGCATTATTATTAAGAATTTCAGCAACATTGAGTACAAAGAGTCCTTGGTCACAATATCCCTTCCCCACAAAGACATTGTTCTTTGTCATTACAATTTTTCCGGATTCAAACGAGACGTTAACCCAAAACTTTCCCAATAGGGCCGCAGAAATTAAATTTGCCCTTATGCTAGACACATGCAACACCTCATTTAGAGCCAAAGTCTTTCCCGATGTAAGCTTTAGCAATACTTTCCCTCTTCCCAAGATCGTAGCGGTTCGAGAATCACCGAGATAAACCAGTTCATCTCCATCCTCTACAGCAGTGTAAGAGGTGAAGGCATCCTTGCTTGCACAAAATATGCAGAATTTAAATATCCTCTAAGGCACATGCCACTTTGTAGAATTTAATTCAAAATATTATAATGCAATTAAAACTCCCCTTTGGTAAAATTACATGTCATGACAATAGTACCTTCAATGATATAATTAACACTTATAGAGAGTGTGAAAGAATAGCAAGCTGAAGCCCTTGTCATACATTCACTCGTGTCTCCTGCATTAAGCATAGAGAACCTACAACTTAGACATTTAATCATACACCTCATGTGCAATCCAATCTACTCTATTTACTATTAATAAAGGAAGCCCAAGCTTCCTTCAAATCAAGCTAAAAGATAGCATACAAATAAAAATGGTGACAGGGCCGATACCAAATATAAACCAAATTAAAGCAAATAAATAATAATATATATTTTTTTTAAAAAAAAACATATGGTGTGTGTGCGATCTGCACCGTAGAGGAAAGAGGAGATGGAAGGACAGGAAGGGAGAGAGATCCGAGAGCAGAGTACAGAGGAAGAAGGCATTGGTGACGGCAGCGGCGACACATAACCTTCGTGAGTCCACGTTTGGTGGCAGCGGAACCATGCAACGTCGCCAGTAAGTGGATCTGTTTCCCTGCTTCCTGGGCCAGTCTGTTGAGAGAGAGAGAGAGAGAGAGAGAGAGAGAGAGAGAGAGAGAGAGAGAGAGGTGTGAAGGTAAATGCATCTACAAAATGTCCAAGGGAGCAAATGCGTTAGAATTTGCAGAGAGAGGAAGGTGCAAGAAAGAAGGAAACAGAAATCATTAAAAACAAAAAACAAAAAGGGAAAGGAGCAGAGAGATGAGGGCTTTGTGCGGGAAAGTTTTCCAAAAGGGTATAATTTTGAAAATAGTGTATCAGAGTGATGAACGTGAGGGAAGCAAAAATCCTTGTGTGCCTAAGATGTCTGAGCGGGAAAATGTTCAAATGAGAGTGAATGCGGGCGGTGAGAGGGACAAAATTTTATTATATAGATAATTGATTGATTGTAAAATAGGAGTTTCATTAAATGGAGTAAAAGATAAAACACAATAAATTATAAGCTACTAGTTATGAGCTAAATAAATCAGTTTGTGAAGAAATGTTATAAGCTAATGAGATAAGCTTGTTTACCAAACACATCTACTTCAGTCAAAGAAATTTATAAACTAGTCAAATAAGCTATAAGCTAACTTATTGAACGTGCCAAAATATAAAGATATGAATTAATTGCAAAGTTTTGTAGTTGCCAAAAACCAACAAAAAGATTTATAACAAAAAAATACCAACAAGAAGAAAACAGCCCACTGTCCCTAAAGCGAGATTTTGCGAAAAATTGATTTTGTATAATTGATTTTGGTTAAATAAATAATGAAAGGGTTGAAGTCGAATGATGGTTTGGATGCATTCATGGAAAAGTGATTTTTACTACTTCTTGTTGTTTGGATAGTTTGAATCAAAATTGCTTTTGAGTGTTAAATTACCAAAATGGGTTTTAATATATATATATATATAAAATACGTACGTTTATTAAATTATGAAAGTATTATATTTTTAGAAAGTTAAACATGTTCCTATTTACTAGAAACAGCCCACGCCCCACGATTCCTTCCCTCTCTGCATGTCTCTCTATTCCAAACCACTTGCGACAAATATTAGATCAAAACCATCGTTTTTTATTTTTTGATAACAAAAACCACACCGTTTTTTCTTCTGTTTATTTCCTTTCTTTATTTCTTTTTTCTCTCCAAATACAAGGGTGCAGTCCCCACCCCATCTCCACTTTTCTGTTCAAATCCCCTCTGCCCACCATGGTTGCCGGTTCCCTCTTCCCCTCTTTCATTTTACTGGATGCATGTCAAATTATTTTTCTTTGATTTTCATATCTGCCTCCTTTGATTTTTCATCCTTAACTTTCTTTGATTTTCTGGATCCGGATGCATGTCTCATGATTCATGAAGTTGGGATGAATATTTTTCTGATAGGTTTATGATGAGCTACAAGGAAGGGTAAAGATGAGAACATGACTCCACCTCTTATGTCAAAGCGATTTTGTATCACCCGAAATGGGTTGTGGATGCCTTAGATTACTTCAACGTGTTTTGGGGCCCGAGATCGAGTGTCTATTGTTTGCCAAACACCTGGGTCATCAACCTTTAATCACGTTTGGAGGCTAAACGCACGTCTAATGTGAAAAAAAAGTGGAACCAAACACCCACGAAGAAAACAACCCACTGTCCCTAAAGCGAGACTAGCAATTAGGCAACTATTTTTTAAATAAACAATGATAACGGGTTGCACGAGTCGAATGATCAGGTTTTGGGTTTAAAATCAATAAACCTGTTATCTGAACAAAATTAGTTCCGGTCCAGTTGGGTCTAGTTGGACCCATATAAAAAAAAAACGAATTAATCAAATCGATTTGGGTCGAGTTTTCAGATTCATCAGATTACTCAAACTCATGCATACCTGACTCGAGGTCTTTCTTGTTGCACAATATATTAGTAGAAGAAAACTTCATTCTTAACAATGGTTTTACTTGAAACTAGTTTACTCGAATGATTGGCTATGATGAATTTTGAACAATATTTCTTGCATTTACCCTCTACAATCTTAGAATTAAGTGATGTTCATTATGTCACGGTCAGGCGCTTCACCTGTTGGGAGCTTCCTCGACATCCAAAGGTGCTTTGACAATGGCCATATTCTTCCTCCTCAAGTAGCCGGTGGGAGAAGCTATAGCTTGAACTTTATTATCCTAATAATTCACAACTGGAATGAAGCTAAAACATGCTTGATTTGGAGTCATTTTGGAATGAGGGACTTACCGGAAAGTTTCTCTAGAAAGTGTATAAAAGTGTATAAGCAAGGACAAAACATGATGAAGAGACCCGTGTTAATTTGTGGGGACAGACATTAAATCCGAAAAGCAGGCCAACTATGACAAAAAGGTCCTTTGATTAACCTTTTTTTACACTTAATGAACTCAAAATGAGAGATTTATTGTTTAATGAAAAAAGAAAATGTCATTCTTGTTAAGTCTCTAAAATGTCTGATGTGCATTTATATTGGTTACTAACCTGACTATCCAGTGTGCAGATCAAAATAGTAAGAAATCACTTTCTCACATGTCTGCCCATATAGATGACCAACTTTCTGAAGAAGCAAAAGTCAACCTGTCTGCTGACTAGGATATTGACTTTTTGCATTGAAGTTTCAACTTGTCTTCTGATGAGCTCTCATACTTGTCTAAGGTTCTTCGATAGGAAACTCAAGTACAAGGAGCTTTTGGAAGCCGTCCCCTCATGCAGAAGACTCTGAAGCTCTCTCTTTCTTCGTTTCACGTTTATCAAGAAAAGTCAGAAGTCATTCTCACAAGCAACCTAGGAAAGCAGGGATGAAGTCCAATTAAAGAATATTTTCAACATGCTTTATTCCCTAGTACACTTGGTCATTACACAGAAAGGAAAATGTGCTCTGCAAAGTACAAAAGCACTTTGCACAAACTCTGATTTGGCTCCTACACGATGCATAAAGCCATGGTCCTCCGTGTTAGAGTACAACCAACGTTCCTATTACATTAATGGCTGCCCAAAATGACTCTATTGCATTTAATGGAGCTCTGCTTGAAGCCAACATTTGAAGGAATGCCTCTAACGAATCTTAAATGCTTGAAGACTATAAATACAGAACTCATTGAAGATGAAGAATAGAGAACACACAACATTAAAAGAGTCATTACTCTGCGCATTTATTTCTTCATTCTTTCAATCTGTATTCTTCAATCATTTGAAGTTATTACGCAGTCTTTCCTAAGCTTACATTTAATCCACTCTCTAAGTGATAGTGAAAGAACTGTTTGTCTGATTGTATTTATTATAAACAAACTTCTCAAACAAACCTGAGTGAGTCTGAAGAGGCTAGGTGAGCAAAGAATACTTGACTTAGAGCCCGAAGAGACTAGGTGTGCAAACAATACTTAGAGTCTGTAACCTGGTCAATTATAGTGGATAAAACTTGGTGCTGCCAAGGATTGGACGTAGCCCTTTGTGTTAAAGAGTGAACCAGGATAAACAGCCGTGTTAATCTATCCTCCCTTAAACTCTTTAGTTGTTTTGGTTATATTATCTTCTTTCTAACTAAAGGGGTTAAAGTGTGAAAATCAATCTTGTTTTCAAGTTATATGCTCGTGTTTTTTCTTGTTAAAATCACACTAGACAAGTCACCTGTCTGTGCAGTGCCTTCACACTTGTCTGAACCTAGATTCTGTGTGTGAAAAGTTTTCAACTTTATTTTAATTTTTGATAAACACAATTCAACCTCCTTCTCGTGTTTATAGTTGTCTATTTCAATTCTCATTTTATACGGAGGAAAATGAAGGTTTTTATACATTATAAGGGAAGACTTTATTAACCATCACATTCGATCCGAAGGTTAATTTCACAGCTATGCATATGGAGAATCTTACCAAAGACAAAAAAAAAAAAAAAAAACTCATCCTTCTCATGTTAAGAATGATACATCTTAACCATATAAACCATACAATTATACATGAATGATAAAGATTAAAAAATTTTGGTGATCATATGACCACTTAAAAAATTCGTAGTGTTTATCTTTTAATATCGATCATTTAAATAAGATCTAATGATAAAAATTCATTATTTTCATTTATTACGATAATAAAGAATTATGACCTCCTTAATATATATATATATATAGGCTAAATTAGTGTTGGTCCCTTATCTTTATTTTAGCTTTCATTTTGGTCCCCCATCTTTTTTTTGTTTCGTTTTGGTCCCTTATCTTTTTTTAGGTTTCATTTTGGTCCATTCCGTTAGTTTTGCACTGATGGCGTTAGGTATCCAGCATCAGTCGTCGAAAACCGCCGTCAGAATATCGTCGAAATATGTGTTTTAGAGAGAGAAAATCATGTTTTCCTTTCTCTCTCTAAAAAGAAGAAGGAGGAAGAAGGAAAAAGAGAGAGGAAGGAAAACAACATTTTCTCTCTCTAAAACCCAGATTCCGACAAGATTCCGGGGACAGCGGTGGTTCTGGTGACTGACGGGGGCAGTTTCCAGTGACTGGCGACGACGGACTAATGGAAGGGAACAAAATAAGCCAACGGTTGAACGACAGGTGACCAAAACGGAACCAAAAAAACAAGGAACTAAAATAAAACCTAAACTAAATATAAGGGATCAAAACAGTAATTTAACCATGTGTGTATATATATATATATAATAAACAGTCCAAAAACATGAATAGTTAACAAAAATATAGTCTAGAATGTGTTTAGAGATTAGTTTCAAAATTATTAATTTTGGAAAAGTTGAGAAATTAGTTATTAAATTGATAAAATAAAAATTTTTGGTTGGGTTTTATATTTTATTTTTTTTTTATATATATATATATGATCTAGGCTAACATTTTTTTTCTAGGCCTTTTGCGATGTTGGAGTTTGGGAGTAATCGCCAGCAATTTTTAGTTTTAACACATAAATACAAAAAGAAGAAAAAACTTTATGGTCTTTTATTTGCCGTTTGTTGTGCAACAGAACAGCAAGGCAGCATGCCGTGTGTTCAAGTGCGTGTCCCTTCACACCGAAGTGGCAGATAAATGATCATGTCTTAGTCCAAAAAAAAAAAAATGATCATGTCATCATTTGACTTATGCATAATCCACAATTCTAGTTACTTAATAGCGAAGGTATAACACCATTTGTCAAAGAAAAGAAAAAAAAAAAGGGTTAAAGAAATGTTTTGGTGCCATCGATTTTCAATTTCGTCCTTATACATAAAAGTTATCAATTTGGTCCTTACATGTGATACTGATTTTCAATTTGGTCGTTACAGCTAATTGGTCCCTATATAAGAGAGACCAAATTACAAATTATTATCATATATAGGAACCAAATTGAAAATAATTATCACATGTAGGGACCGATTTCAAATTTTTTTTTGTTGAATTGGTCCCTACATGTGATAAAAATTTCAATTTGGTCATTTTATATAGGGACCAATTAGCTGTAAGGACCAAATTGAAAATCGATGTGACGGATTGGATACAAAACATTACTTTTAAAAAAAAAAAATTAGCAAAGGTATAACACCCAATATAACACCCAATACTCCATAACCTGTCTCTAAATTATCAGGTCAATCAACATGGAGCAACCCCTGCTATCAGGTAACGATTTCAATTCCTGCCCAGGACAATTTTTTCCTACAAAGTTTCAATCTTTATCATGTTTTTGTTTCTGGGTATTTATTTATTTATTTCTTTGTTGGGTTTGAATTAGAACAAAGAAGTGAATCGGTTGAGAAGGACAATGGACAATGGAGCTCCTATCAGTATTTGGGTCGAACCGGTTCTGTGATACCCACTGCTTCTTCATTAGGTGGAACTGAGGTGAGTGTGGATGAAATAAGATATGCAGCTGCTAATGCATCTTCTTCAGGTTACTACCCCCCTTCCCTTCATGGGGCTTTGGTTGGCTCACCTGATCCTCATCCTTATCCTACAGGTGTGTGCTCATGTCATTTCTGATTTTCAATTTCGATTATGATGATTATTGGTTTTGATCTTGTTTCTGATTTTCAATACCTAGTCTAATTCATGGAAGTGTTGATCACTCTACTCTTTTTTTTTTTCATTTGTGTAAAAAGTGTGAAAATTATTTAGGTTCCAATGTAACAATGACTGTAATAACATTTGACCCTGAGTTGTGTTAATTGTTACTTTTTTGTTCAGCATCATCTTTCACAATTATGAGGCAAAGAGGGACTTGCTAGAATTTGTTGTTTAAGTTTATGAAATAGACTATGATATAAACCTAAACACATTACTTGTTACAGAGCAAGGTCTTGTTTACCAAGCTGGATATGGAGGAGGCTACGGTGGACCCGGACCCGAATTCCAGAGGTATAATTACTACAAGAAACCTATGAAATTTGAGGCAGAAAGAAGATATTCCATCACTTTAGATAGAAACAATGATGCTCATGTAATGCATTACAAAACCTACATTATAGATTAACATATAATTGAGTTGCTTATTCTGTTAAGTGTTGACATCGTGTGAGAGATCTTTAGCTAGTCTTTACTTGTTAGTTGGTACACATTTTTTGCCAGGGCTTGCAAAACAAGTGGTTTGGCTGAAGGCTTTATGGATCATCCTTGAATGATTGATTCAATTCTTGTGAAGGGGCTATTTTATTATGCTATAAGGTAGTTATAGCATAAAATTTAGAGTTATAAGGGGTTTTTTTAGCAAGCATCTCTGAGTGATCTGAGGAGTCTTGCTTCAGAATTAATGAGAAAATAACGTAGATAAAGGTATATAGATTTAGAGATTTTTATGTTGTAATGAGAATCATGAGCTCGTAGAACGGGTAAAAACTAAAATTAGTTTCATTGAAAAGACGTCGAATTCAGGAGTCTGGTATTTAAGAGTTGATTTAGACCCCTATGATTAAATATGACCTCTATGGAATGAAGGTATTTTTGCTACTTGAAAATGTGCTATGAAATATATTTGGTCTAGCTGGTGATATTATGCACCATTCATACAGAATCTTGAACAAATGATAATTGAAATCATATATACAGCATGAAGCAAATAGTTTATTTATGTTAGTTTATTTGCAGTGGAAATGTCTCAATTAAAAGAAAGGTTACTGCCATTGATTTAAAACCAAAAGGATCCCTTTTATGTTTAAGAAAATAGCAACAGCTCAAAAGGGTTTGAGGGATACAGAAATTTGCATGGTTGTTCAAGAGAAACATCTAATCATGTTTGGGTTCATTAAAGTATTGGGTTGTCATGTTTGGGGTGTAGGCAGTGGGACCCCGGACGTAGTTCATTTACTTGAAGCATGAGCTTCAAGTAATGGACCAAGAGGATGTTTTTAATCGGCTGCAGCTGTTACAGGATCCTTACCTCAACCTCCTCCTCAGGGACAAGGTGGATCTTTTATTTTATTTTTTTGGCGGGGGGAGGAACTATTGTTAGGCACTCATATGCTAGACCATTTGTGAATATGAGTAAGGGGCAGAAAAGGGATTTTGGTTATAAGTTATAACAAACATGGCCCACATGGCAAGGTGTGTGGGAAAGCAAGGAGTAAGGTTTAGAAGATAGAATAAAAAGGAAGATGGGGAGTGGAGATTGGAGTGGTTTTGGGGTGGCTTAGGCCATGGGCAAGAGTTGCATCTAGCTTCTATGATATTTTCTTTCTTTTCTCTTCCACCTACGTTTGAATCAAGACATTTTCTGTTATTTTCCTTGTAGTTGGAGCTCTGCTCATTGAGTTTTTCTTTACTTTTCCATAGTAAAATACCAGTTACTGTCAGATCTCAAGTTCAATATTCCGTCACTATATTGGCAAGTAATCTTGTTAACTGGGTTATTCACTTTTAGGGAAACCTTGGATGAAGTAGAGATACGGGAGTTGCTCATTGATCATGTTGGTCATCGTTGCTGTTGGGGTAGCCGTCCTGCTCGAACATGGAAGATTCATGCAGTGGAAGACTGCAATGTTTATGTAGGAACTCTGGATACGTTTATAGAGGAAAGAGAGATCATAAAAGAGACAGAGCCATATGCTGGCGGCACTTTTGATGGAAAGGATAATGGACCTGAACTTGGTATATGGGAATTGGATCTAAGGTCTCAATTCCCTGTTCTATTTATACCGAACAAAGAAGTGCGGGAAAAGATTCCTCATTCTGAAATTATTGAGAAATGCACAGGTAAATTCTGGATTTCCATCTAGTTTTATGAAATAAAATTTGTATGTATGCTGCTATTTTCCTACTATATCTAAGTACCTCTCTTAACAAAACCCTGGAAATTATTTACAGTTTGTGTAGGACGAGGAGGAGTGGTCTGTGCTACATGCAAGGGAGACCAAGAACCTGGACATTATAAAGAAAATCAGATGACTCAGTGTCCTGCTTGTTATGGAAGGGGTTTGATTGCTCATAAAGATGGTTCTGACACTATGTGAGTAGTTTGTTTGCTTATATGTAGATTAGGTAAAGCATCTGGATTAAGCTCCTATAGGTCAAACTTCATTACTCTTCATAGTATTGATACACTGATCTATTTTCAATAGAATGAAATAAAGAAAATCAAAAAAATTAAATGTTGAATTCAAGATGAAGCCAAATGTCTAGGCTGCATTGCTATCTGTAAAGGTGGAAGTTTATATTTGTAATTCACTTAGTCAAGTTACATTTTCTTGCAGATGTGTGAAATGTAATGGTAAGGGAAAGATTCCTTGTGCAACTTGTGGATCTCGTGGACTAATTAAGTGTGGAACATGTAATGGAAGTGGTTCTCTTCTAACGCGCAGTTTGGCCATTATTAGATGGTATGCCAATCTTCCAATATCTAATCATACACTGCCTAATTTTGTACCTTTTATAAGTTATAACTATAAGGGATACCAGTCATGAAAAGTTAATGCCTAATGAACATGCATCAATGGTCTCTATAATAATTTATTTCACACTTGGCATGGTTATTCATAATACATTATCTGGAGGAGTTGTTTTAGTAGGTACTATGGTTTTCATGGATTTTGGACCAATTTTTTTGTTCTTATTTGGAGGAGGTGGGGAATAGAGCAAATAAATGCAGGATATTATCATGGTCATGGACAGTCAAAGTAAGACAAAGACTCTGTTTATTTATATGATCAAAATAGCCCAACCCAAGTATAATCTAACATATATTGAGGATAAAGTATTCACAACTATGGATAAATCTACAACAGTTCATAATAATTGTTGATGTGATTCAATCTAGAGAGACCTTTTTAAATGCAAATCATATTGGTTCAAACATAAAAAATTTATGGACGGAATTTTGAAAATGACAAAACCAGCCAAAGAAACTCCTCCAAAAAACTATAATACTAAGCACACATGTGTCAAAACAAGGGAATTCTAAACATGTAGATATTAAGAGGGAAAATGTTTAAAGAGTGTATCTCAACATGTGAATTAACCCTGTATGAGCATATAACTTTTATGTTATTTAAACATGCCAAGCTGAAGTTGATTTCAGAGGTCTGACATAAAAAATTTTGTTTATTGTTTTTGAGAGTATGGCTTGACAATTAGAGTTAAGAAGATGTGAGTGTGGAGGTTATCTTGGTAACCCAAGATAGAACTTAGAATTGTTTGACGGGACAGTTGTCAAAGATGTTTGAGATGCATTCTGACATACAGAATCAAATTCAGAAAGGTTATAGGAGAGCTTTCTAAGATGGTTTGGACTTTGGATTTGTTTGAAATAAAGATTCTGATGTCCTAGTTACACAAGAAAAATTCTAGTCAAAACAGCAAAGATGATACAACCCGATACTATAAAGCTCCCATTATGCGCATGGATCAAGGAAGAGTCGGACCATAATAATGGTCTGTAGTAGGCAACCTTACCTTACATTTGTAAGAGATTGATTCCACGACTCAAACCTGTGACCTCATTGTCACATGGCAACAACTTTAACTGTTACGCCAAGGCTCCCCTCCAAACACCAAAGATGACAGAGGAGAGGAAATCGTTGGCATCATTTGAAATAATTAAAAATTGAGTTTGTAGAAAATGGAGCATTTAATAGAAATGAATGGTCTTTGTGGATCCATGATAATATTTGGTATTGTTTGAAGTTACTTGTGCTGACTCCAAATTGTTAGGAAACAAGGCTTGTCTCATGGTTTGATGTTTAAGTATTACTACTCAATCCCTATACATGATTGAAACCGGTCACTAGAATTATTGTAAATTAGATTAAATATTGTAAACTTACAAGATTCATCTTTAGTATCATACAATCTTCTATCATACAATCTTCTTTGAAGAAGTTCTTATAGTTTCATGTTTTCAATCATGCTTAATGTTGATACCTTCTAGTGATGATGATAAATGAAAACATGTGTGTGTATGCGTGTGCTGTTACAGGAAGACACTTTCAACTCGGAAAGTAAAAGCAACTAGTGGAGCAGCTTCAGTACCAGATGAAGTTTTCCATAGATCCAAAGGGGTTCAATTGTGCAACACTCAGGCTTATCAATGCACTCCGGCCTTTTTTGCTGATTCTGTTTTTCTCAACAAGTTCTCTTCTGAAGTCATTGCAGACAGAGCTCCAGTACCTGCCGCTGCAAGGGTCATATGTGAGAAGCATACGATGTCGGTTGTGCCAGTAACTCGTGTTACCATGGCTCATCGCGGGCGATCCTTCAGTTTCTATATTATAGGTTATAGCAGGGAGGTGTACTTAAAGGATTATTACCCTTCTAGATATTGTTGGGGTTTGTGTCCCTGTTTGGAGTGGTTGAAGCTGTAATGTTGAAATTTTTTGTCCTAGCAGCATTGGGCAGTTGTACATGTTTGCATCTCCATATGTTTGTGAGTTCTCTGTTTGTTCTGGTTGATAACAGCAGCAGCAGAAGATTTCTTGGTTTTGGTGGGTTTGCAGATGAATTATCATATTACCAGTGTGCTGTATGTGTCACAGCTATGGGGTTACATTTCTGAAATAAGGTCAGATTCAAGTGGACCAGTGCATCCTGGTGAATACTTAATGTTTCTGTTAATTATTTAAATAAAGGTCTATCTATCCCCCCTCGGTGTATTTCTGAATGAATTCAAATATATAAAGGGTGGTCTTATTTATAGGACTCGGATATTTTCATATAAAATCCCAAATTAACCACACTTAACTACAAGGATAATCTTGTGTAAAAAAAAAAAAAACTACAAGGATAATCATATCATTAAGTCAGACATTATACAAATCAATGCTAATTTAGAACAAATCAACTCATATATAAATCAAATCAATTTATATTTCTAACAAATCAATTCATAACCTGATCAATTAACAAATAGTGAAAATCAATACTTCTCATGGTTACTTAGCTTCTATAAATTGCTCTATTTGTTTTTCAAAATTATAAAGCAAGATCAACTTCTGTAATTTATATATTTCAAAAAATATATGTAATTTGATTAGGATTTACCTTGGTTTGCAATATTCGTTGGTAATTAAGTTTTTTTTTTGGAATTTTTT
Source organism: Sophora flavescens (assembly GCA_030762895.1). Classification (NCBI taxonomy): domain Eukaryota; kingdom Viridiplantae; phylum Streptophyta; class Magnoliopsida; order Fabales; family Fabaceae; genus Sophora; species Sophora flavescens. Next base: position 250,893,989 of record CM061063.1, on the reverse strand, counting down.
TTTCAAACCTTAAAAAACCTACTGTAACAAAAACAAAACACAAACTTAAAACCCGTTTGGGAGTGGAAAGATGTTAAGCGTACAATAGAATGTAGCAATACTGAATTGAATTCCCATTGTCAGAGAGGTGAAATACTGAGAGAAGGGTGAATTTTGGGTCAATTTTCCGAAGGCAGAATTTTGGGTCAGTTTTCTGCTTGCTTTATTCATTTCATACAGGTATGGATTCTCTCATATGACCATGAGAGTCCAGTTAAACCTGAGCTATCAATTGTATAGAAAATTATTAACTGAAATTGCTGAATTGGAAAGTTGTAACAGACTACAACTATACTAGAATATTCCTTGTTGTAAGTCTCCAATGTCTAATTCAGATGTGATCCTTCAAATTCCCATGAGGTATCGTCCGAGTGGCTAGTAGCTCGGATCATTTAACCATATATTCAGGATTCGAATCCTGATTATGATAATAGAGCTGCATCCGTGAGTATATGAGTTCTCCCATAACTGATAATCTATATCGTCGGAAAATTAGTCCTATGATATGACTACGGGTTATAGGGATTCATTCCATGGGTTCCATCACGGAGACACAGACCTAAAAAAAGATGTAATCCTTCGAATGGCTTTTGCTTGTTTATTTGGGCTTGTTTCTGACTGAAGGCCCTTTTGCGTTGCTCACTGTTTCTGCTGGCCCAACTTGTGTATCAAAGAGTCTCCAAACAGCACCCTAGGCCTAGGGTTCTACACGGTTCTCTAAATAAATTCTCAGAATGCACACGCCGCACCCGATTCGAATCGCACTTACAATGGTTCCACCACAAACATCGTTTCTCTCCATTTAAACCTACGATACCATGTTTCAAATTTCATCCATTAATTTCTATTTACGGGCATCAGTGATGAGCAATTTCAATTTGTTATCCTTGCACTTTGATTGCCCGTGAAGAAGCTTATGGGGAATGATTACTCTGAGATGCTTTTCTTTACTCTATTGTTATTATCATATAATTATTCTACAAATTTAATCCTTTTTTATTTATTCGCAAGAAAAATTTGATTTTTTCTTCCATATTTTGTTAGATTTGTCAATGGATCAGTGATGTTACTGTTAAAACTGCGTTATCTATCTGAAACTTCCCAAGGGAATTGAAGATAAGCATAACTTGCTGAGGTCCCTTGATTTTTTCTGCATATTTATTTTATTTCAAAAATCCTTTGTTTCGATGTGATGTGAATCTATAGGCCTTAAATGGGTATTTTAATTTCATTTTATACGATTATGACATGATTTCTATATATTTGAATTGTTTTGTCCCTTTATGGAATTCATGTTTATATATGCGGGCTAGTTTCTAATTATTTAAGCATGTTTATCGTGATATACAAGTGGGATCAGTGATGGTATTCGCAACAACGGGTTCAAATCCTCTCGGATCACTGAATTTCCAATAGTAGAGATCAGAGATATTAAAATAATATTACTAGAAATTTCCAGTGACGAGATCCCATTCCTGCAACAGCACTTACTATGAGAAATACGACATCAAACAATAATTATATAATTAAGTCATGGCATGGCATTTCCAAACATAGACTCATCTCAGTTTATAATGACTTGATTCGCATGGCATTTTTTTTTTTTAGTGTCAAGAACCTACTCTCCATTAAACTTGAGTCATTCATAACACTGATACTATGAAATATGAATACAGAAAACGCAGAGACTTGAAAACCACATAAAAAGGACATCAATGCATCTCACATTAAATGGCAGCAATGCCTAAGAAAGGGATGTCTTTATATATTTCAAAATGTGAAATAGTTGTGATAGGAAATGTCTTCAAAGGAACAAAGAAGATTAATGCAGGAACCTTCAGATATTACTTCGATGAAAGCACTACTGCCCTTCTCCTGAAATTGTAGAATTTTCAGCTTCAGAATAAAACAGTGCGCTAACAGAATAATCTGGTGAAAATTGGATTGTCTCTGATACAAGCAAGAGGATTGCCAAAGATAAAGTCTGCTTTAGCATAAGAGAAGGGATTTACTAACATATATAGTAGCATCAGTTGTGCACAAATCTTCCAAGTAATATTTAATATTATGCCAAGGTTACAGGATCAAATCATGCCCAAACAGAAGCATGCTGGTAAATATTCTACAATTGCATTGTAATATTTAATATAATAGCCAATCGCAATAAAAAATTATTGATTATATGCAAAAGAATTTTGACTTGCTAAAAACTACAGAAATTACAACAACAAACCTCAATAAGAGGGTCATCAGAAGCAGATTAATTACTCTTCTATGATCAAGTATACAAAGTACATGGTGTGTACAAGCTCAGCCAAGCCCTTCAGAATTTACTAAAATACATGAAGGTTACAGATTGTAAGAAGTGATATAGAGAAAAAATGTTCGATATTCCATACACCAAACCAGATGAAGTCGATACCATTGGCAGAGGTACCTGCTGCAATAGCCAATGCTCCTTCCATGGTTGCTCCTTTTATGGAAGCCAATCCTCCTCAAACCATTTTTTTCAATTCACTCTTATCTTACAGAATGAGAAATAACATAAATAAAAAAGGAGGAAATACAGAGTAATTCTAACATCATTAGGCTGAGAATCACAACCATCATCCACATATGTACAAAGAAAACCAACAACGACAATATTGAGGTGAAGGGGAAAAAGACTCTTCATTTCTCATCGTCATTTTTTTATTTTTTTGATAAACAAAAAGTATATTGATTGAGAGTACATGGGGTTATGGTCCATTACTATGCTTTTGGGGAAATAAATGAAATGAAGATGATACACACATAGTGGAGAGTATCATTTATTTCTCCAAAAGCATAGTAATGGACATTTGCATTTCTCACATGAGAAATGGAGAGGATATCTTCTCTGTAAAAGATATCCATACATTATAACTTCATAGTGTAGTGTAGAAGCAAACTAAATATTAATCGTTCTTTATGTATCATATTTTTCTTTCTTATATTTGAAATCCTTACAGTGGACAATGACCTAAGTGTCAAGCAGATAAAGACCAATCTACATTTTTATATGAGCCAATCAATATTAATTATATAGACTGGTTGTGGGTATTTCTCATCATCATACAATGAAATCTGTCAGCAACATCATACAATACATTAATAACATGAAAGTTGGTAATGTTTCAAAAAAATTAAGATATGTAATCTTTAACCAGAGTTGGATCTCGATCTAAAATTGCTTCACAATAGACAATAACATGAGAAAAAGTAAATTCAACAGTTCTTTAATTACCAGACTACAATAAAGCAAAACCTGAATACAACACTGATTTACAACACAAGCGTCCAACTAGTTCCCTCTTGCAGATCTACTCCTTAGCATCTTTAATGGCATTATCTACAACAATATTGACTTTCTTGTACTCAAAATCTATAGGCTGCATAACATACTCCTCTGGCACCACCGGCCGTCTATTGCCAAAGATAGTCCACAAATAAAGCATAATGAATGCTGTCAAAGCTCCACATCCAGCACCAAATATCAATGCAGCTAGAACTCTTAACAAGCAATCACTCCTTGGTTTCACTGCTGGTGCCGCCTCAGTGTTCTTCTTAGCAAGGACCTTCGGATCCAGAGGCTGAGAATGCATCCAATGTGGAAAATGCCTTACAATAAAGCTCCATGAGTAGAGAAAGCATGCTTCAGAAGAACCTCCCTTCACTGGACTAAAGCCTACAAACATTTCTTTGGCCCCAAATACATTTGAGAAATCAATTGTTTGCCAGAGCAAAGGATCAGATGGCCTTGAATGACCATATTGACTCAACCTAACTTCTAAGCGCCTTGAACTCGCTTCATAATCAATCCAAGCATGCAGTTTTCCCCCATTTCTTAGACCCACATTGACAGAGGAATTATTGCTTATTTTAGCAGGAACTGAATTTCCAACATTAATGGCCACATTACAACTAGCAGAACCTCCATTTTTACCATTCCTTGAAGCACTAAACTCAATACCAATGACCTTAAATTCCCTTTCCCTCAAACCAAAAGAAAACCCAGATGGACTATTATCAAAAACCTCACCTTCAAAACCACTTGGAACCATAACAAAAGCCAACCCATCCCCATCATTCAATGAGATTGAAAATGCAAAGTAAGTTGAAAAGGAGACAGATTCCATTGATTCACCCTCAACAAGCTTGATGGGTTTCTTGCACATCACTTTTCCACTGCCTGAACTACCAGACCCAGAAAGAAGGATTTCAGACCCACCATTGGTAACCTTTGCATTGCCATAAAGTGCCACACTTGACTTAAATTTTGGATCTTTCTCAAATTCTGTGAAGGAAAAGGATGAAACAGGGTCAAAAGCTTGGGTTTTGAGGAACAAGATGAGGAATGTTAAGGCTGTGAAGTGGTGGGAAATGGAAAATGAGGCCATAATTGAAGTGGGTATGAGCTGAATATTGATGTGGTGTGGCACTAGAGTTGGTGGGTTGATCCCATTTTTTGCATCAAAAGGTGAAAATTCTGTTTCTAGGGTTTGAGAGTAAAGAATGCAGAGGAAGTAAAGAATATTAGGGAAGTTGTTGGAGTTGGAGGGTTATTGAAAATTAAATACGGTTTAAGTGGTTTTCTGCAACTTCGTGGTTCACACTTTCTCTCAGTGGTGGCTGGAAAAGGGAATATTAAGTGGGACCCGGATTCCGTGGAGGCAGGGATTCCTGCTGCAATTTCACAATTACTTCTTTTTATTTCAAGGTATAAAATCACATTCATTCGGATGATATTCCTGCAAATATTATTATTAGAATGTTATTCCTTTTAATGTATTTGATATGTATTTTAAATTCCTAGAAATGTTTTTATAATTTATTTAATTTAAAATTTTAAAAAATTTAATAATACAAATAAAAATGGTAAAGTGAGGTGGGAGTGAGAAGTTATAGGTACTTGAGTTTTATTCACATGGGAATGTTCCTGAGCATAATTTTCTAATACTTAAACAAACACGGGTATGTTGCATTCACTCCTTCACTTTTCTCAATACTGTTACAAACTTACAATACTTGAAACAAACACCAACATTTTATCTATAACAACTCATTAATGAAAATATAACATGTATAGCAACTGTTACATATCTCTAATTGTTATTGAAAAACAATACATACAGGGTTGTAACTTAGTTTTGTCCTTACTTTAATTTACTGTCAAGAATTTATGAAGTCATTTTTGCATTAATATATTTGTCATGGAAAGAGATCATCTTCATTTTCATTTTCCCATTTCTATCCCTTTCCAAAGTTTTAAGAAAATAAATCGTGTCCAGTCCTACCTTCATTTATTATCCCAAAACTTTAGTAATTAGCATCTCCACTTCTCATGAGAAATTAAGAGAATCCCTACCCATTTGCCATACACAAAAATTAATTTACTCGGATTACTGACATGTTCTTTGTACGCTTCTTAACCTTGAAAGAGCCTATTAGATTTTTATACACTTTCCTTAACTCGTTTTTCAGAGATGGATTCAAACGAATTGATGTTGCTTGATCCATCATCATTTCTTGAGAATGCCTTCTTTATACTGGAATTTGAACATTTGATACCAATTATGATCTTGGCTTGCATTGGTATCTTTAGATAAATGTAACCTGGTCTTGGATTTTGATTTGGTCTTCAATTATTCTCCAAATCTTGCTGACTTAGAAGTCAATTGATTTGAATTTTGATCTTCATCAAATAATCCTTGACAAAAGTTCTTCAAATTTCTTTGAGGGCTTTCGTCTTTACATCTTTTGCTAAGAGATTCTAAGATCTTGTGTCGCACAGCTTCTGGTTCTTCTTTGTTTGACAGGAGCTTGCATTGGTGTACTTTTGGTTTTCTTTCTTCAACTCCCACATCAAGTTGTTTCTATTCGGTTTCTAAGTTTCTGTATTGGTACAAAGCTCTTATTTCTATTTTATATATGTTTATTAAAATCATATGAAATGTTTGTCATCACCAAAACACAAGAGTCGGACGTTTAGCATAAAACCAGACATTTGGAGACCTAGCAATAATGTCATTATGCTTAACCCTCTTAGTTTTGCTAATTTTACATTTTACATGAGATCATAAGACGTTCTTCGTCTCAACTCAAAACAAAAGGGAAAAAATAAACAAAGAGAATCTTAAAACTTAAAAGAAGTTATAACATGAGATAGTCATGTTATCAAAGATAGAAATATAAAAGAAACTAAAATATGATCTATTTTAAGTATGGTTTATTAATTTTAAGGTTTAATGGTCCCCTACTATTAGTCATGTGCCATTTTGGTCCCTATAGTTTTTTTATACACATTTGGACCCCATATTTTTTCAGTATTGCAAATCTGGTCATTTCGTCCAATGCCCATCAAAATTATTTTAAATGATTAGCAGGAAGGAACCACTTCTTTAAGCACATAGAACCTCTAATTGAGTTTATATGATAAAGGACCTTATGGTAGAACAAAAAAAAATGTCTCAAAAAAGAGGGATAAAATCAATAAATAGCATAAAGGAATCATTGAATCATATTGAATTAGAGGAGGGAAAATCTCAACTAGAGGTTCCGAGCACTTAGAGGAGTGGTTCCTCTAGGTTAATCACTGAAAAAATTAACAGACATATTAGGGGGGGCCAAAACCAAAGAGCTTATATAAGTAAAGAAAAATGTAATATACTTTAATAAAATGAAGGGTTATTCTAGTAAAATCTAAGATGAAAATATGGAAAGTAAACAAATTTATAAAGGATATAAATAAGGATAAAATTTGAGTGCAATTTTTCGAGCGCTTCTAATATTATTCTCTAATAAAAGCATAACATGTATAACAATTCATCAATAAAAATATAATATATATAATAACTATTGCAAATGATATATATTTTAAATGAAAAGTTCATCATATGCACTCAAAAAAGTGTACATAAGTTTTGTCTAATAATTAATTACTGATAGATAAATTCATTGAAAAAGTGGTCAACAAATGACTTTCTTTTAGTTACTTTTATATAAAAAAGTTATAGGTGTGAAAATGTAGATAGACATAAAAGAAGTGGATATCACTAATTACAAAAAAAAAAAGGGACACGTTAGTTCCTCCGTTGATCTCCATTATGAAGGTTCCGCTAGTTTGCTTATGTGGCCCGTTAACTCATCCATGTGTTTGTTAAGTAGACCACGTGGATTTTTATTTTTGAGTAAAAGCTCATTTTGGTCCCTGACAATTTTCGAGGTGCCTATTTTAGTCCATACCAAAAAAACTCGTCTGTTTTTATTGGAGGAAGAAGAAATGATGAAGAAGATGGAAAAAACAGGTGAGTTTTTTTCGTAGGGACTAAAATGGGCACCTCAAAATTGTCACGGACTAAAATGAACTTTTACTCAAAAATAAAAATCCATGTGGGCTACTTAACATATATGTGGACGAGTTAACGGGCTTCATCAGCGAACTAACGGAGTCTTCATAACGGAGAAGAATGGACTGACTAACGTGTCCCTGGTTTGTAATTGTTAATGACTAATGGATAAGTTTTTTTTTTGTCAGGGACTAAAATGGACACCGCAAAAATTGTCAGGGACCAAAATGGGCATTTACTCTTATAATAATAGTTAAAAGGTGGAAAAGGTGGGAGTGGTCATGGCATACAGAGGCCACCCCTGATTAGATGGAATGACCAAATTTGTAATATTAACAAAACACGGGGACTAAATGCTCACAAAGAAAACTATAAGAATAAAAATGGCACATGATCAATAACAGGGAAACTAAAAGTATACTTAAGCCTAATTTAATTATGTGTTTAATCCTCTTATAATACGAGCATTTCATATTAGTAAGGAACTTCATAGAATCTTAATCTATTTTTTCGTGTAGTGTCACAAATCACAATATACACACATGGGATGGGATGGGATGGGAGGGGAGGGACTGTCCAGACTTATTAACAAGCTTCACGTGATATGCGAGGATGCATGTCATAGTCTCATAGATGGTGTTTTTTCATCAGCATTACATACTGAATTGTTGGCACTTCTCTTTCATATTTAATACCTGAAGAATGTATCAGTGCTCCCTTAAAAAAAAAAAATGTAACAGTACTTATTTTAGTTGTCCAGGAAACAACATTAGTATTTTCATGTTTCTGGGATTGAGTTTAATCTCCATTGTTCTGTAACTTAAAGAATTTTGAATGATATATATATTAATTTCTATACATTGTTAGTATAAAAGATTTTTATACTGACATCCAATAATATATTGATAAATCAGTGTTATTATTATTTCTCTCTCTTAATTATTAAAATAAAAGTAAACATATCAAAATATTATTGGATGTAACTTTTTATGCTACTTTAATCCTATACACTAAAAAATGCTTTAAAATGTATGCATTATAGTAAATAGGTTAAAATAATTTTTGCCCCTATACGTGTTCCTGATTGTCAATTTGGTCTCTATACGTAAAAAAATTGCAAATCAGTCCCCATGCGTGACTACCGTTATCACTTTAGTCCCTACCGTAACCCACCGTTAGTAACCGTTATCACTTTGGTCCCTACACATGTCCCTGATTGTTAATTTGGTCCCAATATGTGTCCCTGATTGTCAATTTGGTTCCTATACGTAAAAAACTTGCAAATCAGTCCCCATACGTAACTACCGTTATCACTTTAGTCCCTCTCGCTCTCGGTCCACGCCGCCCGTTAAACCTTTAACCCTTATAACAGAGACATACTATTTCCAGCTATAACAAAAATGAACTAGAAACTTGTCCCCTGCCTGTTAAACCTTTAACTCTCTAATTACATAATACACCTTAATTTACTTTTGACCATCCCAAAAAGATCTCCATGTCTTCACAAGCTCCACTGTTCCAGCACAAATAAAATGGTCAGGGATAGAAGCTCCCCACCACGCGTCAACCTGCAATGCATAACAAAAGAATAGCAACACCACCAACAATACAACACAAGGCATCATTCTTTACTTGAGTTTCCTTTGAATAATCCTCTATGTTGCAAAAAATTGTTGTGATAGCTTTAGTCAGTATAGGTCAAGCAAGCATATTGATCTCATCAATATCTTCTCTTTCAAGCTCTTCCTTTTGCACCAATACAGGTACTCAAGAATTGACTCATCTTCTCCAATAACCTAGTTATGCTCTGCAACATCACCCAATGTCATCCTTAGTCTTGGATGTGCAAACTATAGATGTTGAATGTCATCATTACAATTTAAAAATAATATAAAGTCACTGACACTATCAACGGATATGAATTCAAAGACATAATTACATGGATCAAATGAGGTTGAAAGGAAGAGGCCAACGTAAGCAAATATGGGTTTTTCTGAGTTCTCCACATTACGTTGTCGGAGCGTCGTCGACGGCGGCGGACGGCGTGAGTCGAGAGCAAGAGGGACTAAAGTGATAACGATAGTCAAGTATGGGGACTGATTTGCAGGTTTTTTATGTATAGGGACCAAATTGACAATCAGGGACACATATAGGGACCAAAGTAATAATGGTTACTAACGGTAGGGACTAAAATGATAACGGTAGTCACGTATGGGGACTGATTTGCAAGTTTTTTACGTATAGAGACCAAATTGATAATCAGGGACACGTATAGGGACCAAAAAATTATTTTAACCTAATAAATAATATTTGATACTCATAGTTGGTGTAAAGATTTTTTACACCTCCAATTAGTCATAAATTATTACATCATCAAAAATATTTAACTTTATATTAACTACTTTAAAAATTAAATCACCCATATCATGATATATGATTACTCAACAATATAAAAAAATTTACAGTTAGAGTATATCAAAATTAAACTCTTAATGGAAGCATAATGTTTAAAGAGTAAGTGTGAAACGTCAGAAATGTTAAGAAAATGAACGAAATGTAAAGTTTTTTTTTCATGTATATTGTATATCAATACTTCTTATTAAGAGGCACTCACCTTTTTCATATATACTGATTAGCCACATAATTATGTCTTGCAAAAGAAAAATATTCTTTTTGTAATAACTTGGATCAGATGTTGTGTGAGGGTGACAAGTGACAAGTGCCAAGTGCCAAGTGCCAAGTGCCAAGTGCCAGAAAAGGAGAGCACAGGGATTCCCACATAATGCAAAGGGGACCATAAATATATATAGACTCACACATATGCATTAATCTCGTCTCTAACGTGCGCCGCAGCGAGTAGATAACACCCTTACACACAGTTCAATTGTTCTTGGTTATAAAGTTTGCATCCAACAATGTAGTAATTAAGTTGGGTGGTGGTGAGTTGTTGTATGCCTGGCGGTGCCAACATTGACATTGGCGAACCAACCTCATCAAAATAAAAAAAATATTCCAGGCGTGCTTTCATTGTCTTGTTCCTTAACCCAACACATGCAATCAATCTTTATCCATATAATAATAATAATATCCCTTGCTTTGCTTCACCGATTTACAGCTATAACTTATATATATCATGCTTCATGGATAGGTGAATTTTGTTTTCTTCCTCAAGTTCTAACATTTTGCATCTGAAAACTGTTTAATAATTAGTCATGCATTTATACGTCTATATGTTCTCATTAGTTAATTTTTGCGTCAAATCTACATTGCATTTGAGCTACATTTTTTTTTCTTTCTAGGGGAAAGACTGTGATATTGGTCGAATGAAATGTCATGCTGGTTAGCAATGTTTAGCTAGGTTGTATATAAACCACTGACGTCCAAGTTAGTTCTCACGTGGAACTCCAAATCTCTCTCCATCACATAATTATGATTTATCTCGCTAACACATATGACTAGTAATATAAAATGTTTAAGAATCTTGTTAATCAATATCCTTAGCACTACAAGAAAATACTAAGTTAGCGATAAAAATTATCAGTTAAGAAATTAAATACATGTATGCTTTCATTGAAAAAGTAAAGATAACACCTCTAAAAATTTTAAATACACCACCTTTCACTACATATCATTATTTTAAATTTTTTTTTCTGATCAAATATATGGGGCATAAGAAAAATAAAAAAGGAATAAAAAAAAAAGGATACACAAATCCTTAAAAACCAGAGGGTGCTAGAGAGAATGTTGACTCCGAAGAAATTTGACAAGTTAATGATAAGGAAAAGATTATTTTGCTTATAAAAAAAAAAGGAAAAGTTTATTTTGACTTATAAAAAGACCATGCATGCATATACCATAGTTTTTGCCTTGTTATGTGTTTGGATGAAAGAGAAAAAAATATAAACGTGTTAGAATATAAAAGTACGATCGATATTGATAGGACTATGATTCTCTCCTTATATTTATTTTTTTTGGATTAAAATATATTTTTAGTGTAAAAATTTTTACACCGACATCCACTAACATTTTAACATGTATGCTTTTTTTTTTGTGGAACATGGATGCTTTTATTTTAATAATAAAGAAAGAGAAATGATAATAATGTTGATTTGTCAAGATATTATTATAAGTCCGTGTAAAAATAATTCACAATGACAGTGCATAGAAATTAAATTATTAGTTTTTCATTTGTTTCTCTCATGTTATAAGAGACATTAAAAAAAATAAGTTTTAGTATATCCTACCCATAAAAGTAAATTTTGTTTTGTGTCTTTTTCTCTCTAATTAAGATGAGAGGAAAAAAAAGAGTAAAATAAAATAAAATATCCAAATCAAAAAAATGTTATACAAATTTTTTTGTGGGGAGGATATTTAGGCATACTTAACCAACAAATTTAGTTAAGGGAAGGGGGCAGGGATTCAAACCTTGAAAAATGAGAAAAAAAACTAACATAATATTTAATATGCTAACATTTGTCTAAAAAAAATTATACAAAATAAATATATTTTTTATAAGAATAAATATAACTCTAATAATGATGATGATGATGTAGATGGCATATTAATTCATTCAGCAGGATGTTGATTTAAGTTGATTAATTAAGGTTCACTCCATGTTGCATGATGAATTAAATGTTACGTTAACCTAGACGAAAATGGATCCCCTGCATTCACTTTTGTAGTGAATGCATGATAGATCTTGACCATTGTAAGTAAAAATGAATGTATGAAATTCTCACCATAAATTAAAGTTAAATATATACTTGAATGTGTGAAAACTGTGAATGCAGGGGCCGGGATTCGGGTAAGACTCTTGTGAAATAGTGAAAACTCTTAATTAAATAGGGATAACCCTTCTGCTCAACTTCTGAAAGTTTAAAAACCCTATTCCATAAATGAAATGATCTTCCTGTCTTCTTTGTCTTTTGGCACAACACATTTCAATTCAAATGTTTAAGAATGGAGCCCCTTCTTTGCTTTTTTATTCTCCTTATGAATCTTATCCACGCTTACTATACTTCTATGGTGCTTTGTAGTGTAAACTGTACAAATGGGTAACTGGAGAGTGTAGAGAGATAAATTAGAGAAGTCTGAAAGGTCACAACCCCACAACTGGTTTGCAACAGGGTTGGCCTCACTAGGCCCTTTTGCTTATGTTATTTCGCTTTCTCGTTGCTTTGTTAGCATTGTGTTTCATCTTCTCTATAAGACAAATTAAAGTACCGAGCAACAGGGATTTACCCCAAGGTCAAAGCTCTTAATTGACACTTGAGATACTCTTTCTAACATACCCTATTTTATCTCTTTTATCGGTCAAAATTCATGTGTATCCTACAAAATCAGAAAAAAAAATTAACATAATATTTAACATTTCTAAATATTTGTCCAAAAAAATTATACAAAATAAAATATTTTTTATAAGAATAAATATAACTCTAATAATGATCATGATACGAACAGGACCACTACTAGTTTTGTTCTAGTGCATGCAGGCTAGTGGCCACTGCTTCTCCTGCGTGCCTGCTTCAAAAACATTCCAAAAAGCTTCAATGAAACTTTCTTTTCTTTCTTTTTGAGTCACCATTCCAATTGAACTTTATTACCATCAAACCCAATGAGATAGAAAGGAACACAAAAAAGATGGTGACAACAATAATAAAAACCAGCTTTTAAATGTGGGGTCTCTTCAACCTAAGGTTGAGTTTCCCTCATCGTTCAGATAGATACTAAACAAATTAAAAATGAATGTCGTATCGTAAAAGGTGAAAGTGAACAAATTACAAGGGTAGACATGCTACCAGCATTTGCAAAACTATGACGAAGATTTTAGATTTACAAGTCATCTTATTGGTTCAAGACAAGTGTATTATTGAAAATTCATTACGGTTTAAACTTTAGGGCAGATAATTTGTTGGCACGATATTAAAGCTCTATTCGTAACCAACTGGTAAGTAATTTGAACTCTAGCGCTTCTGTATGTTTGTTTTGGGATAGATTAATTACGTATGTTTCAGCTGTTTTTTTTTTTTTAAAGTTATTTTGGTAAATAATTTTTATGTTTGGATCTTTATAAGACAAATTAAAGTACCGAGCAACATACATTACAGGGTAAAGCTCTTAATTGACACTTGATATATGTCGGCGTCATAATATTCATTAGGGGTGTTTCAATTGGATTGGATCGGTTTGAAATTTATATGTATTTTACAAAATATGAAAACATCGGGATCGGTTTGGATTAGTCGGTTTCTTCTTTAAAAATATTGAGATCACATCTAATCCAATCAAAAAATGTATTTTGAAAAAAATATATTAGAAAATATATTGTTAGTACTCCTTGGCTCTTACAACGAACAGGACCACTACTAGTTATTAATAGTGCATAAAAGATAATGCTTCGCTTTAATTTGGGATTTTCAGAAGAATCCAAAATTATTGATACTTTTTTTCTTTCTTTTTAAGTCACCATTCCAATTGAACTTTATTACCATATTTTTTCCATGAATAGGCACAAATAAATGGTGACAATTATTTTTCAAAATCACTTAATTGGGGTTTTCCATTTTTGATTTCCTCAATCAATTAGATAGATGCTAAGCATTAAAAATTGTCGTAACGTATAACGTCAAGAGATGAATATTTATCTAAGTAGCCATATATATGTCATTCCAAAAAAATATTAAAGAGATTTTAGATTACGAGTCATCATAGTCAAGAAAAATGTATAAATATTAGGTTATATTATAGTTTCAGAATAATTGTATATGATATAATAGCTCGGTTCGTAAAACTGGAGTGGATTTCACTCTAGGATTCAGTATGTTTGTTGGGATCCATTAAAATGTTTCAGCTGTTTTTTGTTTTTTGTTATTTTGGTTATTTTTTGTTTGGATTTTCGGTTTTCGGTTCAATTGCGGTTTGAATCGGTTTGGATCGGTTGATGAACACCCCTAATGTTCATGTCAATAGTTAAATCATTGGCCTCCAAATTTTTCTTTATAGTTTCTCCTATAGTTTTTCTTGGCCTACCTCTGCCTCTAGCTATTGGATTGCCCTCCACCTGGTCCAATCTCCTTACTACAGAATCTAAAGGTCTCCTCCATACTTGCCCAAACCACCTAAGTCGAGATTCAACCATATTTTCTACAATAGGTGCTACCCCAACTCTCTCTCTAATGCTTTCATTCCTAATCCTATCACTTCTAGTTTTCCCGCTCATCCAGCGCAACATTCTCATCTCTGCTACATTGATTTTACTCTCGTGTTGATTTTTTACCGCCCAACATTCAGTCCCATACAACATCGCGGGTCTAATAGTTGTACAGTAAAATTTTCCCTTTAGCTTAAGAGGTACCTTTTTATCACACAAAAGACCCGAAGCCTTCCTCCATTTCGACCACCCTGATTGAATCCGATGGTTTACATCTCCCTCAATTTCTTCGTCATTTTGTATAATAGACCCAAGATATTTAAACCGTGTGACATGTGGTATGTTGTGGTCTCCAACTTTCACCTCTAAGCTAGTGGTGTTTCGCCTTTTGCTAAACTTTCATTCCATATACTCCGTCTTGCTTCTACTCAAACGAAAGCCATGTGCTTCTAAAGCTTGTCTCCAAGTCTCCAACCTTCCATTTATATCATCTCTCGACTCTCCAACTAGAACTATATCATCTGCGTAAAGCATGCATTGTGGTGTTGGCTCTTAAATGTGCTCCGTAAGTACATCCAAGACCAAGGTAAAAAGATAGGGGCTTAAAGTTGACCCTTGGTGCAGACCTATGATTATTGGGAAGTCTTCTGTGGCTCCACCCTACGTTCTCACACTAGTCGTGGCCCCCTCATACATATCCTTGATAGCTCGAATATATGCAATCCGAACACCTTTCTTTTCTAGGGCTTTCCACAAAACCTCTCTTGGCACCCTATCATACGCTTTCTCCAAATCAACGAAGGTCATGTGTAAATCTTTTTGATCCCTTCGATATTGTTCCATCACTCGTCGTAGCAAGTAAATTGCTTTCATGGTCGACCTCTCGGGCATAAAACCAAATTGGTTGTCAGTGATTTTGGTTTCTTTTCTTAGTCTATGTTCAAGCACCCTTTTCTTTAGCTTAATTTTTTAAAAAGGTTTTTTCTTTGAAAAAAGCTGTTTTTTCTATAACCTAAAAAAGAGGACTGTTAGATATATTTTTTGTGATTATGATTTGAGATATAAGCTCATTCCCATAATTACCCCCACAGTCCCGACGGTTGACCAAGGCACGTTGAAAGTTCATCTTTCTTCTTGAATACACTCAATCATTATTTAGCTAGTGGGCTTAATGTACTTTTCCAATTTGCTCTCTAATTAATACAGTAAAAATTAATTGATAAAAATTATGAATATTCAAGATAGGTTGCATGTGGGTCTGTACATATCATAAATTCACAATCGTGCATGCAATCCTCTGTGCCTATATTCAAGTTTTTTTTTTTTTGGGTAATGTTAATCTTCTTTTTACAAAATATTGAAGTTAATCTTAACTATTGTAAAAAATAATATATTTTCACATGTTTTCCATAGTCATGAAAAATGTTAGACATTTTATTCAATTTTTTATATAAAAAAATGACAAGATATCAAAAAAATAAATTAGTTCCAATGTTAAAAAAATCAAATATTTTTAATCTAAATAAATAAGAACATACCATTTTTTGTAATTTTGTAATATCCCAACTTTCACAAGGACACTACTGAGTAATAATATATAAACATGGTTATAACATCATAAATAATAGTTGAACATATAATTGGACTTAATTTAATACGAATAACCATTTAACTCCTAATCAACAATTCAATTTCAATGTAAACATTGACTTCTAGTAAGACTCCAACTTTGATCCGGCTGTGAAAACTAACGTATCTTGGACACTATTGGGTGATTGTCAAGCAATTTCTCGAACTTGCTTATCATTTTCCAATATGTACCTGTTATCTGAAACAAAGAGGAGCCTAGTGAGACATGAATCTCAATGATCCTGCTTCAAGCAAAGCATATTAGTAAACAATATATTATGTTTAATTGTCCTCGTTGAGTTATACATACTTACTCATATGCACACATATCATAATTAATCTCACGTAGTGGTAAAGTTTCTCATAGCCAACTTACCTCCCCATTTTGCCAGGTGTGCACTCCGTGGACTAAAGCAGGCTAAAGTAGGACTACTCAACTTTATACCACTACGGAATTATTCTCTTATAACTCACCCTTTCATCACCAGCTCTTTCTACTGGGTCCTTACTTGGATTGAGTTATTTACTGAATGTGAATCTAAGCATAGACATTTTAAGGAAAGAAACCTTTACTAGGTACCTCAAGTGTGAGCGGAAAGAAGGCACGCATAGTTTAAATTGGTTGATATGGCAGTCAGAGCTCTATGACAACAATTAGGCGTCCTTTAATTGTTAGTACCATATCCTAGCCTCCAAAAAATGAAGGACTTAATATCTCACCCACAAGAATATTGTGGCTTTAAATAATGGCTAGAATAGTTTCGAAACCTTAAGTTTCACTAAACATATACCATTTTAAGTTTTTTAATGTCATGCTACGATTCATTTTCTCATACTCTTCTCTAATGGAAGTCAAATGCATTAAATATTCATCAACCGCAATCAACCGACAAGAGGATGCTTATCAATATTAGATGACAAGCTATAGTTTACTTTTATGTATTATTTTTACACTACAAAACATTTTAAATTAACCGAAACTACCTTCATACAAGTATTTATTAAGAACTAAAACATCAACAACACCTGCAGAAATTTCCAGTCTTTCATCCAACTTCTATGAATTTACCAAAATACCAAACGAAGTCGGATTTAGTGAAAAGACCACTCCCTGGAAAGCTAAATAAGTCTAATTTATAAATAAAATTTTAGTTTTTGAATACTGTTTATGAAAAATTACAGTTTTAACAACCAAGCTTCTGCACCCAGCAAACAGGACAGTTACAATACTCCAACTTATAACAGGTTTTTCTTCATCTATACTCAGTGTAAAACAGCCAAACAAGTACCTAATTTGTAGATTTCGAGTCTATTTTCAAGAAAAACAAGAATCATACCGAACAAAGCCCTATAGAAATAATTATAAGCAAAATACTGCACATATGTTTATACGGATTATGACCAGTAATTTCATTTGGGACTTTTCACAAACAGATTACATGCATGCAATTGAAATAATTTATATCATCAATATGTACTCAATTGACTTCATATAATCAACATGCAGATGCCAAATCAAACAATAAAAGCAAGCAAATCAAAATTTATAAGCTTGGATTTATGGTTACCAAGCACTAAGCTAAGGAAACTCACATAAGCAAGAATGGAGATAGTGTGGTGGAGGTTATTTCCTCAGAATTCCCTCCTTGATCTGACTTTGCTCCTCCTTGCTCTCAAGTGTGGCTGCTCCAAACTCACTTCACAAGGAAAATTTGATGTTTACTTCATGTTGATTTTGGAAGAAAACAGAAGAAGAAGAAGAAGAGAGGAGGCCGAATTTGTGAGCTTCAAAGGTAGATAATGGAGGCTTGTTTTAGGTTTAGGGTTTGAAGAGGTAAAAGGAGGAGGTTATGGTGAAGGAGAAGAAGGGAGTGTTTTCTGAAAATGGGAAGTGAGGGTGAGGGTTCACGATTTATTTTAGAGAGGAGAGGGGTATGCATAGTAAAATAGGGGGTGTGACTAGCAATTTAATAAAATCAGCTTTTTGAAATAAATAAAATATTTGTGCTATCTTAGAGTTAGGTACTTTTATAAAATAAATTCTACCCTTTATAAATCTCAAAATAATTATATTTTCTTACTAAAATATCTCTTAGCCAAATAATATAATTTGAAACTTAATTATAAAATATCATTTTATAATTATCAAACACAAATAATTATCACTGTATAAAATAAATTGAACAGTTTAATAATAATTATCCCGCTTCTAAAACTGGTATGTGATATTACTCCCCCTCTTAAATAAAATTTCGTCCTCGAAATTTGTTACATTAGAAAAGTTGTGAAACGTGAAATACATCATAGAGATTGGAGTGAAAATGGTGTAACTTGCACAAAATAAAATATGAGGAAGAGGCGATTGACTTTTATTTCCTTTTCTCTTAGCTGGTATACGTACATGAATAGAAATCAAAAGTTGTTGATATTTTGGGGTATAATTAAAGATGCAAGATTTAGCAGCCTTCAACTCTAGTTCCTTCAACAATAAGTAAGACTTTTAGCAGTTGTCAATGCATAGAAGAAAGGAAATGGATTTTGCCAGACATAGGAAACAGGGTAAGGATATGCTGTTGAGAAAGCACATAAAGGAATAGAATAATTAGAGAGTCATGTACTGAATATTTTAGGATACATAATTTTAAAATACCATAGATAATCGACTTATCTCTAGCACATGAAGTTAATATGGAAAGAATGTGCCAACATGGGAGAATTTGATGGAAGGCAAAAGTGGAGAGGTGTCCACATACTAGAAGTACAACAAGGCAACCTTGCTTGAATTGAAAGAATTTTTAAGTTATAGCTAACAAGTTGTAGTTAATACGCACAAGCAAATTAGATAACCTTGCTAAGAATGTCACACGGGAAGCATAGGAAACTTAAGTTGTCTAACTATTTGTACTATCATTAACACCTATGAAAGAAAGGAAATAATGCACCTATTATGAGCTATAGCTCACGCAAGCAGAAAAAGAAATAAAACCACAAAGCAACAACAATACTAACTCATGATTTTCATTCCTCCCTACGGTAACCAATACTAAAGTAGGCTACTAACACTAAAGCTCCAAAACAAAATTTTAAACATATTGTAAAGAATTCTTGAATGAGAAAACAAAACAAACACTATACCTCATCTATCAAAATTTAAGACTCATTTTTGGCTTCCAAAAACAATTTGAAAGGGTTGCTAATATCAAAACAGAATTTTAACAACCCACAAGATACAATACATGCAAGCATCTTATTACCCTGTATCAAACTCAGCAACATGATCATTTAAATTGAGGAAGTTCCAATTCAATCCATATTTTCATATGCACGCTTAAGAAGTGAACGGAATAGATCCTTTGAACTGACTACCCGTTTAATTACCATAATACAGTAGCGTACAAGCAACATCATAACAATTATCAATAAGTAACATGGATTATCAATAAGTCACATCTGAAAATCACACATTGGCACCTCTTAACTGGGCCAAGGTCTCATTTTTGTCAATGCTAACCCTTAATTCCACTCCTATCTCTAGCAATGGCTATAACATTAAAGCCTCTTTTAACCAACTCTTTCACCACAAGTTTTCCAATATACCTGGTTGAACCCACCACCAAGAAGTTAATATCTTTTGGGTCCTTATTTCTAAATGTGTATGGGGTGGTCTTAAAAGTTTGAGATGGTGCCAGAGAAGCAAAAAGTTTTCGATCTTTCTTTGTTAAACTTAAAGAGGACATACAATTTCTTAGGCCATGAAGGTAAAGCATGAGGGACTGAGCTTACCTTGAATAGGGTGATGAAATGGGAAGAATCTGAAGAGAAACTTATGGAAAGCCTTGGATGCTTATGTGAGGGGATTGTGATCAAATTGTAAGAATAACAAAGGGACGTAAGAAGCAAGCAAGGTGATTTTCACCGCTAATAGGTGATTCAAAGATGGTTTGGTCCATCCATTCTAAATAGAATCCCTTTTTGGGTAATCAAATGACAAAATAAATAGGCATTGTAAAATTTATGTAGTATAGCACATTAGAAGCAAATATGAACAATACATTCATACACAATCAGCCAGTTCTATCAAAGATGCAATATATGTGTTGTATCATTAGTTCTTCCTTGCAAATTCAGTCAGCCACATAAAACTCCTTCAAATAGCACTCAATAACAACTATAATCAGTAGTAATCAAACAAAACTTCTATATATCAGACAACATTATTCTATTATTCTTATCAATAGTAATTCTACTCATTTTCAGCAAGAAATCCAACCCTCATCAATCTTCTAATCACAAACATATCCTTAGCAACTTTCACACACTGCCACAACAACATGGTTAAGTATATTTTCCATTATAAATAACAAGATCTGCCCACAAGATAAAAGATTCAATATCTCTCTGTATATATGTGTGTCTTTATGTGTGTTTCTTTTGATAACCCTCAAAATTCATTATATAAGTCCAGTTTAAGAAAAATGAAACTGTGAGAACTGATCCTATCTCAACAAAATTTCTGAATTGAGAGTTCCTTCATCAAACCCACTTTTATGCCTTATTATCTTCATTATACTTCTTCATCAACAAAGTCATATGGTGTAGAATCAATTTCTCAGGTAAGCATGCAACACAGAGCTCCTTATCTGAACATAAGTCAAGCTTGAACTTTGAACTTAGCTTAATTATTTGTGCAATTCAAGATTTAACAAACCCTTCTGAAAGAATAAATATCAGGCCTATGCCAATACAACACTTGCATACATGTTTTATAATGAAGGCTCAACTTACATAAGTACAAGATTTAACTTCTCAAAAGAATCAAAACATGACTTGAAGCAGGGTCTCTGCCAATATGCTCATTCCAGGAAGATACGAGGAAACTAACTAAAATATTAAAACTATGTAAATCGAGGCTTGCACACATTGCACATTTATTATTTAGAACAAAATTCAAATTAGTAGTTTTATGCATAACAACAATCTACTTGAAGGCATGCATATGTGCAAAATATTTAGTTATTAAAAAGTATCTTCTGTCTCTAGTTAACATAAATAACTATTGATAATTATGTGTTCATAATAACTCATGATTTATACTTATGACAGAAAACAAATACTCCATGTGCAAGTACCCCATTATAGCTCAGGCAGAGAATAATATCCACCAAATCTCCAGCATTTCTGATTAACATGAAGCTAAAGCTAAATGGCAACTTGCCAACTTCTATCCTATCATAAGCATATATAAAACTCATCACCACTACTCTTAGATATTGATAGCTTATCAATACTACATTCCTCCAGGCCACAAAACAAAGAAGGTTAACAGGGTTAGCTCTTCTTATTTATCTATATATGCCAATTACAACACTTCAAATCTGATGCATAATGCAATAACATCAAAGAAGAAACTTAATGGTTTTCTTCAAAACTCATCCACAATGAGATCCATAATGATTTCATTTTTCACCCTAAGTCATAACCTTATGTCGGCAATAGAAGAATTAAAAGAAACAAAACATCTAATATCATTTCCACTCCCTTTCCTCGTACTTGTAAAATCATAAACAAGAATTAATTTTTTTTCTTTCAAAGTAAGTGTTTTCACCATCAAACTACAATTGATCCAAAAAAAAAAGGAGCAACATTAATAGCTGGAGTGCCAATTCATAAACAAGAATGTACTATTGTATCAATACCCTGCATTTAACTCAACTGAATCCACAACTACTAATTCAAACTCAATATCCAAATGATGAAATTTCAAAACTACCAAAATGCAGAATATAATATAGGTATAATACATGGGGGAAAAATTCATAAGCCTAGTTACAATTGCCACAAACTCCATTTGAAGCATTTGTCTATTTAATGCTTACCCTTGCGGGTCATTATCATCCCTCATTCTTTGAGCAAACAATTGGGATGGCCAGTCTCAATAATTTGTCCTCAAAGAATTTGGAAGTGTAATAACACTATAGAAAGACTTTGACTGCTGACATCCTAAGCCGGATCATACTAAACACGCTCTTCTTATTATGATAAACTCACAGTCCGGAAGGACCAAACTGCTCTGATACCATAAATATAATATCCCAACTTTCACAAGGACACTACTGAGTAATAATATATAAACATGGTTATAACATCATAAATAATAGTTGAACATATAATTGGACTTAATTTAATACGAATAACCATTTAACCCCTAATCAACAATTTAATTTCGATGTAAACATTGACTCCTAGTAAGACTCCAACTTTGATCCAGCTGTAAAAACTAACGTATCTTGGACACTATTGGGTGACTGTCAAGCAATTTCCCGAACTTGCTTATCAGTTTCAATATGTACCTGTTATCTGAAACAAAGAGGAGCCTAGTGAGAAATGAATCTCAATGAGTTCCTGCTTCAAGCAAAGCATATTAGTAAACAATATATTATGTTTAATTGTCCTCGTTGAGTTATACATACTTACTCATATGCACACATATCATAATTAATCTCACGTAGTAGTAAAGTTTCTCATAGCCAACTTACCTCCCCATTTTGCCAGGTGTGCACTCAGTGGACTAGAGCAGGCTAAAGTAGGACTACTCAACTTTATACCACTACGGAATTATTCTCTTATAACTCACCCTTTCATCACCAGCTCTTTCTACTGGGTCCTTACTTGGATTGAGTTATTTACTGAATGTGAATCTAAGCATAGACATTTTAAGGAAAGAAACCTTTACTAGGTACCTCAAGTGTGAGCGGAAAGAAGGCACGCATAGTTTAAACTGGTTGATATGGCAGTCAGAGCTCTATGACAACAATTAGGCTCCCTTAATTGTTAGTACCATATCATAGCCTCCAAAAAATGAAGGACTTAATATCTCACCCACAAGAATATTGTGGCCTTAAATAATGGCTAGAATAGTTTCGAAACCTTAAGTTTCACTAAACATAGATCATTTTAAGTTTTTTAATGTCATGCTACGATTCATTTTCTCATACTCTTCTCTAATG
This sequence comes from Sophora flavescens, assembly GCA_030762895.1. NCBI lineage: Eukaryota > Viridiplantae > Streptophyta > Magnoliopsida > Fabales > Fabaceae > Sophora > Sophora flavescens. The sequence goes on along the minus strand of CM061063.1, from coordinate 250,870,797 downwards.
GAAGTCAAATGCATTAAATATTCATCAACCGCAATCAACCGACAAGAGGATGCTTATCAATATTAGATGCCAAGCTATAGTTTACTTTTATGTATTATTTTTACACTACAAAACATTTTAAATTAACCGAAACTACCTTCATACAAGTATTTATTAAGAACTAAAACATCAACAACACCTGCAGAAATTTCCAGTCTTTCATCCAACTTCTATGAATTTACCAAAATACCAAACGAAGTCGGATTTAGTCAAAAGACCACTCCCTGGAAAGCTAAATAAGTCTAATTTATAAATAAAATTTTAGTTTTTGAATACTGTTTACGAAAAATTACAGTTTTAACAACCAAGCTTCTGCACCCAGCAAACAGGACAGTTACAATACTCCAACTTATAAAAGGTTTTCTTCATCTATACTCAGTGTAAAACAGCCAAACAAGTACCTAATTTGTAGCATTTCGAGTCTATTTTCAACAAAAACAAGAATCATACCGAACAAAGCCCTATAGAAATAATTATAAGCAAAATACTGCACATATGTTTATACGGGTTATGACCAGTAATTTCATTTGGGACTTTTCACAAACAGATTACATGCATGCAATTGAAATAATTTATATCATCAATATGTACTCAATTGACTTCATATAATCAACATGAAGATGCCAAATCAAACAATAAAAGCAAGCAAATCAAAATTCTTAAGCTTGGATTTATGGTTACCAAGCACCAAGCTAAGGAAACTCACATAAGTAAGAATGAAGATAGTGTGGTGGAGGTTTATTTCCTTAGAATTCCCTCCTTGATTTGACTTTGCTCCTCCTTGATCTCAAGTGTGGCTGCTCCAAACTCACTTCACAAGGAAAAATTGATGTTTGCTTCATGTTGATTTTGGAAGAAAACAGAAGAAGAAGAGAGGAGGCCGGATTTGTGAGTTTCAAAGGTAGAGAATGGAGGCTTGTTTTAGGTTTAGGGTTTGAAGAGGTAAAAGGAGGAGGTTATGATGAAGGAGAAGAAGGGAGTATTTTCTAAAAATGGGAAGTGAGGGTGAGGGTTCGTGATTTATTTTAGAGAGGAGAGGGGTATGCATAGTAAAATAGGGGGTGTGACTAGCAATTTAATAAAATCAGCTTTTTGAAATAAATAAAATATTTGTGCTATCTTAGAGATAGGTACTTTCATAAAATAAATTCTACCATTTATAAATATCAAAATAATTATATTTTCTTACTAAAATATCTCACAGCCAAATAATATAATTTGAAACTTAATTATAAAATATCATTTTATAATTATCAAACACAAATAATTATTACTGTATAAAATAAATTGAACAGTTTAATAATAATTATCCCGCTTCTAAAACTGGTATGTGACAAATTTATTACATAAAGCTGATTATTTTTGTTCCACCCAAACGAAATAGATTATCTTATTAAAATCGCTTTTTAGAAAATATACCCAACAAAAAACAAATTCTGATCATAATCGATTATCACAATAATCGATTATTTGAAAACATATTATCAGCATAATCTTTTTTTTCCAATTTTCCCAAACACACCCTTAGATTATAGAAAGACAGCTTTTTTCAAAGAAAAAAACTTTCAAAAAAATTAAGCTAAAGATCCAAACATACAAATTATTTACCAAACCAACTTTTATAAAGAAAAAAAAAAGCTAAAACACACATAATTAATCTATCCCAAACATACTCTAAATCTAAATATGAAGTAGTGGCGGACCTTTTTTCTATCCACATTTAGAGCTTGTTTGAGAATATTGTTTTTTCCAGAGTAAACAGCTGTTTTGTGGGTAAGAAGCTGTTGTATGATAAACAATTATATGATGGTGTATTTTATTCTTAAAAGCTTTTATATTTTTTCAAGCATAACATTTAAAATTTGAATAAATTTTGTTAGATGTTTGTGATACTAGTTTCCATTAAAAACATGACATGTATATTATAGCTAGTTACATGATCAACCAACATAAAACATATTTCCCAAGGAGCCATATAAGAAAATGAAATACTCGAAGACGTTCTGATAATTATGTGCTTGAAAACTTGAAGAATCCAGAAAAATAACTTATCCTTTTCATAAACGGAAAAAATCCGACTAAGGAAAAAATTAGAACTGCGTCAAGAATTTTATGTTTTGATAGTTACATGTGTAACCATAATAAATGCCATCTTTGTCCATAAGCAGCTCTGAGTAATGTGCTGAAAACTTAACCCAGGAAAATAACATTTTTTCCTTTCATCAACGTGAAGCCAATTAATGAAGATGAAAACTATCATTGATTTCAAAAATCATATGATTTGACAAATACTACATATATAAGCTGATCATAAATGCAGGCTTTCATCATCAGTGAAGTTGTAAATTTAATACAAGCTTCATATCAAGGTGGCGTTTGAAAGAGCTTATTTAAGCTCCTTTTGATTTATCTGATGACATAAGCTCTTAGGGTGCGTTTGGGTAAACAACTTAATTAAGAGTTTATCACATAAGACCTTATCGTATGAGAGCTTATGCCATAAGCGCTTAAAGAAAGAAAAAGAAAGAAAGGGGCATGATAGGATTCGAATAGTGAAAAACACGGAGAGGGTGTTTAGTGCATATGATAATTCATGTTTCTGGTGACTTATGAAAATAAGTCAAAAACTCCTTATGGGATGACATAAGTTATTTTTATAAGCTCTGTCAAACACACTGCATAAGAGCTTATGTCATCAGATAAGTCAAAAGGAGCTTAAATAAGCTCTTACAAACGCCACCTTATACAGTGTGTTTGACAGAGCTTAAAAAAATAATTTATGTTATCCCATAAGGAGTTTTTGACTTATTTTCACAAGTCACCTCAATTATCATCTCATGCACTAAACACCCTCTCCTTGTTTTTCACTATTTGAATCCTCTCATGCCCCTTTCTTTCTTTTTCTTTCTTTAAGTGCTTATGGCTTAAGCTCTCATACGATAAGGTCTTATGTAATAAGCTCTTAATTAAGTTGTTTACCCAAACACACCCTAATTGTAAAAGCATATATACTGACACCAATGTTCTAAAAGTAAACTGGACTGGGCCGTTTGATGGGTCATTGATTCACATCGTACAACCACAGTAGTGCTAAAAGGAAGCTATAGCCCAACAATGCAAACCTGGGATTTATAATTGAGAACTTTAGTGGCTTTAAAGGCAAACATAGTAATTACAAGTAAATTTGAACAAAATCTTCATTCTAAATTTTAATGTATTTAACGTCTTTTTGGTCTTTGCTTATAGAAAAACATTTTTTTGTTGTCTTTGACCAGATATTCCTTTAAAAAAAACTATGATATTGATCCTCGAGTCAAGGATAATGGATAGGTAAAGCTCTCCTCGTGTGCATGATTACTATTTAAAAGTTTTCACCGAATTTAAAGAGCTTTTAAAAGGCTAGAACACTCATATGACACTGAGATAATTGAAAATTGTGAAGCATTTCATATGATATTGGAAGTTAACCTACATGTTTCAGGTTGTCTTTGGAGAATATCACCTACATCTGGCTAGTCTACTATTAATGATCTTGCATCGTATCAAAATGATTGGGTCTGGTGAAGTCCAAATTAAACCACCAACCCCAAAGACCACGAAGCCCAACTTCTCTAATATGATAAAACACTGCAAAGTATGATCCAGACGGTGCAAAGTATATATGCATCCCCTTACCCTACTATAAAGAAACACTGCTCTTGTGTCACAATTTATTCTTTTCTTTCTCTATCTATCATTTATCTGTTTATGCTTTATTTTCTCATATTCTTAGTGTGTATTTGAATAAACATTTGATAAACATGATTTTGAATGAAATTAATTTTATAAAATTAATTTGATTACAATTGAGTTTAAACTTTGAGGTGAAGTAATTTATGTTTGGATTTTATTATTTTGAAAGCAAGTTTGATGTATGATTTATGATAAATTTTTCAACTCAATACAAAAATAATTTTAAGTAGCTTTTAGTCAAAATCGTTTCCGAAGACAATCATACTTGTCTTGCAATAACCAAAAGCTCCATTTTTACTAAATTACGTTTGACAAGAAAGATTAATCCTACACCTTTTCATTATGGAACCAATCACACAGTTAGTGACTTTGACGACATAATATTGCAAGTATCTGCGATTCAACAGATCTGACTCACTAGAAAGTTCTTTGATGCGGCCAACTATTGTTCAAACCACTTGCCAAGAGAAGGACCATAACAATTCTCGTTCCCAAATCGAGTAAAATATTACTGAATATCAGATAGGCAATCTATTAGCAGTTAGTAAATCAGTTAGTAGCTAGTTAAGGTTTCACTTGCTTGAATTTCATTTACATCTCATGAATTGCGCGCTTGCATTAAAATGATTTATTTCTATTTCACCATTCTACCCAGATACCCCAACCAAATAATTTTTCTTTCGGCTTAGCGCTAGCCCCTTTGACATTGATGGATTAATTCGTTTGTTTGAACCCACGAAACTCCCTAAACTTAAAATCAATGTTTGACTCAAATAGGGAGTAGGGGAGCATTGGTTCTTTGCATGATTAGGCTCCAAATAGGTTAGGTGGAGGTTATTTGAAGTACTAAAGTGTTGGTGAAAGGGATAGGAAAGTTGAAGATGAAAAAAATAATGTGTTTATTATGTTGATACGACGGTTTTGCATATAATCGAAAAATTGATGCTTAATTGTATTTATTGAGATTAATAACATTGTAATTTATCAATTTAGAAATGGATAGTGAATTACTTAAGCCGTAATCTGTAAATCCGTGCGCCTCATGCATTTGTTTTGGTTAATTCACATTAGGAATTGAGGTTTTAATTAGTGAATTTAGTAGGAGTGGCAAACCCGCTTTTCTCAATAAGTTGGGTTGGGGTCTTCAACACAATGGTGGCGTTTGGAAGAGCTTATTTAAGCTCCTTTTGACTTATCTGATGACATAAGCTCTTATGCAGTGTGTTTGGCAGAGCTTATAAAAATAACTTATGTCATCCCATAAGGAGTTTTTGATTTATTTTCATAAGTCATTGGGAGAAGCTTATGGAATTATCATAAGAGCTTATGCACTAAACACCCTCTCCGTGTTTTTCACTATTCGAATCATCTCATGCCCCTTTCTTTCTTTTTCTTTCTTTAAGCGCTTATGGCATAAGCTCTCATGCGATAAGGTCTTATGTGATAAGCTCTTAATTAAGTTGTTTACCCAAACGCACCCAATAATCCGTTTAGATTGTCCCGCGTAACTCAATAACACAGTCGATAAGGGTGGGCCACTTACAAACTCGTTTTTTTTTAATTATAATTTTATTTTGTATATATATATATATATACATTTAATTTGTTAATTATCGTGATAGTCAGGTTGTAGACTATTGGCTAAAATTTTTATTTTAGATATGTTGTATGTTTGTATTTTCAATTTTTGAGCACCAATTTTTTATTTTCAATTTTTGTAATTTTCTTTATTTTTTATCTTTTAGTGGGATAACTCGACAACCTTCTTTTTTGTATTTTTGTCTTTAACGAGTCGACCCTTCATTAAATAAGGTGACTTAGATGTTTCAACTCATTTTTTCAAAGCGGGTCAAATCATCTGTTCTATATTTTGTGGGTCATGGTAGGTTGGCTCATATTATCACCCCTTTAGATCCGGTTACCAGGAATTAGGAGAATAATGGTTATGAAAATTAGAGATATTCATCAAATCCAAATCGTAAAAATTGAACCGAACAAATTGAAGAAATCATTTTTTGATTGAATTTGATCGGATTTTGGATCCTATAGTAAAATCTAATCCAATACAAACCGATTTATTATATACATATAATATTATTTTTTAAATTATAGTATTACTCATAATGAAACATTGTTTTTCATACTTTTATGTCCCTCGTTCTCTTTAATATTCTTGTTAGAATATATATATGAGATTATTTAGAATAAATATTAATGTCTTGATGTTACATTTTGCTAAAAGTTTTGATATATAACATATACATACTTGATCGAGTAAACATGAAAAATAGGAAATCAAATAAGTAAATTTGAAAAATAATTAGCTACAATTTATCTGTAACCGATTCAAGGGAAAAAATAATAGGATAAGTGAGAGTACATATAGAGAAATAACATAAAAGAACGTGTTAAAAATATCAATAATTAATTTTTCTCAAACTCCCAAATTAAAATGAAGATTATCTTTTGTTCACTATTAAATATAAGTAAAATTGACACTTAACATAAGGGAAAAAAAATAAAGTATGACAAAAATCGAATTATCAAATCCAAACCGTATTTGATCGGATTTGATCGGATTTTATTTTTGTAAGGAAGCAAACCGACCCCGTCCAAACTACAGATTGTTTTCATTATTGGATTGGATAATTTTTTAACTCAAAATCGATCCAATCCAATCAGCCAACGTCCTAACGAAAATAATAAATTCCTTGTATATACTTTTTAACCTGGTATTTCATGATTTGACGTTGATATGCTGGTTTTGCCCTTTACCGCCAAAACAACCAAGTTTTCCCAATTCAGTATTCAAAAAACTCCCGCGTTCTTGACCATCAGCTTTCGCTCCAATTTAGCGCAGTACCAATATCAATTCAATGCTTCTCTTTCTGATTCTTCGTTGAGTGCAAGAGAAGAGAATCAGAGATGGCCGGGAAGCAATCGAAAGGTAGAAAGCAAGATCAGACATTTGGTAAGGGCAAAGTGACCCCACCACAGATCGCATTCATCGTCGATAGGTACCTCTGCGACAACAACTTCTCCTCCACTCGCTCCGCTTTCAGAAATGAAGCTTCTTCCCTCATATCCCACTCACCCGTTCACCAGGTATCTCTTTTCTTTTCTTCCCCCCCTAATGTTTTGTTTTTCGTACGCCCATTTCCCACTTTCTGCCACCCCTATGGTTTTTCTAGTTTTCTATGCTGATTTGTGTATCTGGGTCATCATTTTAGATCATAAACTAGAGTTTTTTCGGATACCCTTTTTTCCCGTTTTCGTATAGATTTGTGCATCTGGGTCTTCATTTTGGATTATAAAGTTGTGTTCTTTAGGCACCCATTTCCGATTTTCTACTACCCCTTATGATTTTCTTCGTTTTTAAGCAGATTTGTGCATCTGGGTCTTCATTTTGGATGATAAATTTGTGTTTTTCAGACACCCATTTCTGATTTTCTGCCACCCCTTCTGTTTTCTCTGCTTGATGCTGATTTGTTCATCTAGGTTTTCATTCTGAATCATAAAGTTGGGTTTTTCAAACATCCATTACCCCTCTTCCATTTTTTTTTCATCGTTTTTTATGCAGATTTGTGCGCCTGGATCTTCATTTAGGATCATGAAGTTGGGTTTTTTAGACAATGATTTTCTCATCTTTTTCCAACCCTCTTGTTTTTTTTCCCTCCTTTTTGCTGAAGATTTATGCATGCGGGTTTTTGTTTATTAAGGTAAATTTAGGGGTTTTTTTTTTGGGTTTTGTTTTTCAGGCACCGAAGACTTTGTTGACTTTGGGTGAGATGTTGGACGAGTATATCTGCTTGAAGGAGCAGAAGGTGATGTTGGATCAGGAAAGGGTCCTTGTGGAACAAGAGAAAAACCGGGTTCAGATGCTATTGCAAGGCATGCAGAATGTCATGAACGCTTACAATGCCAGTGGAAACCTCCCAGCGCCTGCGGCAAAATCTGCTGTTGCGGTTGTTCCTCAACCAAGATTTAGTAACAATCCAGGTACAATCCTTTACTCAACTTGATTTTTCTCTCTATATATATGCAGGCTCTGTGTTTGATAATTTCTTCTGCGAAAAATTTACGTGTATAGCGATTAATTAATACTCAAACAGTCAAACTTAAGCACCAAAATAAAGGCAAGTAACAATATTTTCATGCTGGTCTGTTTCAATTTTGGTACTTATGCATTACTTCTAGAAGACAGTTAAACAAAACTCATATTAGAGGGTGCATTTTGGGTTGCATTTCCGATATTGGTTCTGACTGACTTCATTGTGACATAATCAGAAAATTATGTTCATTTAGTCAATGATAGTCAGTTTTATCTTTGACGTGTGTAAGCTAGGAATATGCATAATCTATAATATGTTTTCATTGATCATCTATCAGCCATAAGGGTTTGTTCTGAAGTTGACCGTAATATATTTAGCATTAAGTTGCAATTGAAGGCTAGTTTGTCCTTTAAGGTGTTTTTGGCATAGTAGGTGGAAACTGGAAAGTAAGAAGGTTCATAATTTGGAATGAAAATTAGTTTACACTTGCTTGGTATAGCAATGAGTCTGTCACGAGATGTAAAATATAATGTAAAATACAATGTCCTTTGTTCTCATTGAAAATCCTTTTTAACCGGTCCTCTATTGTCTACCTTCCCATTTTTCAGTTGCATAACCGAGCACACCATTAGTTTTAAACTGTTTCAATGACATATAGACCTTGCTTGATTATGATCTTCCCTGCTTTTGAAGTAGGTGTAACTACTTCTATGCCAAACAAATTGATTACACACTCGCTGCCTCAGTCTAGCAATTCAAATGCTGATGCTGGAAACTTCACAACACCTGCGATGAATGTATCTGACAGAAAGAGAAAGGCCGTGGATGCTCCTTCAGCTGCCAAAAAATCTCGTGGTAGACCAACCAACAGGAAAATTCCTGTCCAATGTATGGTTATCTTCTAACTTGTGCAGCTGATTAGTATTTATTAACCTCATGAAATCATCACATGCATTTTGCTCTATCTCCATTGTCAGGTCAAAATACACTGCAACAAGCTGATAATGCAAACAATAGTGAAGTAGTAGCTCAGCCCTCTTCTGCAATTCAATCTTCACCAGAGAACTGCATACCTAGTGGGTCACAAGTCCAAGGATCCAGTTTTGCTAAATGCTTATTTAATCAGTCTTCAAATTCTGTTCCAAGTAATTCACCAGTTCCTAAGACACCTCCTAGAACAAATTCTTCCAACAGTGATACACATATATCCCCTTCTGAGATTTCTTCAGTTGCAACTTGCAATCGCGAGGTTACACCCACTCGTTGCACTGTAATTTCAACCAAGAGAGTTATGGTCAGTCCTGCGAAACAGATGGCTTACATACAAATGAGTCATTGCATTTCACCTGTCAAGACAAATTCAGATAAGGTGAGTAAGAGGGATCATGTAAGAAGCAGGTTGGACTTTGATGCGTCTGATATGATCGAGAGCTTGGATAAACCATTGACTAATGAGATATCTACATCTGAGTCTGAAAAGGAATTGGACATGTTTGACATTGATTTTGCTAACTTAGATGTCTTAGGAATGGATTTCTCCTTCACTGAATTGTTAAATGATCTCGACCTTTCTTGTGGAGGCATTGATTTTTCTTGCCATCCAACATCAAGTCCTTCTATGGATAATGCTTCAGGGTACTGTTTCTGTTTAATGCTGCAATTCCCTCTTTAGTATTAATCCAACTCTTCTATTGATAGTCTTTTCCATTATCTAACAGGTCACCTCTTGAATGCAACGGTAATGATGTTGTACCTGAATTATCAACTGTGGCTGCAGTTCTCTGTGAGAAAGACACGAAAACACAAGGTAATGGAATTCAATTTGTATATATTTTTTTTTGTGTGGATAAAATATGTATTTTTATCTTATTACTTTATTTAAGTTTTCAGATTTCTTCATGTAACTTTGTGTCAAGTTTTGTCCTTTAACCATTAAGTATGTATTTGGCATCCAGTTGGGAGCCAACAAAATTGAGTTTGGAGGGTCTTAAGTTTTGATTATATATTTAAAAATCAGTTTGATTAGCATTATCTAAACAACATTCATTCTACAACAACCACTTTTAACAATAAACTATCCAAACAAAAATGAGTTAATATTGTTGGAAATAATTCAAATATCAATAATTAGATGTAGTGGTTGTTATTAGTTAGTGTTAGTTACATGATAGTTATGTTAGTTGTTGTAACTAACTCAATGTGTGAGTGAGTCCATGTGGGACTTTATATGTTGTATAAATAGATATAGTGTGTGATGAAAATATGTAGAGAAGTGTATAGTGCAAGTGCAAGTGAAGTGAAGTGTATGAATGAAAAGTTTTTGTGTATCTCTTTCTCTCATCTTTCTCAATATTTCTATTCTTTCTATGTGTGTGCACCATGAGTGATAGTGAGTGCTTGTGTTTCAACAAATATATACTTACTTTTAATCAAAACTAAGTTTATGAAATCCACTTCATCAAAACAGTTTTAAAAATGGGTTTCCAAACACTAAAAGTTAGAAAACATTTATTCCCTTTCACTTCCATCTCTAATTCCATTAGTGATATGTTACTGTTGATCTTCATGAAAAAAGATTCATTTTTGCAGGCCCTGATTATCTGTCTGCAACGGAATCTGTCACAAAAAACATAACAGTTATAAGCCCTGGTAAATTTATTCTTCAATTGTTATATACCTTTTTTATTTTAATTTTCATATTATCTGTAAAGAGTATAGACTTAATATTAACTAATGTATAATGCATACAGAGAAAAACCACCAGCGGTCTGTGGATTAAAACCTGTAAATGAGTGACATTTTGAAGAATGACTCAGATTGACTAGTTTACACCGTGTTTGCTGATGGAGATGCTATGTCTATTGTTACTGAAAATTGTTCTCCGCAGTTGCACTTGTTTTGGAATGATAACACCATTCATTTATTCCTTCGCTTACAAGTTTAGCCTGTTCGGTCAAAGCCAAATTATCAATCTTTAAGTGATTGTAGATAGTTTCTTCCCTTGTTTTGGTTTATTATTATTGGATTAATCTGAGTTGGGTTGTATTTAGATAGTAACCATGTTAACCTAGTATTCAAGTCTGTAAGTTGTTTTAGGAATCTTTTTTTTTCAAGTGATGTGAAACAGCTAAATTTGCATGTAAAAGAGGCAAGGGATAGCTTGACATGGCTGGAAAGGAAATATTTTATCAGAACCTTAAATTGTTTAATGTAATTTTATGACTTCAGAACTTGCAATCTTTATGTCTGAACATTTGCAGAAAACACGGTAAATGCTATTTTAATCATTGGTTCCTGTTAATCTAAATCATTTAGATGATATTTCTTCTATTCTAATCGGTCATTACTTGGCATAATTTTGTAGTTTCATCCACTCCTCAGTAAGAAACTAAAATTTGAATAATTTCAAATTTGTTGCCTATAAAATTTGCTGGCGGTAAATTGAGATCTTGCATGAACAGTGCCTGTTAGGCACAACTAATCAAATTTTCAGTAGTCACTAAAGTAACAATTCAAAAAGATAATGAGGTCCTTACTAATATTATTTTACAGCAATCTTAAGATTTTGATTGGCTGTGTTTAATGTGCACGTGTGATACAAGATTTATTCGTTAAATTGTCTTACATATATTTGTCTTTTAAACCCCAGACTGAAAGCAATAGGTAAATTGGTGTGATGTTGAAACATGATTCTATGGGGAAATTTGTGACACAATTCTTGTCCAAAATAATCTGAAGACCAATGTAAAGAAAAAAATTCTTCCTTAAAACCACTTGAGTGTATTGCTTTAGAAGTTTTGATTGAGCATATTTTTCATAAACAATTCAACTTTCTCTTTGCATTAACATATAATTCAAGCTAAGTACTTTTCCACCTTCTCCACCTCCTCTGTGCTCCCAATGTACAGTGGAACCCGCTGATGAATCTGTCCATAAAAGGAAAAAAAAAATGAACAAGATTATCCATTATAACATTTATCATGAATTTTTTCAAAGCTTTTAGAGGAATATAAAGTTAATCTAAACTTACTTCCACTGGTTGAATGTCAAGTATTCTGTGGTAGCCATCTGAACCTTTTCCACCAGCCTGTTCTACAAGGAAGCTCATTGGAGCACACTCATACAGAAGCCTGAGCTTGCCATTCTTGCTTTTCTTGTCCCTGGGGTACCCATAAATGCCACCATATAGTAGTGTCCTATGGAAGTCACCTACCAAGCTACCAATGTACCTTGCAGAATAAGGCTTGCCACTAGGACCAGGGTCCTTAAGATCATCAATGTATTTCTTTAACTTGTCATCCCACAACTGATAATTCCCTTCATTGAAAGCATAAATTTTTCCTGCTTTAGGTATCTGGAGGTTTTCTTGAGTCAAAACAAATTCCCCATACAATGGATCCAATGTGAATACAAACACTCCTTTTCCAACTGTGAGAACAAAGATTATTGAGCTAGAATACATGCAGTAACCAGCTGCTAGAAGGTTGCTTCCGGGTTGACACACATTCACAATGCACCTTTGTGCTGTTTTGTCAAGCTGCAAATTAAGATATGCAATTCATTAAGTGGTAAAATCCATCAATCCATTTTATCAGTAGTTGATTTCTTTTTCCTTTTTTCTGTTTTTTTATGATAAAAAGTTTATAGTAAGTGGAGGTTTCCAATTCCAAGGTGAGGGCAACATGCCACAAGTCTCCCTGGGGTTAAGGACCACCAGAAAGAATCATTTCCAAGATCTTTATATTGACACTCTTCAATCTTACTAATAACCCTCATTCTCTGTCTTAGTTGTTTCTCATTAAATTATTTTAGCATTTTATATGGATCTAATTGGTTATTAGAAAATTGACAGTTTAGTTAATCTCAAATTCCACTTGATTCATGGCCACATTTTTTAAAGCTTATTACTCACATTTTTATAGCAAGATAACATGGAAACCAAAACAGATTTTTTTTCTTTTTCCTAGTTTTATTTTAGAACCTTATGTTTCAAGGCCCAAAATTTATTTGAGCTATCCTCAATTCTTGATTAAAAGTGAAATAAAATAAGCTATGGAAGACTTACTGTGGGGTCATCAGACTCATCATCAATGTCAGCAAGGCACTCATCATTGGGGCTGTAGATACCAAAAATGGACCCAGTTGACACGGCAGCATCAATATTGGATGACCCATCAAGAGGGTCAAATACTACAATGTAGTTTCCAGAATAACTCTCTTCCACTGCCACTGGCACATCCTCTTCTTCTGATGCTATGATCCCTGTCCTCCCACTTGACCTCAAGCAGTTTGAGAATACCTGATAAATGCAAAACAATCTCTTAATAAATTGTGGCTATCTAAATCAACCTTCACATTAAAGAACCATTAATTTTTGTTACAAAAGTTGACAAAAAATCCTAGTAGTCTAGTTAAGGTACCTGTTTGTTTTTGCATTTTTGACTTCGACAAAACCAAAATTGCTCTTACTAAATAGAAGCAAGTATCACTTAAAATGGATTCCCTGTATTTAATTTCCGACGCATCCACGCATTCATGTTTTAGTGTATCATTGGCTCAATCACTAAAAATGTTCAAAAAATTTAAGATTGATCTAACGATGCATTAGTGTATGAATGTGTGAATGCATCAAAAATTGAATGTAGATAATCCACGGTCCAGTATAACTCTAGTTAAACTAAGGAATCTTGTAACACTGACCTCATTTGAAACAACATCAAGCTTTTTCTGGTCTTCCCCTTGAATATTAACAGCTCCTTGAACTCCAGTGAGGTTGGAAATGTTAGCTCTTTGCACCAAAGAAGCAATCTGCTTGCATGCCATGGAAATGCTAGATAGCACAATAGTGAGCTCAGCATCAATCACCCCAGCTTGTTCTTGCTTCAGCAACCAGCTAGTTAGTGTTTGTAGCTCATACCCAGTTTTTCTCTTTGTCTCAGTAGTTGCTTCCCCCACAGCCATGCATCTAACTCCACCACCACCCACATGCTTTCTCCTGCTAGAACTTGATAGAACTGAATATTTGGTGTCAAAGACACATAGTTGGAAGGGGCATAGACGTGAAGGAGAACAAGGTTTTGATGAGAAAATCAATTGAGATGATGCTGTTGCTGCTGCCATTGCAACCATTGTTATTGCCAACTTTTGATTTTTGTTGATATTTATTTGGTTGCACTATCTATCTATCTTGCTAGTGGTGACTATACATGGATTGTGTTCTAAGGCACTGGAGGAAAGAGATTGTGAGGCTAGTAATTATTTGTGAATGTGATACTAATGGTCCCACTTATCTTCTTCATACCATTTTCCTTTTTGTGATTGTAATTCCCTGAGGATTCAAAAATGATATTCCAAGGGGGATTCGTATAATCCCTTGTGTGTTGCCTAAAAGGCACAACAATCCAAAACTAGTCAATGTGGTGGGTTATAACTGAGGTGAAACTATTGCATGGAGTGTTATTATGCTTTCTAAGTTTTTTTTTCTTAGTAAAATAAGTTGTTAAATATATTTTTTTGTTGTTGATAATGATAATAATATTTTAGAGAACATTAGATGTAACTAATAATTTCCATATATTTTTATTGATCTATTTAAAAAGAGGATTTACCCGTTTATATCATTGTAATTCATATTTATCTTTAGTCGTTGATCTTATTTTTATCGATTCGATGTTAATTGTAATTTTAACTTTAGTAATAATTTACACTATTAAATGAAATGGCGTAAGTATGGTCGACCCTCCTCAATTAAAGAAAGTAATGGATCATTTATTATTTTTTGATAATATTTGAATGTTGCTATAAAGGATAATTTAGTGAATAATATAATTCTACTTATATTAAAGATTGTTTTTGTTTAAACGGGACTCATATTAGGTCTTACATAGAGGAGGAGAAGATGAGAATGATAAAAGGGTGAACCGCATGGATGAGGTTTGAACTCGCAAGCTCATATTTCATTTTTCATTGCTTAACCAACTGAGTAGAAGGGGACTTATATCAAGGTTTTTTAATGACTTTCTCAATTCATGTATAATAATTTTAATCAAAAGATAAAACTAGACAAGGGAAAGACCAATAGTTTTTTACAAGTAGTTACGATACCGATGTCTTATAAAAATTATGGATAAGGAAGATGAATTTAATTTCATGGTGGACTCAATACACAAGATTTTTTAGTCATGGTTCAATTATTTCAATTGATTAAATTTATAATTAAATTATGGTTAAATTGTGATCGAATCATATGATGTATGAAACTTTAGATATCTTTCCAACAATTGTCTCTCTAAAATTTAAAATAATGTATTAAAATCTTTAATATGCACAAATTTATAATTTTTAATTTTAATGAGTCAAAAAAAATTAAAAATAAATAGAATGTTACCACATCTTTTGTCATTCGTGCACCCGAGCCCATGGTAACATGACTCATATTCGAAATTGGAATTGGGAAGTGTTGTATCGTTTGCAACTTGGGCTGCCTTGTTTAGCTCTTAAGACCCTCTCACTACACAAGCCCATGCCAACAAAATCCCTGGTCTACTCCTTTCAACCCACTTCTGTTTAAATATCATATTAATAACAATCATTTATTTTTGAAATTTTTTATGTGTGTAAATTTTATATATCACATAGTAAAAAAGATTATATCTTTTTAGATTTTGCCAGTGTATCAATTTTTTTTTATTTACTTGTATCCACTTTTAAATCTTATTATTTCTGCCCATTACTACTAGAAATTCATGAGTTTGTTGCGGAATTCCCTGCAAAATTTCCTGCAAATTTTCTTGAAATAAGATTTTTTTCCTGTAGATTTAAATTCATAGGAAAATTTGATATTTCCTGCAGATTTTTCTACAATTTTAATTTGTAGAAAATATTTGGTTGTTTTCTGCAAATTTTCCTACAAAATCTAATCTGCGGAAAAAATTTGCAGGAAAATTCGTAGAAAAACAGGTTAATTGAAAATCCATAAGAAATTTCACAGTTAACTTTGTTGTGAATTTTCCTTCAAATTTATTTACTTGAGATTTACCTGCGAATTTTCTTATATACCATATTCCCTTCTCTACAAAAACTTCTCCCGTGTAACCCATATATTACAAATTTATAAATACCTTTACAACCCTTACTTTAAACACTCTTTTTTGCACTTAAAAACGTGAAACTCTTTCCTTCAATCAATAACCCCCTTTGGCCCTCCCCTGATCTCTATTCGTGAATTGCTCCAGATTCTCTAACTTTGAATCCGAATTTCGACAAACTCCGTTAGTATATCTGAGTTTGTCTTTTAAAAGTAAATTAAAACTTCGTTTTTTGAGTTCTCTTTATAGGAAAATTTGTAGATAACTTATTTCCTGCGATTTTTTGATCAAATTTCGCAGGAAAATCCGCAGGTTATAACCTATCAATGAGGAAGACTTTAGGTTATAACACGTTTGAATTTTGAGACCATATTCCTTTGGTGTGTAAACGATTTAAGTAATTACAAATGCATGATTTATAGGAAATAATAAATTTTGTGTGTGTATCAAGTTAACTTATAAATTAATTAGTCAAATTTATATAAAATTAAAATCAGCACATTTATTAAATAAGTTAAAATTTCAAATTCAAATTAATTGTTGAATTCAAGTCTAAGTTGTTGAACTACTAGCAAACCAAATCTTAAATAGTCATTACCAAACCACTTGTTGGGTTTGTCTGGTAAACTTTCTTCATGAGACAAATGGCAATTCACTGGAACCTTCTTCCATGCCGCCTTTGAACCTTTTCCCGCCATGACTTTTCTTTGAAGCTCAGAGTCAGAACATCTAGAACTATCTTTTCAATCACAAAATCTGAATGTAAGTGTCATTTACATGTCATCTATGTAACTAACTTGCGTCACATTGAAGGTCATGTACTTATTCCTCTAAATACCAAATTGTGATTTTTGCATCTTGTTACAGTTGGGTATGGATTTCCATCAAAGACCCAAGTCCTTGATATTGTGCCTCAGACTTTGACCCCTACACGGGTCTAAGAAATGCAAAGAAATTGATGTCATGAAGTCATCTTCATTTATATTTGATTTGTTTCTTAATATTTTGTTTACAATTGTCCCTAAAAAAATAATGACAATATTGCATGAAGGTGCAATTTTGTGAATCGAAATTCAATTTCTAGCTTTCTTCCTCAATGGCTGGCTGAGACTTATTATAAGCACACGTAAACCCACATAAATTATACTTTTTGACCTTTTTCTCAAAATATTTAGGAACAAAACAAAAGAAGCTGCCAAGAAGTGGACGGATTACGGCTTTAGGGAAAATATTAATGAGAATGCAAATTATACAAAACGGGCTTGCTTGACATCAATTTGTTGAAAAATTCAAAGTTCATTCATGCCAATAATCAGCGCAAGAAAGTAGAACCAAAGTTACAAAAAAGAAATATAAATAAAAAATAAATAAATTACCCGTATATACTTTATATCCGATTTTGATTCAGTTTAAATTTTTAACACGTGACATATAATACTTGCTAAGTCGCCTGAATATAAGATTATTTTTTTGATGAACCACTTTAATTAGGGTATTTAACTCCTCAGTGACATCTCGGGGTATCCCACAAGTTTCGATCATTTGGATCAGCTATGAGACTAATCATTGATCGACTGCTTAGAGCATGAAATTAACCATTGGTTTTTACAACCTCCTAACTAGAGTGTTTGCTACTAGTATTTGAACTTGCATTCTCCTCCTTATGGGGTCAAGATATCTACCACTCAACTAACCCATGGTTGGTTATGAAATTATTTGAACCTCTATGCAATATTCGTCATACCTTAAAATATTAAATTAGTCTTCAAATTTAAAGCCGGAAGAGATTAGGTGCCTTTTTAAGCATTTGATCATAATTTAGGATATTAATTTCTCACCTATCAGGCGAGAGGATGCTCTCGAAAAAAAAAGAGATGATTTTTTTACGTATTAAAACTTTTTCTGATTAATTGTCAAAGCAAATTCAATTAGTATACTTATGATTAACAATTAGCTATATTTTAAGCTTTAAAATAAGAAATGGAATGGTGTAGCATTCTTAGGGATGTAAATTTTACCCGCATCCACGGTAAAAAAATGGATATCTTAATTGGTATTCGTTGATAAATTAAATGAATATTTTCTCTATCCGGTTATTAATGGGGCGGGGGCGGATATGTAAAGGTGTTTTACCCATTAATAAGTGGATAAAGAAAATATCCATTTAATTTATCCATGGATACCCATTAAGATATCCATCTTTTAC
The DNA here is from genome assembly GCA_030762895.1 of Sophora flavescens. NCBI lineage: Eukaryota > Viridiplantae > Streptophyta > Magnoliopsida > Fabales > Fabaceae > Sophora > Sophora flavescens. Next base: position 250,852,681 of record CM061063.1, on the reverse strand, counting down.
CCGTTACATATATATAAACCAAATGCCCTATTTTTTCACTATCCTTATTTTGTTTCTTAAATTTGACAGCTGCACCACCCAGAGCTGCAACACCCAAACCATATCACTGTGTTATGTATTATTACTTATGTTGAATTATTGTGTTATGAATTAATGCTTATGGATTATTGTTTCTCGATTAATGCTTGAGGGTTAATGTGTAAATGATGTCAAGATAAGGGTGTTTGAATTAAAAAAAAGTCTAATATTCAATAATTTTGTGAGGTGTTTGAATATCCATGGATACCCGTAAATATTAATAAATTCGTTTAAAACCCGCAAGATATACCCGCACAGATATGGGCGGGAACCGGTATGAAATTCATCCAATGGGGTGGGTAGTGGGGGGACTACTACCCGTATCCATCCCGCCCCATTTACATCCTTAAGCATTCTGGTATGGCTAGGATTTAATATAATATATTGATAGTATATATATATGTATTTTTATTTAATTGTTTGTTTATATATTATTAAAATATTAACCTTGACAATAATTATATTAAGAGTTATTTAATTAATTAATCATATAAGTTATTTTATTAATGGTCTATGAAAATTAAACTCCCTTAACCATTCTGTATTTGGTCTCTTCTTCCTAGTTAAAAAGAATAAAAATAAAGGGAATTAGGGAATGGCGTAGACACAAGGCAACTTTGTGAGCCTTTCAAACGCGACTCACACGCGCGGTTCCCACTTCCCACCTATATATATTGACCTTAGGTGCCGTTTACATATAATTGTTCACATATATTCTATACTTCTCACATACACAAACCCTTTTAATCCTCTCTCACAAAACAATTTTTGGAACATTACTCCTACACAAACCATATTATATACCCATTATTTTAATTACACCATGTCTTTCTTAAACAAATTGCCTTTGGTTCTATTATTTTCTTCCCTTTTCATCCATGCTTCTTTGGGTATGTATGCTATATTAATATACATCCTGCTATATATATATATATATTATTTTTCCATGTCTAGTGCATTTGTTTTATTTGAACTTTACCTTATATATGTTTTCTCATCCATGAATTGGCAGCTGAGATTGTATGTGAGGAGTTGCCAAAGGATGTATGTGCTTTCTCAATAGCTTCCTCAGGGAAGAGGTGTTTGTTGGAGACGGAGAGGGCCGCGAATGGCGGCGTGGAATACCAGTGCAGGACATCAGAGGTGGTGGTGGAGAGGATGGCAGAGTACATAGAGACAGATCAATGTGTTGAGGCATGTGGGGTTGATAGGAAGTTTGTTGGGATTTCATCTGATGCACTCCTTGAGCCACAATTCACTGCCAAGCTTTGCTCACCATCTTGCTACCAGAAGTGCCCCAACATTGTTGACCTTTACTTCAATTTGGCTGCTGGAGAGGGTAAGATTTTTTTTATTTCGATCGTTCCACCTAATGACCAACATAACACACGTTGAAAAATGGTTTTCAAAACTCAAACATTACTGCTAGAGTTTAATTTTGATTCACATCAATGTAAAAAAAATTATATTATCAGCCTATCATAAATCATGTTATGAAATATAGTAAGTTACAATTGGTTTGACAATGTAAAGATTCTCTATCCTCACATCATAACGTATATCAATTAAATCCTTACTATTATTTATATCCATCCAAAATGTTTATGTTCGATCATGGTTAACTTGTGTGTTATACTTGTTGCCTTTCCTTACTGAATTTGCCTATTAAAACAAGATTTGGATCGTCTCCTTTTATTATCTTATGTTTCCTCAATGTTACGAGAGAGAAAAATACAAAATCAAATTTACTTTTGTTTTTGGGGTTCATTCAATTTTGGTTTTATGTCTTTTTCTCTCATACAAAACATCACGAGAAAGATGAGAGGATCCAAATCCATTAAAACAAGTAGGATTCATTTCATTATTTACTTCAATTCAACATGAAGAGAAGGGAAATAGAGTAATAATTAGCTATTGAAAATACAAGAATGTCACCCTTGAAAAACTTCTCTAGGAATTTAGGTTTCACCTAACAAGATTGTTTTCTTTTTCACATTTTCTTTGTTTGTTTGTTTTATTTTACTACTTGGAACTTTTAAAAAAAAAAATTATAATAAGGCCAAGTCACCTTTTCTTAAATATAGAGCAATGTTTATTCATTGTTCTGCTCTAGCCTCATGGTTTCACTTTGCACTTGAAAGCATCATGATACCTTACCCTCACTTGAAATTGAATGAAGGTATACATAATCATTCTTCCTTAACAAAAAAAGAAAAAAGAAAATAATGGTTCTTTCCTTCCTGTTGTGGCAGAACATTTTGTATTATTTTTTTTCTATTTAATGATTTTCAGAGGACTCTGTTTTGTATTGTATTTTTATAAGTTAGCATAGATAATAATTAATAAGACAATAATTAATGGAGCTTTCTTTGATGCTATGCAGGGGTGTTTTTGCCAGACCTCTGTGAGAAGCAAAGGACTAACCCTCGCCGTGCTATGTTCGAGCTTGTGAGCTCTGGAGCTGCACCTGGCCCAGTTTCTGATTTCTCAGAGGACATACAATCAGCACCTGCCCCTGCTCCTCTATAAACACTTTTTTTTTTGGTCCCTTGCAATATCACTTTTTCTTTGAAGAGATGGTGTAAATTGAGAGAGAAATTATTATGTTACCACATTAGAAAATATAGGATGAGTATGAATTCTTTATAATGGGTTGTGGGTTGATTATTGTAATAATCTTTGTTGAACAAACAAGGCTGAGTTGGGCACTGTATTGATAGATTTATGCTATTCTCCAAAATTTCAAAGTTTGGAATTGGTTTTTGGCTTTTTGCCCCAAAAACTTTCAATAAATAAAGTGTAATGTACTATAATACGTTTACAAATTTAAACATTAAACTTTCTTGATGCATCAAATATCCTTAATTTTGCTTTATGTTATTGTATATCATATTATCATGTGCTAGCTCAACAAATGTTGACCTTATTGTTTCAGGCTTGATATCTTATCAGCTGTTATTTATCTTTCATCAAGTTTTGCTTCGCTCGCCTTTCTGGGCTATATTTGCTCTTGGATTTTTACCAAACAAGTTGGCATGCACACTATCAATTCTAAATTGCAAATGGTTTCTTGATTAAAAAAGGAGAAGTAAAAGAAATTTATTGGAGTCTTGGTCTCCCATTTGAAAGCTCAGTCAATACAACAATAACCTGTGACCAACTTTAACATTCTTCGCTTTATTAATTTAATGCATATTTCATTTTTAAATCAATTATAGATGCCCAATCACTGCTCCTTTTAGTTGAATGTTCGATTTTTTTCTTCTTTACTCAAAACAGCTTCCACCAAACTTCCTCCCATGGTTACCAAGTCCATTCCTCTAGAAACTCGCTTTATTTTACTAGGTGTTTATTGACTATTTCATTATAGGCAGATGCAATTTTTTTAATTTTTTTTAACATCATTTCCAAGTCCATTTCTATTATATTTACTGATCTAGAAGCTCTCTTATGCTTGCTTAATGCTCTTGTGCTCCATAACACTCTGGCCCTTCTGCTTTGGTCAGCAGTGATCCAACGGAAAGAGCAAATTTGGTTTTCCAACGGTAAAAAAAATTAGTTCGCAAGAGATACCTTACTCCAAAAGACATAGGGTGTGTTTTGTTTCACATTGAAAATCTCTAGAATTGATTCTTTCATCTGTCAAACGTGATTTTAATAAAAATGAAATGTTTGGTTACTGTTAGGTAAAATTGATTTTGCCTTCAGAAACGATTCTGACAAGAAACTACAAAAAGTAGATTTTAGGTTAAGTTGAAAAATTCACACTAAGTTTAACATTAAACTTGTTTTCAAAATAAAAACATTTAAATATAAATTATTTTACTTCAAACTCAATTCTAATCAATAGCATTTGCTGCTCAAATATTCAGGCACGTGTATTGTTAATTAGTTTTAAGAGCTTGCCAATGTGCTAATGATTTCATCCTACATTGATACAACAATAATAATAATAATAATAATAATAATAATAATAATAATAATAATAGCTTGGGCTATGATTCCAAAAACCAAAAACAATATAGACTTGGGGTTGACTGCTAACATGCACTGCTGCACTTTGGCACCTGTCTAATTAACATTTAGGCAGATCAGAAGGTGGTGGAGGGAGTGAAGTTGAAGGAGTTGGTCCATTTTCAACCTCGAAAGCCATATTAAATCCCCATGGCATATGATTTTCCAAATGGCAATGCGCAAACCATACCCCTACAAAATATATCAAAAGAACGAAGATATCAGAGTATGTTATAACTATAAATCAGATTCTACAATTAGCTTATTATAATTGATGTTACATACACATTGTTTTATCACGAATTACACACAACACAAGTGCTAATATGGTAATTAACATCTAAATAATATTAATCAAAGTAAAATGTAACATAGTGCACATATATTTTTTTTATTTAAATTAAGTTATGGCAGTATAAATTTGAACATAAGATAATTTACCTGGATTATTTGCTTGGAATCTAATGACAGCCCATCCTCCCGCGGGCACAGCAATTGTGTTGAGTATTTGAGGATTCACCAAGTTAAACTTAGGTTGATCTTCATCACTAGAATTGAAATTCCCAAACCCTTGTGCCAAAACATGGAAAGTAAAACCATGAATGTGAATGGGATGATTCTGGACACCAAGAAACGCTGTATTTTGAAACACAATCTCCACCGTTGAATTGAACTTGAGTTTCTTTGCCTTGGTTGATTTTGGTGCAAATAAAAGATTGGAATCAAAGCTAACATTAGGGTTAACAAAGTCAAATTGCATTGGAGGGTTGTCAGGGAAATCAGTAGTGTAAACCCCACTCACATTGTTAAAAAACGCTTCCAACATAGAAAACCCTTTCCCTTCAGGGATCACAAAGGACTCATTGTTCATGCTTGCAGAGAGCTTGTGATTCAATGGGCCTAGACACGTGGCATTCAAAGGACACATCTCTAGGTTCAACCCTTCAGTGATAAACATTTTTTCATCAACCACAAGTGGGACAGGGACCCAATGTGGGGCCCCAACTAGGCTTGTGAGGTTGCTATAGAATTTGTGAGCTGTTGCTGTGTCGTTTATAGGTGGTAGTGTTGGCATCACAGGTGGGGATGATGATCTGTGGCCTTGATAAACGACGATGCCGCGAGTTGTCGTGTTAGCGATGACTGGCACGCCAACACTGTAAGGAGATGCAGCCATGTAATATGAACCGATGGGTTGGTCTGCCGTGAATAACACATCAATACTTTGGCCAGGAGCAAGGACGATGATGTCGGTGATATATGGTTCAGTGTATGCAGCATCAGCAGCAACTACTGTGAAGTTGTGATTGGCTATCTTGAAGAAAAAATGGTCATTCAGTGCAGCATTGATCATTCGTAACAAGTAGGTCTTTCCATGCATCACCATGACCTTGAATGTCTCTGAAATTATGTCCGAAAGATTATACGCCACACATAATTATGTTTCCGCTTAATTGCATTTTTTATCTATTTTTATTCGTCATGTATGATTTTGAATTTTTTTAGTGGGCATTCTTTGTCATTTATTGGTTTCGTTCCTCCTTTACATAACCTCCTTTTGGTTCCATAGTATGGTTCTTTACCTTGAAATGCTCAACAAGAGGTTATGTACTTAAAGCGGTGATTCCTCTCTATTATCATTAAAAAATTGATGGAGATTAAATGAAAGGACTATATTTGCATCATAGGGGGACCAAGTAGTTTAGAAAAAATCATATGATCAAAATCACACGTAATCAACAACAAATAGGTCAGAAGTGCAATTCAGTCTTATATGTATGTGAAGAAGTGTTTTTCCTAAAATATCGATTCAAGCCACTATTCCGAGATTCTAAATATTTTCTTATAAAAAAAGGATTATAAATATTTAGACTGATTCTATAATTTCCAAGAAATTATATCTCTTAATTCTACGCAGGTATGTTCACTGAGTTAATTAACTTACGTTTTTGTGAACAATTGTAGAGGTCACCGGGCAAGCCATTGATGGTGAAGGCATCTGATATGTTAGGAGCACCGCCGGTGGCCATTGCCTCGTTCATAATATCGACAACATTAGCATTATACCAATCACCTGCATTAGCATTAATTTCATGTAATTGCAGACTACATTATATTCAGTCAAATAAATAGGAAAAACTTATTATATGAATAAGGAAATTAACTACTATTAGTGAAAAAGGTAGAAAAACTCAAACAAGAGTTAATACCTAGTATTATTGGAACTTCTTTGTAGGGTTGAGGAAATGGAAAGGATAGACCCAACCGAGGACGAATGATAAAGGCACCATGAAGTGTGGCACGTAAAACAGATGCATGAGCATGCCACCATAACGTTCCTTCTTGTCCTGTTACGTTGAATTTATAGGTATATTTATTTCTGGGAGTAATTGGACATTGATTTACATATTCAGAACCATCTGCCCATGCACTAAAACGCTGCGGTACCCCGTGCCTATAATAAAATGAAACAAAATTTTAGTCACATCGTTCACATAATTAAAAGTTTGCTTAAGTTAATTAAAAGTGAGGTCATGGACTTGTGTTTATTAAATGCAAATTCAGACTCGGGAATCATAAGGTGGTCAATGTGATTTGAAACTTGAGACAAAAATACAAGGTTCAAATCTAATCTCTATTAACATACAAGTTAAAAAGTTAACATTCGTCTATAAAAGAAAAAGAGGTATAGATGGTCAAATTGTCCTCTCGAGTGCATTTAGAATTTCTACATATATTACCCCTTGACCTCTTTAAATAAATTTATTAGGTTTATAAATAGAAAAGTAATCTAAAAATAGTTTTGTTTAAGTTTTTTCTTAATTTACAGAGTTTTGTTTAACTTTAAATCATTAAAATTAACTGTTATATATATTCACGAAATATTCCAAAAGTACAACAAATCGATTTCTTCAAAAGAAATATTTCTTTTTGCCCTGTCGGAGACATCCTATAAAATTGAAACGATACATAGAACATTAGCATGGTCCCTGCACAAGGATGACACGTACAAATCGAGATTTCTTCAAATGACTAGAAACATGCAAATTAAATATATGTTATATGGACATGTACCAAAAAACAAAAATAAACGAGTTGTGATATTTTTTTTTAGAATATCGATAATATTGGGACAACACACGTTATTGTAATATTACGGTAGAGCACTTTTTTTTTATCTTATTTTTTATAAATTTTGACTTTTTTTAAAAAAATAAAATTTTTATTTCTAAAAAAAATTCCATTAACCAGATAATGAACTAAATTAACCAGATATTTGCACATATTTAATCAAAAAATCCATTAACTAGATAATGAACTGAATTAACCAAATATTTGTACCTGATTAACCAGATATTTGTACATACTTAACCAAAAATTTTATTTCTCAAAAAAACCTATTAACCAGATAATGAACTGAATTAATCAGTTATTTACACATACTTAACCAAAAACCCATTAACCAGATAATGAACTGAATTAACCAGATATCTGTATCTGATTAACTAGATATTTGTACATACTTAACCAAAAAATCCATTGACCAGATATTTATACCTGATTATCCAGATATTTGTATATACTTAACAAAAAAATTTATTACTCAAAAAAATTAAATATTTAAAAAAAGAACAATTTTTTAATAAAAAAACTAAATATTTATATATAAAAAATTGTCAAAAAAATTCTGTATCAACTTATCATTATTGGACAAAAGAAATGTTATTTTGACACATGATTCTGATAACAATAGGCAAACACCGTATTTATCAAAACAAGGATTTATCGGGCCCAGTTAAAAGAAACACTAGACCTTATAAACATGTGGTGTCCGACAACGATTGCTGTGTTCAAATTAATTAATAACACAAACAGACGTGTGTAACTGTGTATGAGGGGAGGGTTTACCAATGAATAGTGATATTGTAGGGTGACAGGTTGAGTACATGGACTATAACAGTGTCACCTTCCTGGACATCGATGGTGGGTCCAGGGAACCTTTTATTAACAGCAAGTATGAATCGATCATTGCACAAGCGTTGGATAGTCATGTTCTGAACCTGCAATACACGAAATTTCAATAAAATGGCTATGAAGTAAAATGCTCGAGAGTTTTTATTTTTATTCTTGACGTAATATCATTGATCATTTAAGATTAGCTCATTTCATTGTCAAATAAGTCACTCCAATCACTTGTGATATGCTTCTTGTACTACTCAAATTTTTTTGTGATAGTACTTTATAAACATTATGTAGTGAAGACATTATCGCATGATTAGAAATAGTTGAGAATTGTTAAGGCACTTCTCAACTAAAAACCTCATTTATATAATCCTCACTTTAATCCATGGTAAAGATTGGTAAATACCAAAATAAAATATATAGACAAACACAATAATATAAGACATCAACCAACAAACAAAAGAGCAAAAGTAAATCAAATGAGATAAGCGATTACTCTGAAGGTGTATTTCTCTGTAGCAGCAAAAGCCAAGGAATAAGCTAGAAGAGCAAGAGCCCATGGTAGCGAAAACATGAAAAGTTTCATGTTCGAGTAAGGAACCAAAACTATTCTTTCAAATCAAATGCTGAAATTGGAAATGAGAAATTGCACTTCGATTCTCCAGGCAATGCAGCATGGAGTCCTTATATATAGAGTCAGTTAGAATTAACATTTCCATAGGCATGCTCCATTAGAAATTACTCATGCAAGAAACTCCAATAGAATTTGAAATTTCGAATTGGCCGGCAGAGAAATGAGTATCTAAATGCGTAATTAAGAAGTCAATGATAACCTATCAAAGAAAAAGAAATCAATTAATGATAACGGGGGGAGGTATTCAAGGGGCAAGGAAACAATATTCAGAAAGCTAAACTCTATTTGTTAATTATGCATATATATTTTTAAAATTTTAAATAAATTTACCTTTTTTTTTTGACTGGAAATTTTCCTTTTAATCTATATGTTTTGAGACATTATTTGACTTTATAAAAAACTATACTTTTTAAATATACTTAGGACTGTTTTTTCTTGCTACTTTTATATATCAATTTGTACTCTTTTAAATAAATTTATCATTAAACTAATCTGAGAGATTTTTCATGACAATCTTTTTGCCCTAATTAATCTTTAAAATAATTTATAATAAAAGAATATATAACTTGAACGCATTTTATCTTTCTACAAGTTTAGTGATAAATATAACGGTCTTATATATTGTTCTAATGGAGAGATCAAATAAATTTATATTTATTATGACGGCCGAGATAGCCAAGGGGACAACCAAAAAAAAATTGGAGTCGTCACTAATTTTATTAAAATATAAAAATTGGAAGAACCTTTTAAAAAGAAAAAATGGCCCTTGAAACCAGACTTGGATTCGGGAGTCGATTATATATTGGGAATAGTAGAAACTAATTTCCACAGCACTCCTAATACACCAGTCCTAAGATGATTATCTTAAATTAACTGTGTAAATTTTAAAATAACCTTCAGAAATATTTATTTTCCCCTATTTTTAAAAAAAATAAAAGAGAGATAAAAAATGAATGGAGAAAATTAATTTGGGCTTGACAGAACTTGGATTCTGCTCCTACATATCCTTGGGTGTCACGACGAATTCAAACTCATGCAGTTCTTAAATAAAACAGTGAGAATTGATTGATTTAAATTTTTTTGAAAATATTTTTTGAATTTGAAAATGTATTTGGACAAGGTTTTGACTTTAAATAAAATTCATTCGTACACAAGGTTCAAGATAGTAACACTATATGATAAATTTTTATAATTCGTATGATACTTGAGGATAAAAATTCATACGTTAATATCATAAATTGTTACGTGAACTCAAAAGAGATTTTTACTTAAAAAATATATTTTTTATTTTGTAAACTTTTAGTTCTTAAAAGGATTTTTTATTTTAGCAAAAGAAACATTCTAGAAAAGGAAAGGCTCGACGCATATCTGAAAGGCTCAAGATCAGCGAGGAACAAGATCAGTGAGGAACACCTCTCTCAGGGGAAAAAAAAAAGTAAAGAGCTAACAGCTGGCCGAACAAATAAACCACAATTTTTTTTATTTATAAAAAAGTCTGTTATAAGTTATAACATAAGCCCAAACACAAAAGAAACACAATAGTCAGCGGATTTATTTTTCATACCACCCATTTATCATTATTCTACCTACTCAGTTCAATTTTTTACTTAAATTTTTTTAAATATCCCTAAAAAATAGTAATATCGTCTCATTTATTCTCTATTGATCCGGTATCATTCTCTAAATCGTGGCATGACTTTTTTAATATATGGAAACTTATATTCCATGTGTTAAAAAAAATTAACACATTCGAAAACTTAGTTTTCACGTGTGTTATTTTTTTAACACATATGAAGGCTTAGTTTGAGTGTGTTAAATTTTTTTAACACGTGCTGAAACATAGTTTTCATGTGTATTATTTTTTTAACATATATGAAAACTTAGTTTCCGAGTGTGTTAAACTTTTTTTAACATGTGCGAAAACTTAGTTTTTATGTGTTATTTTTTTTAACATATATGAAAACTTAGTTTGAGTTTATTAATTTTTTTTAACACTTGCAAAACTTAGTTTTCATGTATGTTATTTTTTAACACATATGCATACTTAATTTTCGTGTGTTAAATTTTTTTAACGGAAATTTAGTTTCCATATGTGTTAAATTTCGACGGTGGGGATAAAGGGTTGGGGGAAGGATATTTAGGAAATAAACAAAAAATTAAAGAGAGAAGGGAGGTGGGGAGATGAATTAGGAAGGTACCAAAATTAAAGCCCTCGTCAGCCAGCAGCCAAGCAACAAAAACAAAAAATGGAAACTTTAAAATACTTAAACCAAAGAGAAAATAATGAATAAAAGAACATGTGTGGACGTTTGAACTCTTGCTTCTCTCAACGGAGAGTTTCCTCTACGCTAATTCATTCTTACACAATTGGAGCAATTATTGTTCTTATTTAAGTTATAGATTTGCATTGTCAGCTACGTACGTACAACATTGCACTAGAATAACTTATTTAATTAACTCAACTTAAATAACAATTTTGCTTTCTTAAAAAAAATATGAAAATAACATTATTAAATGTTAGCCATACTTTTGAAAAAAACTAGAAGAAAAAGCGGGAGATTTGGTCTTATTTCTGAAAAGCAAATGCACTGCTACACTATTGCATCTGGTTAACATTTAGGTAGATCAGCAGGTGGTGGAGGGAGTGAAGTTGAAGGAGTTGGTCCATTCTCAACCTCAAAAGCCATGTTTAGTCCCCACGACACATGATCTTCCACATGGCAATGCACAAACCATACCCCTGCAAAAATAACGAAGATATTAGAGTAGTGTGCTATCACAAATGTCTAGCAGGATTCTATCATCTACAAGTACTTGTGGGACAAGAGCATTCTATTGAAGGTGGGGGCATTTTGCTGGAGATCAATTTTGGATAGAATACCAACATATGTCAACCTTAGTAATAGAGGAGTTCGTATGGCTGGAGGTAATGTCCTTTGCTGTTTTTGTAACAGTAGCAGTGAAACTGTGACACGCCTATTTCTTTCTTGTAATTTCTCTTATTATGTATGGATGCATGTGTATAATTGGGTTGGTTTGGATACAATCTTGATAGGAAACTTGAGGGACCTACTGCTACAACACTCAGGTTTGATCAATTTGGAGACTTGCTGGAGGATGTTACGGTTCGCTACAGTTTGGACAATTTGGAGACACATGAACGATATCTTTAACAGAGGTAACATGGACTTTGAGAAGGTTATTGAACTGATTAAACTTAAAGTATGGACTTGGAATAGTTGTCTCGATATATAGACTGCGTTATTGCACTTCTAGGTAGGCCAGTGTACTAATATGTTAAACAGTTTAAAGGAGAGCTTAGTTTTTTTTAGGTTCTGGTTGGGATGCTTGTTCAGATCCTCAAAAAACTTTGTTCAAGGAGCCTTACGCAACACAACTGTAATCCCAATCGCAACCATTGATGAATATTGTAACAATAGTTACTTATACGACAGTTTCACATATTTTTTTTATCAAGGGCACGTGTAACGTAACTACATAAACAAATATTTTTAAAAAAATGTGATATGACAATTGTAAATAAAGAAATTTTTAATTACCTGGATTGTTTGCTTGGAATTTGATGACAACCCAACCACCCGAAGGCACACCAATTGTATTGCGTTTTTGAGGATTCACCAAATTAAAGTTGGCTCGGTCTGTTGTGGAATTGAAGTTCCCAAACCCTTGAGCCAAAACATGGAAATTAAAACCATGAATGTGAATCGGATGGTTCTGAGCACCAATAATTGCTGTATTTTGAAACACAATCTCCACCTTTGAATTGAACTTTAGTTTCTTCACCTTGGTTGATTTTGGCGCAAACATAAGGTTCGTATTAAAACTAATACTGGAGCTCGTGAAATCAAACACACTTGGAGGGTTATCAGGGAAATCTGTTGTGTAAACTCCAGTCACGTTATTAAAGAATGCTTCCAACACAGAGAACCCTTTCCCCTTGGGGATCACAAAGGACTCATTGTTCAAACTAGAAGAGAACCTTTGGCTAAAGGGGCCTTTACACGTGGCATTGTTGGCATTCTTAGGATCACACTTTTCTAGGCTTAATCCAACGGTAACAAACATGTGTTCATCCACTTTAAGAGGGACAGGGACCCAGTGAGGTCCTCCAACCAAGCTTGTTAGGTTGCTATAAAACTTGTGAGCTGTTGCTGTGTCGTTTATAGGTGGTAGTGCTGGCATCATAGGTGGAGATGATGATTTGGCAAAGTGGTCATAAACGACAATGCCACGAGTTGTCGTGTTATCGATGAGTGGCACGCCTACACTGTAAGGAGATGCAGCCATGTAGTATGAACCTACGCATTGGTTTGCTGTAAATAACACATCAGCAGTTTGGCCAGGTGTGAGGACGATGATGTCGGTGACATATGGGTCAGTGTATTCAGCATCAACAGCAACTACAGTGAAGGTGTGATTGGCAATCTTGAAGAAAAGATGACTATTGAGTTCAGCGTTGACCATTCGTAGTAAGTAGGTCTTTCCTTGCTTCACCTTCAGTTTAAATGTCTCTGAATTTTATGTCCAAAAGATATATACATATATAAAACCTTAGATATTTCATAAGTCTATTAATATTGTTCAAAGTGTTGAATAAACGAATGTAAATATCAAATATGCAAATCAAAAACTAAATTATTTGGTTATAGATATATATTGTGATATTATATTATGAATCAACTCTTTTAAAAGTTTCAATTATCATAGACACGGCAATTGTCACGGTACATAATAGAAACCAGAAGGAGTAACTAATTGTCACGTACGGTACGTAAGGATATTCATTAGTATTCAAGGAGCTACATAACATACGATTCTCAGAACAATTGAAGAGATCCCCAGGCAAGCCATTGATGGTGAAGGCATCTGATATGTTAGGAGCACCGCCGGTGGCAAGTGCTTGGGTCTCAACATCCACAACATTAGCGTTATACCAATCACCTGAATTTAGATGAAAATAAAATTATATAAAATTATTTTCTTGCCTTGGAAAATATTATGATATAATTATGAAGTAATTGCAGGTTTAACAATTAATTCAGAGAATTGTACAATTCATAGATTGGGGCTATTATATGCAAAAGGGAGAGGAACTGACTCAACAAAAGCTAATACCTAATATTATTGGAACTTGCTTGTAGGGTTTAGGAAATGGAAATCGACCGGAACGAGGGTGAATGATGAAAGCACCATGAACCGTGGCACGTAGAACAGATGCGTGAGCATGCCACCATAACGTTCCTTCTTGCTTTCTCACTTTGAATTTATACGTATAATTATTTCTGGGACTAATTGTGCATTGAGTTACATATTCAGGACCATCTGCCCATCCACTAAACAGCTGAAACACTCCATGCCTACGTGAGGAATTAATAAAGGAAAAGTTGATTACTACATATCCATTCTTGTGAAAATATTTAAAAGAAGTAGAATGATAACCAGTATCCTAAGGATATTGTTTAACAAGTAGTTAACAATTTTTTACTTTTTTCTCTTTTCAATGCTGTTGGTCTTGTAACTATTTTGTCCCTATATTTTTGAACTGTCTGGCACTTCTCATTAATATATAATTAACAATGAGTCATATGTTGAAATGAAACAAACTTTTTTTTCTATAAGTAAAATTATTTTATTAAAACTATCTAGTTTTAGCATCAAAATGTTTATCCTCCCCACCTTCTAAGAAGAGTTAAAGAATACCCACATTATCATGTGTTAAAAACTAGATATGAAACCAACTATATTGGCATTTATAAGATTTTTAGAAAAATAATAAAGAAAAGTGTGTGTTTGTATGGGGGAGAGTTTACCAATGAATAGTGATATTGTAGGGTGCCTCGTTGATTACATGGACAATCACAGTGTCACCTTCCCGGACATTTATCTGTGGTCCTGGGAATTGTCCATTAACTGCAACAATCACTCGCTCGTTGCACAAGCGTTTGATAGTCTTGTTCTGCACCTGCAACACATCAAATTGCAATGATATGAATGTCAATCCATACAAAATTAAGTAACAGGCAGAAATTATAGACATAAGTGTTTTACTTTTGTATATTAGTTGATAAATTTATATCTCTGATTCTCTCTATAATAAAAAGCAAAAATATTTTGCAAATAGCTATTATTTCAGTATCTTGCAGACTAATTTTTATATTGCTTATTTATACATATAAGTTATAGAGACTAAGTTCATTGAAAATTGTTTTCGTAGGTGCGGAGTTGAGTACAAGTGTCATACTAAAGTGGCGATAACCATTGGTTAAACACCTTTGAAACATATGCTGGTAACTGAAACAAAATCAAATAACTAAAAACACCAAACATAAGTAATTGAGGGAGTATAAGGTATAAGTATCAACCCACAATTTTTTTTTGATAATCAACCCACAACTATCAGAGGAAATCAAAGGAAAGAAATAAAATGAGGTAGCCAAATAAATACTTTGAAAGTGCGTTCCACTGTAGCAGCAGAAGCCAAGGAAGAAGCTAGAAGAGAAAAAACCGATGATAGTAAAAACAAGAAGAACTTCATGTCGGGGAACCAAGATAAGTACGAAAATAGAAGATTTTACTATGAAATAAATGATGAGACTATAGCTTCGTTGCTGGAATGTAAACTAAGTTTGATTCCCCGGCAAGGTAATGATTGACACACAAAAAATGGGCTCCATATATATAGAGTGAGTGAGATTTGACATTATCCATTTTGTGTGCTCAATTACAAACCATTCACGCAAGCAACTCCAATGAGTTTTGAGTTGGCAAAAAAGTAAGATTAGTATTTTAAGTCTTTAAGTCAACGGCTAATGGAGGAAATATCAAGTTATTAGTGTCATAGGAAAAGATGCCGCTGCCTTCAACGATAAAACTTGGGAAGCTATTTTTTGACGACACATAGGAATTGTAATTTTCAGGCTTAAGTGGGGTAACCCCGTTGCCCCATTCCATTCTCACATTCTGCACAAAAAAAAATAAAAAAAATAATTTAAAGTTTTCTCCCCACGTTGACATTTCAAGGAGAAAGCTTACTTACAATTTCATAGGTATATTAAGTATTATTTTTTAATTGATTTTTCTAAAATCGGGATTAAATCATACACATGCTGAAGTTTAAGAGAGCTTTTTACATTTTACCCAAAATTTTAAAACATATGCTAGTAACTGAATATATCCAATAGTACATAAATAAAGTTTTGACAACTTACTTTAAAAGTAATAATAGAGAATGATAGCAACAATAATGTCAAAATAAAGTAATACAGTTTAACTGTTTAAAGATTAGGTCGAAGATTTTAAAATTACCATAACGTGGCTTGTAATATTTGTTTTCTGGTTTTTTGCAGTAGAATTCTTTGGTGGTTGTGCTACTGTATCGAGTTAGCGGATCCTTCTGTCTCTTTTGGTGCTCTGTTTTGTATTTGCATGCTCTGTTACTTTTGCTTTCCTTAGCCTTATTTTGTTGATGGCATTGTTATGGGTTGATTCTTTATTTCTTGGTTTGGGTGGCCTCCTTTGGCTTATTTTTTTCTTTTGTTATTTATGGGTTTATATCCCTTGTACCTTCTCAATAATGCTTAACATGTTCTTATAATTAAGAATATGTTCTTGATGGATTGGACCATTGGAAAAGCAGGTGTAAATGTCATATCTAAGAACAATTGTTTATAGAAGCAGCTAGTTTTTATGTAAGAACTGCCAATTAGGGTTGACACATCTGATCAAGTTTTTTGTTCATATTAGTTGTGACTTGAGGTCGATTCCTAGATATTCTTTGTTGGTAGGCAATATGTAAAATCCACTATAAATTGTCGTTGAGGTTGATAGTATTTTCTGTCCTTACAAGGAAGCGTGCCTTCCCCCAATCTAAAATTTCATTCATCAAAAAAAAGTTTTTAAAAGAACTACTAATCGATCAGCTTTGGGGAGCTTTTATGAGTTATGTACTAATTCAGCTTCTTGTATTTCTTCATACTGTTTATCTTGTAATTATACTTAAGAACTGGATGAATATATTAAAAAGGAAAAAAAGAAGATAATGTTATTGAAACGATTAGCATATACTCAGAATTCAATTGGAGTTGATAATATTGAAGAAGTGAAATTTTTAAGAATATTAGTGAGTATTCAACGGGTTTGCTTCATTTGGTTGATCTTTTGCTCATGATAAGAGTTGGTGATTTGTCCTAATTTTAGAATGATAACACTACAAGAATATATGATATTACTGACAACTTGGTATCGACCAAAAAACCCCCACCGATAATGTGTGATTTTTCAAATGGGCATAAATATCGGTAACTAGAATAGTTTATTGTCATCCAATTTACTGATGACTTGATTACTCATCAGCAATGAAAAACATTACTATAAGGAAGTGGCGCCGGCCGTCGATCGGTAATAAAGCGAAGGCCGTCGGTTAAAACATAAAATACGCGTCGGAGCTTATTTCCCTCTCTATCCTTTTTACTCAAGTTCGTCTGTTTCCTATGCTCTTTCTCTGCTCAAGCACGTGCACGCTCTCTCCTCTTCTCTTTGTTGTATTTCTCCATTCTTGGCAAAGATAATTCTTTTCCTCTCTTTTGCAGCAGATCGTTGACAAATAAGATGACGTAGTTTATCTCAGTATCAGTTCGCAATTCATATTTGACAGTCACACCCACTTAGCAGGTTCTACTCTAACCTATAAATTACGTTTTTCAAAAATTGCGGTTTCTGTTTATGTAAAGACTAAACCCCCAATTTGGTCCCTGAGAAAAATACTCGGGTCTGAAATAGTCCCT
Source organism: Sophora flavescens (assembly GCA_030762895.1). Taxonomy (NCBI): domain Eukaryota; kingdom Viridiplantae; phylum Streptophyta; class Magnoliopsida; order Fabales; family Fabaceae; genus Sophora; species Sophora flavescens. The sequence goes on along the minus strand of CM061063.1, from coordinate 250,835,188 downwards.
ATCCAAAAAAAACTATCCATTTAGTCCTTAAGAATATGTTTATCGGGACAGATTAGTCCTTCTGTCAGTTGACCACCTTTGACCGCATGTTAATTGCTGACGTGTCACTATCCATTCCAAAACGCATGCCGTTTGCCGTTTCCTTCTTCTTCCTCCAGCTTCTTCTTCTTCTTCCAACGCATCGGAATTGCATTTCAACCTACCAGGCTCAGGCTTCCTCCAACGCGCATTGAGGACAGGAGGGGAACTGGACAAAACTTGATCACATCTTGTCGTGTAGACCTTCCACTCATCCATTGCCTGCATGGCTCTATAAACAATCTACATACGGGTCTCAATTTTTTCGTCCCAAAGTCTAACATTTCTAGCTCTCCAAATGCTCCAAAGAACCCAACAAAACACACTCAACTTGTGGCAACTCAACACAGAAGCAACCTTGAAAAACAGCTGAGGAAAACTTTCCACTTCCATAAGCATAGGAGATAGCATCTTCCACAGGTGCACCTTCTCCCAAAGATCGGACGCTCAATGGGCAATTAATAAAACAGTGCCAGCTATTTTCAATTACCCATAAGAAACACAAAGGGCAGGACAAGTGATCCCCTTCGCTTGTAGGTTATTACGGGTGGGGAGTACATTGCGACAAAGTCTCCAAAGGAAGACTTTAATTTTTTGAGGAACGTCCATGACCCAAATAACGCCCCATTCCCCCTCTCTATGCAGGTGAGTCAAATCCACAATTTTATCCATGCAAAGGTTGTACGCAGTTTTCACAGTATAGAAACCTTTTCTATTGGGTCACCACTTAACTAATGGGTATGAGTCAGATTTGTTTGTCAAGACTGCTATTGTGAATGTGTACGCAAAATGTAGGCAGATTAATGACGCGTATAAGATGTTCGAGAGAATGCCACAGAAGGATTTGGTTACTTGGAACACGCTGGTTTCAGGGTACGCGCAGAATGGGTTCGCCAGAAGAGCTTTGCAGTTGTTTTTGGAGATGCAGGAAGCTTGCCAAAAGCCTGGATGACTACAAGCTGAGATAACAGACAGACTGCTGGGTGTCTCTGGTTTCGATTCTTGTCCGGTTCGGGTGGCTATGGTGGAAGGGATTGCAGGACCACCTAAGCTTTCACAGCCCCTATTACTTAAATCCCATTGCGTGTTAACTATTTCTTTATCACTTGGGAATTGTGTTGCTCTTTCCTCTTCATAATAACCCTTTCAATATTCTAAATTTTCCGAGGCGACATGGGGAGAGAGAGGACGATTTCGTGAGAGAGCTGTGATTTTTTACAGGCAACTAGTTTAGTAAGTTAAAGGGGGCCATGGGCCAATTTTCACTACTTTGTAAAACACTGCAGCCCATCTATGTTTGGATGGATGGTTTAATAATTTACATTCCGGCAATGTCACGATCTTGACGCACATGAACAAATATTGCAGATTTCTCACATGGAATTGCAGAGGAGAATAACATAAGCCGCCAGCTGTGGGTGAGTAAAGTGGCTGTTATCTCAGCTTGTAGTCATTCAGGTCTTGTGGAAGAAGAAGAAGAAGGAGGAGGAGGAGGAGGAGGAGGAGGAGGAGGAGGAGGAGGAGGAGGAGGAGGAGGAGGAAACGGCAAACGGCATGCGTTTTGGAATGGATACTGACACATCAGCAATTAACCTACGGTCAAAGGTGGTCAACTGACAGAAGGACTAATCTGTCCCGATAAACACATTCTTAAGGACTAAATGGATAGTTTTTTTTGGATAGGGATTATTTCAAACCCGAGTGTTTTTCTCAGGGACCAAATTGGGGGTTTAGTCTTATGTAAATTTGGAACTTTTGTATAGTGTGTTGGAGAATAAAGTTTCATATTGGGTAAAATAAAGAAGGTTGTAATATATATAAGTTGGGAAGTTTCAATTATTGGGAAAAACTCAAGTCTTATATTTACTAGAGATAGTGTATCATAAGAAATGGACAATCCTCATCCCATGAGTTAGTTTTTATGATTGAGTTAGGTCCAAAATCTAATATGATATCAGATCTCATTTTAAAAAAAAAAATGAGCAAGTCACAACTGGACCACCGGTTGGTATTCAAATACTTCCCCTCAAGTCTGAAAATCTGATTGGTATTCAAATAATGTTGTTCTTAATCTACCAAAAAAATAATGTTGCTCTTTTATACGAATGATTTTATTGCTTTGCATATTTCTTCACGGTTAAATTGATCTTAATTTCAAAAATATCCACGAAATCAAATCATGCTTGATTGAAATTATTATTATTATTAGTAGTACAACTGAAGGTTTGTTTTCTTTTCTTTTTTTCCTTTATTATTTTGTCTCTTTTTGATTTTAAACTTTTGGTATTTTATATGATTATTTGGTTTTGATGAGCTAAAATATGAGGATTGATTTTAAATAACGATATTTGCTCTTAAACATAATGTTTCGGACTTTGTAGAATGACATCAACAATTACCTAAGTTAATGACATTGTTGCTGGAAGGATCGAATGGAAGATCAAGGTTCGTGTGATTTGTATGTGGAAACTAGCCGATTTCAAGGATCCTTTGCAAACCGGTAGTATTGAGATGGTTTTCCTTGATGAAAAAGTAGTTTTTTTTTCTGCATTAATGTATAAATGTATTTAATGCATTTTTTCCTTTTGTCGATGAATGTCTCACTGATATGTTCTTTTCTTTTCTTTTTTTAAATGGATGTCTAACAAGATACATGCTACAGTCAAATGTAGAATCATACCAAAGTTTGAGTCATATATGGAAGAATGTGCTGTCTATTTTGTTGAAAATTTTATGGTCGCTCAAAATGATTTGAAGTTCAAGACGTGAAGACATAAGTTTAAGCTGAATTTTATTTGTAGTATCGAGTGCAAAAAAATAGTAGATGACACAATACCAACTCTTCATTTCGATTTTGTGTCCCTTCCTGAAATCCTTTCTGATACCTGCCACGACTTTTTGTTTGGTTAGTATTTGTTTATTTAGAATTTTGATATGGTTTATTGTGTTTAAAAATATTTAAAATTACTGATATATTGTCTTTGTTTACCCTTGATTGTTAGATGTAACGGGACATGTTGTGGAGAAGGATGCCCTTAAGCAGATGGAAAAAAATGGAAAAAAATAAAAAACTAATAGAAATAGTACTTGAAGATTTGGAGTAAGTTATAGATTTTATAAAATGTGGTACACTTATAATTTTCTATATTTTTCTGTTCTCATTATCGAATATATCTAAAATATTCTGATTTTTATAAATGTTTAAGGTATGACTTATTATATTTTAAAAGAATCTTAGTTTTTACGCATAAGTTTTTATATGGATCAATACTAAAGATTTTTTAAAGCTTAAAAATTATATTCTTATCAATGAAATTTTTGCATATTGTCTTTTCTGAAATCATATAATATAAGATTTAAAAAAATATGGTGGTTGGTATGATATTTGTTGTCGTTAAGTTAGGAAAATTTCATTTTTTTATTTAATATATTATAAAATAATATATTTTCATTTTAGAATAAAAAATAAAATATGACTCCACTCAAGGTGACTTAAATTATGAAGCTTCAAATTAAATTAAATGATGTATATTGCATTTCTTTATTTTAACGAGTGTATGATGAGTGTGATTTCACCTCATATTTCATGTATATTTTGCATGCATTTTCGTATAGTTTAGGCATATTTAATTTGATTATTAGTTAGTTTTTATCTTGGAACAAGTGAGGCGATTTTGTGTGTTGTTTTGCAGGAATTTATGATTAAATGCCCAAGATTTAGCCATGATGAAGCTTGGATGAAGATTGAACCTGAAAAGAGAAGAAAATGAGCCAAGCAGAGCCCATCACGGCCTAGCCGTGATGGAGCAATACTGAAGAGAAAGAAGCCAAAAGTCAGAAGCTGTCACGGCCGTGACAGACCAATTGGTGAAGGCAGAAGCGATCACGGCCTAGCCGTGATGAATATCACGGCCGTGATGCTCCAGAATTTGAAAGCGCGCCCAAGGCAGAACCCGTCACGGCCTGGCCGTGATGGCCATCACGACCGTGACGCACGCCTAAGTTATAAAAAAACCTCTGGGCAGAACAGAAAGAGTATCTTGGAACCCTAAAACATACTCTCTGGATGCTGTGGCTGCTGTGGATCCTCCCAAGGAGTTCTTTCCTTCCCTCATCTCTATTTCTTTTCTTTTGTTTATCTCTTTGATTATGTGTAGCTAAACTCCCTCTTGTTGGGGTTAGATGATGGCTTTTCTGAACTTGGTTGTTTCATGATTTGGTTGTAATACAAATTCCTTTTTCTTTATGAGTATTTGATTCCATGCTTAATGCTTTCCTAGGTTTGATCATCCTTGGAATGTTTTGTTGTTTTGATAGACAATTGAAAGATTGATGTTAAGGCATGTTCATGAATCAAATGCCAAGTAGTTCATGAACCTAGACATAGGTCTTGGGGTGCTTGCAATCTTATGAATCTTGACTCTTAATGCAAATTCTCATGTTAATCCACCTATGACATTAGGGTTTAATTTGGGATTTTAGGCTCATTCCACCTAAGACATTAGGGTTTGAGTAATTGTGAAGATTTAATTGTCATAATTGAATTAGGAATTGTGTTATTTACCATTTCATTGCAATCAAGGGAGGATTAATATAGTCTAACCCTGACAATTTCATCCATTTGTTATCACATCTCTTTTGCCTGTTAAGTGTTTGTTAAAATTCCTAAAAGAACAAAAACATTTATTTCTTGTTTGTTTCTGTTGCATGTTAGAACTCCCTTCCATCCAAACACGATCGCCTAGATAGTAGTCCAATTTACGAAGTGGTACTTGTCCACGATCCCTGAGAACGATATCCGGTCTCACCACCATATTACTTGTTTGCAACTAGGTATACTTGCCGAAATCGTATCAATTTTTTGGCGCCGTTGTCGGGGATCGGTGTGCCAATATCACGAGTACCAAAGAGGACTCCTAATTTAGACATTTTTTTTTCTGTTTTCTATTTTTTTTCCTGTTTTCCTTGTAACTGCATAACTGTCCACTTTTAGCTTGACTTGTGCTTGCTATATTTGTTGCTGTTCTACTCTGTTTGTTCCTTGTATGCGAGGTACAATAGACCCAGGTGAACTTCAATTCGACCCTGAGATCGAGAGACTTTGTAGAAGGAATATAAAGGAAGCCAAGGCAAGAGAGAACAGAGGAGAAGCATCTTCTAGAGTACAAGTGGAGTTACCAAGTGTGCAAGAACCGTAAGTTGAAGTATCAATTGTCACCATGGCTGACAACAACGAACAAAGGAGGACAATGGGGGACTATACTTCCCCTAAAGTCGATAGATGTGGAACTCCAATTGTTAGACCTGCAGTGACTTGTAACAACTTTGAAATCAAGGCATCACTTCTCAACCTTGTGCAGCAAAATCAGTTTGGAGGTTTGGAGAGTGAAGGCCCTCATTCTCACATTGGCACATTTATTGAGTTGTGTGACACTATCAAGCTGAATGGAGCTTCCGACGAGGCTATTCGTTTAAGGATCTTCCCTTTCTCTTTGAGGGATAGAGCTAAGTCATGGCTTCAATCCCATCCTCATGGGAGCATCATTACTTGGAATGATTTGGTGAGCAAGTTCTTATCGCATTTCTTCGCTCCATAAAGAATGATCAAGTTGAGATCGGAGATCAATGCTTTTGCACAGAGGGATGGTGAATCGCTTTATGAAGCATGGGAGAGGTTCAAATCTTTGCTTACCGCTTACCCAAATCATGAGTTGGAAACATGGCAGCAAGTTGCAACCTTTGTCAATGGGCTCAACCGAAATTCCAGAAGTATGATTGAAGCGGCTACAGGTGGAACATTGAGTCAAAAGACACCCGATGAATCAAAGGCCTTGATTGAAACTATGGCTAATAATGTTTATCAAATGCCTAGTTAACGATCATTAGTCAAGAGAGGTGTTTTGGAGCTTGATGAAATTGGTGCTCTTAAGGCGCAAATGGCCATTCTTACCAAGCAATTGGGGTCCGTTCAACTACAAAATTCTCAATTACAAGCGGTCCAAGTTCAAGCTGCCTCAGTGTGTGATTTATGTGGAGGTAACCATGCTAACGACAACTGTGAAATTAGTGTGGTTGGAGGTTCTGGGCAAGAATAAGTGAATTACATGGGAAACCAAGGGCCTAAGCATGATCCTTTCTCTAATACCTACAATCCTGGGTGGCGTAGCCATCCTAACTTTGGTTGGAGACAAGGGCAAGGCTCAAGTTCTCAAGCAAAGCCTCCTCAAGAGAATTCAAGCAAATTGGAGAATATCCTAGCCCAATTCATGCAATCAACTTAAGATAATATGAAGAATCAAAATGCCTCCATCAAGAATCTAGAACACCAAATAGGTCAATTGGCAAAGAAAATGACGGAGAGACCTCAAGGACAATTGCCGGGAGATGCAGAGAAAAATCCAAAGGAGGATTGCAAGGCAATTACTACAAGAAGTGGGAAAGTGATGGTTCCTCAAGACAAAGAGAGAGAAGAAAGGAGAATTGGTGAGGGAGTTGATAAGGTGATCGTTGAAGATGTAACCAATGAAGAACCAGAGACTTCCCAAGCCACTACCTCTAGTCCTATTGTTATTGAAGTTGAAGAACCACAGAGGGAAAAATTGGTGGATGAAGAGTTTGCAAGAAAGAAGACTAAAAGGCAAGTTCTTGAAGAAGTTGACAATCCTAAGGAGTTGCCACTGTATTTCAAGATACCCTATCCTCAAAGGTTGAAGGAGGCAAAGGATCAACAATTCTCTAAGTTCTTGGATGTGTTCAAAAAGCTGCAAATCAACATCCCTTTTGCCGAAGCTCTTCAACAAATGCCTTCCTATGCTAAGTTTATGAAGGAGATTCTTACTAACAAGAGGAAGTGGAAGGAGGAGACGGTCATGCTCACGAAAGAATGTAGTGCCATACTCCAAAGGAAGTTACCGGTGAAGATGAAGGATCCGAGTAGCTTTACCATCCCATGTACTATTGGTCATTTAAACATTGGAAGAGCCTTGTGTGATCTTGGTTCAAGTATCAACCTTATGCCTCTCTCCATTTTCAAGAAGTTGGGAATTGGTGAAGTCAAGCCAACCGGGATTTCTCTCCAATTGACGGATCACCCCATTACGTATCCTTATGGTGTAGTGGAGGATTTATTGGTTAAAGTAGACAAGTTCATCTTCCCGGTAGATTTTGTGGTGTTGGATATAGGGAAGATAGTGAGACTCCATTGATTCTTGGAAGACCATTCCTAGCCACGGGTAGGGCTTTGATCGATGTAAATCAAGGGGAGTTGGTGCTTAGAGTCCAAGATGAAAAGGTCACCTTCAATGTTTTTGAAGCAATGAGACATTAAGTGACAAAGATACATGTATGCGTGTGGACCTTGTTGAATCATTGACTGACAAGAGTGCGCAACAAACTTTTGAAGATTCATTGGAAGCGGCTCTTATGGGTGAGAATATAGAAGAAGAGGTATGTGAGGAAGAAGTTGAGTTCATGGTTAAATCGCTTGGGGCTTGTCTAGTTTAGAATATTGATGAAGACAAGGTTGTGGAGGATGTGCGGATTGAAGACAAGGGTGAACCACCTGTGCTAGAGTTGAAAGAACTTCCATCTCATCTCCGTTATGCTTTCCTTGGAGTGAATTCTTCATTCCCGGTGATCATTAGTAGCGGAATGAACTCTTTGGAGGAAGAGAAATTGTTGAGAGTGCTTAGAGAGCACAAATCCGCAATTGGGTGGTCTATGTCCGACTTGAAAAGGATAAGTCCCTCATTTTATATGCACAAAATCCTTTTGGAGGAAAACTTCAAGCCGGTTAGACAACCCCAAAGAAGACTCAACCCAAACATGAAAGAAGTTGTAAGGAAGGAGGTTGTGAAGCTTTTGGATGCGGGAATAATCTATCCAATCTCCGATAGTCCATGGGTGAGTCCGGTCCAAGTTGTTCCTAAGAAAGGGGGGATGACAGTTGTTGCAAACGATAAAAATGAACTCATCCCCTCAAGGACCGTTTCTGGATGGAGAGTGTGTATTGATTACAGAAGATTGAATGAGGCCACCAGAAAAGATCATTTTCCCTTGCCTTTCATTGATCAAATGCTAGAGAGGTTGGCGGGACATGCCTTTTATTGCTTCCTTGATGGATACTCAGGGTATAACAAAATTGTGGTTGACCCAAAGGACCAAGAGAAGACAGCTTTCACTTGTCCCTATGGTGTCTATGCATACCGGAGGATGCCATTCGGGTTGTGTAGTGCACCCGCCACTTTTCAAAGGTGCATGCTTTCCATATTCTCTGATATGACTGAAAAATTCATTGAGGTATTTATGGATGATTTCTCTGTGTTTGGTAATTCTTTTGATGATTGTCTGAAAAATCTTGCATGTGTTTTGAAAAGATGCCAAGAAACTAACCTTGTCCTAAACTGGGAAAAATGTCATTTCATGGTTAGGGAAGGTATAGTTCTTGGTCATAAGATTTCATCATGGGGGATAGAAGTTGATAAGGCAAAAATTGAAGTAATTGAAAAACTTCCCCCTCCCATAAATGTAAAAGGTGTTAGAAGCTTCTTAGGGCATGCGGGTTTCTATAGAAGATTTATAAAAGACTTTTCAAAGATTGTGAAACCCTTGTGCAAACTTTTGGTAGTTGATACTCCTTTTGTGTTTGATGATGATTGCATGCATGCTTTCCAACTTTTAAAGGAAAAACTCACCACCGCACCGGTCATTGCACCTCTAGATTGGAGTTTACCATTTGAGTTAATGTGTGATGCAAGTGACTATGCGGTGGGAGCCATTTTGGGTCCGAGGAAAAATAAAGTGTTGCATGTTATTTACTATGCCAGTCGTGTGCTAAATGATGCTCAATTGAACTATAACACGACTGAAAAAGAATTGCTTGCTGTGGTTTTTGCATTTGATAAGTTTAGATCTTACTTGATTGGCTCTAAAACTACTGTCTACACTGATCATTCTGCTTTGAAGTATCTCATGACTAAACAGGATGCCAAGCCAAGGCTCATTAGGTGGGTACTACTGCTCCAGGAATTTGATTTAGATATAAAGGACAAGAAAGGAGTGGAGAATGTGGTAGCCGACCATTTGTCTAGGCTTCCACAAGCAGATATTCAAGCAAAAGATGAGCTGCCAATTCAAGAAGAATTCCCGGATGAGAGGTTGTTTATGGTACAAGTGGCACCTTGGTTTGCGGACATTGCAAATTACAAGGCCGCCAACAAGATTCCGAAGGACTTCAATGCATAATAAAGAAAGACGCTCATCCATGACTCTAAATACTATGTATGGGATGAACCTTACCTTTTCAAAAGAGGTTCGGATGGAATTCTGAGAAGATGTATTCCGGAAGAAGAGGTTAATGGGGTTTTGACTCACTGCCACAACTCACCTTATGGAGGACACTTTGGTGGTGAGAGAACCGCCATGAAGGTCTTGCAAAGTGGTTTATTTTGGCCCACCATTTTCAAAGACTCCAGAGCTTGGGTGATGAAGTATGATAAGTGTCAAAGAACCGGAAGCATATCCAGGAGAAATGAGATGCCCTTGAAGGGTATTTTAGAAGTGGAGCTCTTTGATGTGTGGGGGATCGACTTCATGGGTCCTTTCCCATCATCCTACAAAGAATTCAATGCAGTGCTTGCCAAGTTTGGGGTCAATCATAAAGTTGTCATACCATACCGCCCGCAAACCAGTGGGCAAGTGGAGTTGTCTAATCGGGAATTGAAGAGGATCTTGGAGAAAACAGTGAACAATGCTAGGAAAGATTGGGCAAAGAAGCTGGATGATGCACTTTGGGCCTATCGGACTGCATATAAAACACCTATTGGTATGTCACCTTACCAATTAGTGTTTGGAAAATCATGTCACCTTCCGGTAGAGCTCCAACATCGTGCTTTTGGGGCAGTGAAGACCTTGAACTTTGATACGAAGCTGGCCATGGACAAGAGACTGCTACAATTGAATGAGTTGGATGAATTCCGACTCTTGGCATATGAGCGTGCAAGGATCTATAAGGAAAGAACAAAATTTTGGCATGATAAGTACGTTCTTCCCAAGCATTTTGAAGAAGGCCAATCAGTTTTGCTCTTTAATTCACGTCTCAGGCTATTTCCGGGCAAGTTGAGATCAAGGTGGTCGGGTCCATTCTATGTCAAGTCAGTTTCTCCATTTGGTGCGGTTGAATTGGTAGATCCATCGTCCGGAGACACTTTCACTATTAATGGGCAAAGGCTCAAGCACTACCTTGGAGGAGACTTTGATCGTCAAGTAGTCTCCATCCCTCTTAAAACACCCTCTTAGAGGTCATCTGTCCGTCAAGCTAGTGGCATTAAAGAAGCGCTTATTGGGAGGCAACCCAAGTTTCTTTTCCTTTTCCATTGTTTTTGATTTCAACTCTTGAATAATTTGAGAAGATCAAAAGATTTGTTAATAGGTTTGTTAAGTGTTTTCAGGGTAAGAAGGAAGGAGAAACAAAAAGGGCATGGAGAAACAAAGTCAGTAACCATCACGCCCAGGCCGTGACACTGGTCACGGTCGTGATGAGCTTAATGTGAAGACCAGAAAGGATCACGGCCCAGCCATGATACCCATCACGGGTGTGATGGAAGGACCTAGAAGATCAGAGAGCATCACGGTCTAGCCGTGATGTAGGCCACGACCGTGACAGGCCACCCCTATGGACCAGAAAGCATCACGGCCTGCCCGTGAGGAGCATCACGGCCGTTACACAATTTGTAGCCTATCTTTGCCTAGGCGTGTGAGCCAACACCCGCTACCGCCTCGGTGAATTGTTCCAATTTTTTCTCCTCTCTCTCCGACTTTATTTTTTTACATTGAGGACAATGTAAATTTTTAAGCTTGGGGTAGGAGTAACCTTTTTGGTAATTTTTTGAATTTTTGCATTGTAAATATTGCATTCATATAGGCATAGTTTTGCATGATCACATGATTCGATTACCCCCCTGCTTAGATTATGCATCCGATTGTGAGAACTTAGTGCCAATTAAATTGAGATATTGAATTTTTGAACCCAATTTTTTTATTCTTGTGATAAGGCTACAAATAAAAATGCTTGAGATGATCTTTGATAGTTGATAATTAGCATGTGGTTCCGAAGATTTGTGTTTCTCATTGATTTTTGAACTACTAAATGTGAGAATTTTGAGCCGAAAAGGGGTACTCACTAAATTTACCCCATTCGTTGTGATAGAGTGTTATTCCTCTTGGATTGTATTTCTCTAGAACTTGACCTGAAACCGTTTCAAAGCTTAAAAATTTTTGAAAACATTTTTGAAAATAATTGAGGTACTAGGTATTTTTCCGGCCTTCTGAGCTTTGATTGACTAAATACTACCCCTTAGTTGCCCAATTTTGAGTCTGAAAGAATAAAATACTTTTCTTGGTACCTTGAATCACTTTGATGAATACGATTGGTATGAAACCTTTTAAAGTATTACAAAAAGGGTAAAAGGTAGTTGAAAAAGTATGGGATGAGAAAGTTAGAAAAAAGATTTCTCTTGAATTGAAAATCTCCTCTTCTCCAAAAAAAAAAAGTAAAAAAAAAAGAGAGTATAGAGAAGGGGATGACAAAAGAAAGTGAGAAGTAAAATGAAAATAAAGAAAGAAAGGTGGAAGAACGAATCAAACCCAACAAGGTATTTTAGAAGGTGTCGTGTTGTGCAATGCTTGATATTTTGTGTAGCCTTCTTGAAAATTCATTTTCTTGATTTCCCCACCTAACGATTAATCCCATGGCCCTGTTACAACCAAAGTAAAAGACCTCTTGATTCTTAATTGTTTTCATTAATAAAGTAGAGGTTTGGTTGATAGTCAAGCTTATGCCAGAATTCATTCCTTGAGGAAATTGAGTGAATTGTTGTATATCCCTAAACACTTGAGTGAGGTGAGAAAGAGTGCCCGAATCAGTGAGAATATGAGTCTAGGAAACCTAAGCTCTAATTGGACTTGAAATTAATTGTCTCTTGGTGGATTATTTGAAAATGCCTGTCACTTGGATTAGTTTCTCGGGTTCTTGGTTCACTATCCATGCTTTGATTTTTGTTTCTTCTGGCCTTGGTGATTGCTTGAGGACAAGCAAAGTCTTAAGCTTGGGGTGATTTGATGAGTGTGATTTCACCTCACATTTCATGTACATTTTGCATGCATTTTCGTATAGTTTAGGCATATTTAATTTGATTATTAGTTAGTTTTTATCTTAGAACATGTGAGGCGGTTTTGTGTGTTGTTTTGCAGGAATTTATGATTAAATGCCCAAGATTTAGCCATGATGAAGCTTGGATGAAGATTGAACCTGAAAAGAGAAGAAAATGAGCCAAGCAGAGCCCATCACGGCCTAGCCGTGATGACCATCACGGCCGTGATGGAGCAATACTGAAGAGAAAGAAGCCAAAAGTCAGAAGCTGTCACAGCCTAGCCGTGATGGCTATCACGGCCGTGACAGACCAATTGGTGAACGCAGAAGCGATCATGGCCTAGCCGTGATGAATATCACGGTCGTGATGCTCCAGAATTTGAAAGCGCGCCCAAGGCAGAACCCGTCACGGGCTGGCCGTGATGGCCATCACGGCCGTGACGCACGCCTAAGTTATAAAAAGACCTCTGGGCAGAACAAAAAGAGTATCTTGGAACCCTAAAACATACTCTCTGGCTGCTGTGGCTGCTGTGGATCCTCCCATGGAGTTCTTTCCTTCCCTCATCTCTATTTCTTTTCTTTTGTTTATCTCTTTGATTATGTGTAGCTAAACTCCCTCTTGTTGGGGTTAGATGATGGCTTTTCTGAACTTGGTTGTTTCATGATTTGGTTGTAATACAAATTCCTTTTTCTTTATGAGTATTTGATTCCATGCTTAATGCTTTCCTAGGTTTGATCATCCTTGGAATGTTTTGTTGTTTTGATAGACAATTGAAAGATTGATGTTAAGGCATGTTCATGAATCGAATGCTAAGTAGTTCATGAACCTAGACATAGGTCTTGGGGTGCTTGCAATCTTATGAATCTTGACTCTTAATGCAAATTATCATGTTAATCCACCTAAGACATTAGGGTTTAATTTGGGATTTTAGGCTCATTCCACCTAAGACATTAGGGTTTGAGTAATTGTGAAGATTTGCTTGTCATAATTGAATTAGGAATTGTGTTATTTACCATTTCATTGCAATCAAGGGAGGATTAGTATAGTCTAACCCTGACAATTTCATCCATTTGTTATCACATCTCTTTTGCCTGTTAAGTGTTTGTTAAAATTCCTAAAAGAACAAAAACATTTATTTCTTGTTTGTTTCTGTTGCATGTTAGAACTCCCTTCCATCCAAACACGATTGCCTAGATAGTAGTCCAATTTGCGAAGTGGTACTTGTCCACGATCCCTGAGAACGATATCCGGTCTCACCACCTTATTACTTGTTTGCGACTAGGTATACTTGCCGAAATCGTATCAGTGTAACATGTTCAAATGATATTATGATAGAAACAAGAATGGTACATGTAGTCTATGGGGAGAATATGCTAAGGAGATGCACACCTACTTCGACAAAGATGATTTCATTCATCCTGTTATAGTGATTCTAGAAATGTGTAGAGAAAGTATTTTTAATGGTACATTATCTTTTATATAATTTGTGTTTCTCATTCTTTAGATGCAGTCGTGTTATATTTGATTTTCTTAATCGTGGATGACATTATTCTTTGTTTGGGACATTGGGTATAGCAAATGCTTTTAATGGTACAAAGTTGCTTATTAATCCAAATATCACACAAGTATCTGAATATAAGCAGAAGTATGTATCATGCTGTTTAATTTTAATTTGTTGCTTTCTGCATGATTAAACTGATTATACCGATATGTTCTTTATATTTATTTTTAATTTTTACAGATTGGAAAATGGAAATGTTTCTCTCAATCAAGTTGTAAGTCATACCTCCGTACACATTACAGTTTCCTTATAAGGCGTGTAACAAGTGCAATAAAAAGGTTAAGCAAGAAGGATCCAAATACAAATCTCACAAATGTAACAAGAGTGTTGTCCCAGTTCCCAAGTATTAAATTTTATTTTTTTTAATTTTTAATCCAAATACATGGATCAACTTTTTAATTTCTTTTTGTTTTGTAGGTTCAAGCTACAGGTTAAACTAATTGATAATGCCATATCAACTACTTTTGTATTGTTTGATAATGTCGTATTTGACTATATAGGAAAGACAGCGGCTTCTTTGGTTACTTCAATGGCTAAGGTCCAAAAAATTGTAACAACAACAAATATTGGAATCTTCTTTTAGTTTTAGTTTTTGAGTATCAACTTGAGTACAATAGAATATTAACATGGTTTTTTTTGTGTAGGGAAAAGAAACTGATGTTTACCCTGCTGAATTTGACTCATTGTTTGATAAACTTTTGTTATTCAAGGTAGAAATTAGTCGGTCAAACATTGAAAGCAACTGGCAAAGTTACACGGTAAAAAAAATGTCTGGTGATGAGGAGTTAATTGAATAGTTTAAAAAACTTCATTCGATCAAGGTTATTCATTAGCCTATGTGAATTGTTTTCTTTCGTTTAACGTTTATGGTTTCCTCCTTAATGACTACATTATTCCTGTTCTAGAGCTATGATGAAGATGAGGTTTGGGTTAAGGTGCACCGCCCAATTTATCCACCACCCACTACACCACCCATGTGGCAAGTTTTGGGCCAATGAAATTACCACATGAGCTAGTCAAAATTTCAAATACAATCATGTATTTGTACTTAATATAAATACGGTATATTATAATATAGTATATATATTTTTGTATTTGCATTTTTGCCCATAATATATTTATTGTTTTTTTATATATCCAAAAAAATTACTGTTTATGAAAAAATAAAATCAAATATTTAACTTACTTTCAATTTGAAAAGTCAAATGGCCACATGTACAAGGGATTGGTGGAGCTTTTGACATATGGGTGGTGTAATGGATGGTATACCACGTGAGTAGTGCACCATAGCCTTAACCTGAAGATGATGATGTTGGTACCAAGAATTCGCCCTCTCCACAAGTAGATGACAATTCCAAGGTCACATCTTATTATATAAATAAGATATATAATTGCATGTGGAAAATATTTGATATACTGTGATATGAACTCAAAGGACATTTTAATTGACCGCAGGTTATTGAAGATTCTGTCAATAATTTCGAAACAAATAGGTCGCAGTGGGGACAACATGATTCTGAGGTAAGTATCAAATACAATCCTATACAACATATAATGCATTGATCATATAGGTTATGTATTAAATTTTAACTAATTTTTCTATTTCTATACTTTTTAGGAGTGTTATGAAGATGATCTGTCTCACACTCCTCCATGCAAGAAAGGTGAAAATAGATCATATGATGATATGGATGTATCTTCCAAGTTTGAAGATGGTGAAACACAGACATCTAGCACAAAAATTCCAAGGATTGTTGTCATCAAATAGGAACCAAGTAAATTTGTGTTGGAGTTTTATTTGAGAATTTGTGGCCTTTTTAATTTAAAGTTTTATTACTTAATTAGATGGGATGGTCCTGATACTTTTCGCCATTAACTTTTAAGTTAACTTTCAGAATTTTCAGAAGATATTTGTTTAATATATTTTACATTATGGTTGGAGTTTGTTATTTTATCTTTCGGATTGGTCTCAATTGTTCAATGACAAACCATATATTTGGTTGTGTTATTTTTTCTGCTTTTCCAAATTCCATACTTAGGTTTTTGTTTTACTGTAATAAATAAGCTTTACTAAGGATCGAAATCAACTACCTTAATGATACTTTGATAAACATGCATACAGTCTTGCCTCCCTTTGTACTTTCCTATATATAATATGTGAGTGTAAGTAACATGTGACCTTTGAGACAAAAAAGAGAGGGAAAAAAACTTAAAGATAGGCTCTATAATGAGTATTAATGAAATATGTGTTAATTGAGTATTAATGCAATTTGTGACAGATCCTTTCAAAGGTATCTTATGTGTTTATCTTATTTGTTTTTTCCAATTTGGAGAATTGATAAAATAAATGGAATTATCTATATTATTGGTTGTCTTATCATAAAATATCTAAAACTAAAACAATTGATAAATTTATTAAATTCAATTTTATTTTGTTGTACGTGAATCTTCATGTTACGTTTATATGGGATGAAGCACAAGCGCTGCTTTGAACCCGTTGACAGAACATTTAGGGATATACTTCGATTTTATAATGTGATAGTTTGAATGTGATTTTAGGCAAATTCTTTCGGTCATTCCGAAGGGGACAAGACAAGATGTTGTTCATGCAACTATTAATGCTTCATACCTCTGGCAATTTTGTTGTATCCTAACTTTAAGTAAGAACAAGAGACTTCAGTGTGGTTCTTCTGGTATTAGTGTTGAAGACATGAAAAAATTCTCAGATTGGATATTGAGAATCGGGGAAGGCACCATCGGTCAAATCAATGATGATGGAGAGGTTTTCATTGATATACCGGATGACATATTGATTACAAATTCGGGTGACCCCCTCGCTTCTATTGTGGATAGTACTTTTCCATCCCTTTTGGAGAATATGAATGATCCAACATTTTTTCAACATAGGGCTATTTTAGCACTAAAAAATGTTGTTGATAAGTTGAATGATTATATGATGTTGATCCCTGGGGAAATGAAAACTTATTTGAGTCTTGACAGCCCATGCTCCCTTAGTGGAAATGTTGATAGGCCAGATGATTTTCATACTCCTGAATTTTTGAATACCATTACTTCATCAGGAATTCCTGTAACACCCTGATTTTTTTACTTTCTAAGATCGATATAAATATAAATAAACGTTTATATTTTTATCTGAAATTTAGAAAATGATTTTGGGAAAATCAAAGTCATATTCATATTATACTTATTTTTATAAGTATACGGTGAAGTTTGAATCGCTTGCCAAGTATTTTTGTTTCTTTCAAGTACAACCAAATGAAAGCTGGAAATGTGAGAGGTTTGAAGCTGGTTTAAGGTCCGAAATTAAAGAATCCGTACTACCATTACAACTTAGAAATTTTCAAGATCTAGTCGAGATCAGTAGGAAGATAGAGCAGGTGAGGAAAGGAAGAGATAATAGAAGGAATGTGATGAGTGTGATTACACCTCATATTTCTTTATCATATTGCATGCATTTTCATATAGTTTAGGCATTTTTAATTTGATTTTTGTGAGTTTTTACCTTGGAACGGGTAAGGTGGTTTTGTGGTGTTTGTGTGCAGGAATTGAAGATTAAAATGCTCAGGATCAGTTATGTTGGAGCTTGCATGAAGACGGAGCTTGAAAAGCAAGAAAAATGAGTCAAACGGAGCCCATCACGGCATAGCCGTGACATCCATCACGGCCATGATCGAGCAAGGCTAAAAAAAAAGAACGCAAAAGTCAGAATCTATCACGGCCAGGCCGTGATGGCCATCACGGCGGTGACAAGCCAGCCAATACCAAGTTTTCCATGACAGAATCTGTCACGGCCTGGCCGTGACAGGTATCACGACCGTGATGCGTAAAATCTGGGATTTTGATTTGTTTTTTTATAATCTGATTTGTAATTGCTTTAATCCCAAGTTATCCTACATTACAAATAGGACTCAACGGCTCGAAAATAGGAGCTCTTGGCTGCTACCCTAGGCAAAAATTAGGATTTCTCTTCTTCTCAATTTCTTCTCTTCTCTTAGGATTTCTATGTTTTTATTATTCAAGGTTGCTATGAATATGGCAATGCGTGAGTAGTTGTTTTTATTTCTAGGAATTGGGGCTATACCCATGACTCGTTTTATGTGATGAATTGACGTTTTGCTTCTTGTTAATTTCAATTTTGCTTTCGATTTAATTCCTGTTGCATGAATTACTTGTGAATTTGGTATGCATTTATTTGCACGTCATAGATATTCTAAGGATGAACCTTGCGCTTAGGTATTGGATCTATAAGGGTGAGTCATATAGGTGACTCACAAGTGTCATGATTGCTTTTGAGGTGAAATTACTATAATGTCCCTAAGTTGTTATTTTATCACCAAAATGCCATTATGTAAGATTACCATTTTGTTCATCAAAATTCATGCTTGGACCTTTTTGCCCCTAGTTGGCACGACCAAACCCCTCCAAATGAGCCCATTCTCACTTCTATTTAAGGCCAAGGTCATCTTCATCACCATGCTTTCATCATTTTTACAAAAACTATAAGTTTCCATAAGCTTACTTTGTGAAGCAACTTGGTGATTCCTTGCCCATTTTTCAATTCCAAGAGGTAAGTCATGATCCTCATAGTCATTTAAATATATGTTCTTTACATATTTTCATGATTCAATGCCTTATTCAATTTTCCAATTTCTAGATCTAGAAACTTTGAAATTGTCTAGAAAATCATAGAAAAATCCTAAATATATTGAAGTTGACACAGGAAAACACAAGAAGAGAGGGTTGAATTGTGTTTCTTAACAGATTTTCGAATAAGTCTTTTCTCAAACCTTTTACAAGCAAAACAATAAAAATAACACACAAACAGGAAAACGTTTTTGAAGAGTTAATAAACTCAGATTCAGAACTGTTAGATTCAATGAC
Source organism: Sophora flavescens (assembly GCA_030762895.1). NCBI lineage: Eukaryota > Viridiplantae > Streptophyta > Magnoliopsida > Fabales > Fabaceae > Sophora > Sophora flavescens. Next base: position 250,816,498 of record CM061063.1, on the reverse strand, counting down.
TTAAAGATTTTGAAATATGACAAATACAACTTAATGTGTATGCAAGTGTTTTTAGTGTCAAATTGTAAAGACGGGTATCAAGCAATATTCAACAAGTTCAGTGAGCAATCAAAGGAGAATATTCAAGGAAGAACTTGGAGGAATCAAAGAGCAAGGACGAAGATCAAGGAATCATCAAGACAAGAGCTTAACAAAGCAATTAGTGTTAAGTCTTAGATGATTTGTAAGAGATGAAATCTCTTATTCACAAATAAGCTCAATTTAAAAAGATGCATGAAAGAAAATCATTTTTCGTAACCTGCATTAAAATGAATAAGTTTTCGTAAATATAAATGATTTTTGAAATAAGATTTCAAAGCGCTCGTCCAACACTGAAATAATATAAGCACTCGTCCAACACTGGGAATAGTAAAAACTGGCGTCCAAGAAAGTGATAGAAGCTCATGTCTACTAAAGTGACAGAAGCTCACGTCCACTAAAGTGATACAAGCACATGTCCACTAAAGTGATACAAGCGCACATGCCCTAAAGTGACACAAGTGCTCGTCCACACAAGTCTTTGGACTTGCTAAGATCTTAATGAGAAGCTCCGTCCACTGACATGGCATATGGATCTCGTCTACTAGTTGCAGCACATCCAATTACTTTGTGTTAGTACTCCCGTCTACTGACGTGGCAAATGGACGCAATTATTTTTTTCAAGATGGACTCGACTATTTTTTCCAAATGGACGAGGCTATTTTTCCAAATGGACTCGATTATTTTATGGATCAAATGAATACTTAAATAACATATACGAATATCATAACATATCACAGTTTTACAAAATCGTTTTGAGAAATCAATTGTGAAAATCATTCATCGTCTTTATTGAGCGTACTGAGAAAAGAGTGTTTCAATACTCATAAGTATTTCAATTTGTTTATCTGACTACTGAGAGTTAGGAATCAACTTTTGTTTTTACTTTTGATTGTAAAGAGAGAGGAAGTCTCTCTGAGTGATTAGGGTGAGGTATCCCTAATGTTGAACATTGAGGCTCTTCACAAGAGTGTGGTATCTCGAGGTGAATGAGTGCTCTGTGGTGTGAAGGTTTTTCAAGCTACCTGGTAAAGCTTGTGTGTTAGTGTGTGAAATCCCACAGGTGGAGTGGGGACTGGATGTAGGTCACAGTGGAGATGACTGAACCAGGATAAATCTCGTTGTGTGGTATCCCTAAACTCAAACTCCTTTACTTTCTGTTTATGTTCAAGAACCTGCAACTTTGATGTTTAAAGTTCAATATAATTTATGTTCTTGATCTGTATAAACTGTATTTTGTTATTACTGAGTTATTAAACTCGAACCTATTCTGAATCTTTCTGAATTAATTTTTCTTATCATCATCACCTTCTATTCAAGTTTTTGTAAAAACCCTTATCGATTTTGTAAAATATCCTGAGAACACTAATCCCCTCCCCAACTCTGATTTATAAAGCTTATTTAACAGGTATAAGAGTATGGTTTCCAATGACTGTCTGAATGAAGTGACTTCCCTTACACGCCCGCCTGCCTTCAATGGATCTGAGTATATCTATTGGAAGGAAAGAATGTTAATCTTTCTTGAGGTAGCAGGTGTTGACATATGGGATGCAGTAGAGAATGGACCATTTGTCCCCGCCACTATAGATGCTAATGGTGCTCCAAGAAATAAGCCTAAAACTGAATGGAATGAGGATGATAAGAAAAGAATTCAATATAATGCTCGTGCTAAGAATATTATAACATCTGCTTTAAGCCGTGATGAGCTTTTCAAGGTTTCAAATTGCAAATCAGCAAAGGAGATGTGGGATACATTGCAAGTAACACATGAAGAAACCTTAGATGTCAAAAGAGCAAGAATGGACACCCTTACACATGAGTATGAGCTGTTCAGAATGAATCGAGGAGAACCTATGACTGAAATGCAAAAGAGATTCACACACATCGTAAATCAATTGGCTGGTCTTGGAAAAGCAATATCAAATGAGGATCAAGTTAACAAAGTGATGAGATGCTTGAGCAGAGAATGGCAACCTAAAGTCACTGCAATCTCAGAATCCAGAGATCTCTCATCAATGACCATTGCCACACTGTTTGGAAAATTGCAAGAACATGAATTGGAGTTGAACAGACTAAATGAGAGTGAAGAAACTGATAAAAGAAAGAAGGGGTTGGCTCTGAAATCACAAGTCAGAGAAGCAGAAGACAGTGATGATGATGATTCATCACAAGAAGCACAATTCGAAGAAGAGATGGGATTGCTAGTTAGAAAGTTCAAGAACTTCCTAAATAAGAAAGGCAACTTCAAAAGAAAGCCATCCACTTTTCCAAAAAGAAACTTCAGCAAAGGTGATAACTCTTCCAACAACATCACATGCTTTGACTGTGGAAAGATTGGCCGCATGAAGCATGACTGTCCAAAGCTGCAAAAGAAGGACAAAACTGAAAAATTTGACTCAAAGGACAAGAAGTGGAGAAAGCCAAGAAAGGCCTACATTGGTTGGGATGATAATGATCTAGATTCCACTAAAGAATCTGAATCTGAGGAGGCAAACTTGTGCTTGATGGCCAGAAATGATAGTGATTCAGAAAGTGAAGTAAGTTCTGATTATCAACCTTCTTATGATGAATTGCAAAATGCTTTTGAAGAACTTCATAAAGAATCCATTAGACTTGCTAGATTGCTGAATAAGTCTAAGAAAACCATCACATGCTTAGAGGAGAAAACTTCTGTTTTAAACAAAGAGGTAAATACATTAAAAACAGAAAATTGTGCTTTAAAAGAAAAACTAGCTACTATTTTATATGCATCTATATGTGATAAATGTCCTAAGTTGGAGAAACATATAAATCATTTGAATGGTGATCTATCTAGAATTACTAGTGATAATGAAATCTGGAATGCATCTTGTTGTACATCGACTAAAGAAGTTGAAAATTTGAAAAATGACTTAGGCAAGTTCACAAATGGTAGAGATAATTTGGATGCATTGTTAAGACAGCAAAAATGTGTTTATGATAAGGCTGGAGTAGGCTATAAACCTAAGATATATGAGAAATATTTCAAGAAATTTTTTGCTGCACCTATGACATCAAACACACCATTTGTTAAATGTTATTTCTGTGCTAGAAAAGGTCACACAGCTTCTACATGCCAATACAGAAAATCAACATACAATAAATCTAAATATATATGGGTTCCTAAAGGAACTATTACTGCAACTAACTCAAAAGGACCCAAACAGATTTGGGTACCTAAAGCAAAAACATGATTATGTTTTGTAGGTGTGTTGGAAAGCCAAGAATGTGAAATGGTATCTTGACAGTGGCTATTCCAAGCACATGACTGGAGACAAAAGCAGGTTCATTTCCTTTACCCCTAAGTCCAGTGGTAGTGTTACCTATGGAGACAATAATAAAGGGAGAATACTTGGCATTGGCAACATTGGAAGTGACTCAACAACAATCATTGAGGATGTACTATATGTTGAGGGATTGAAACATAACCTGTTAAGTATCAGTCAACTATGTGACAAATGCTTCAAAGTAAAATTCAATTCCAATAGTTGCTTAATAGAAAATCAGAATGATGAAACTTTGAAATTAATTAGACATAGGACAGATAATATCTATATGCTTGATTTAGATAATATCTCTTCAAATACAGCACGCTGTCTTATTTCAAAAGAAGAAGAGAATTGGCTTTGGCATAAAAGAATTGCACACATTCACATGAACCACTTGAATAAACTGATTCGTAAATATCTTGTAGTTGGCTTTCCTAAACTAAAATTTGTGAAAGATGGACTATGTGATTCATGTAAAAAAGGAAAGCAAGTTAAGGTCTCTTTTAAACCAAAGAACATTGTTTCAACAACTAGACCCTTGTAACTTTTACACATGGGTTTATTTGGTCCATCTAGAACCAAAAGCTTTGGTGGTAACTCGTATGCATTGGTAATAGTAGATGATTACTCTAGATATACATGGACATATTTTCTATCTCATAAGAATGATTCATTTGCTACATTTAAGAAAATGACAAAAATTGTGCAAAATGAAAAGGACGTAAAAATTGTTTCTATAAGAAGTGATCATGGGGGAGAATTTCAAAATGAAGTGTTTGAAAACTTTTGTGATAAGCATGACATTCAACATAATTTTTCTGGTCCTAGAACTCCACAACAAAATGGAGTAGTGGAAAGAAAGAATAGATCATTAGAGAAGATAACAAGAACTATGTTGAACGACTCTAGCTTGCCAAAACATTTTTGGGCAGATGTTGTCAATATGGCCTGCTATGTGCTAAATAGAGTCTTGATAAGACCAATCTTAAAGAAAACCCCTTATGAGCTTTACAAAGGAAGAAAACTAAATATAGCACATTTACATGTTTTCGGTTGCAAATGCTTTGTTCTTAACAATGGAAAGATTAATCTTGGAAAATTTGATGCAAAGGCTGATGAAGGAATTTTCCTAGGATACTCTCTATCTAGTAAAGCATTTAGAATATATAATAAGAGAACACAAACTATTGAGGAATCTGTGCATGTGTCATTTGATGAGTCTAACCCCAAAAGGTTGGGAAAGGATTGTGTTATTGATGTTCATGCAGATTCAATTGAGAAAACTCTCCTAGAAGAGGAACAGGACAATGAAGAAGATGAAAGCTTAAAGAACGAATCACTGCAGCTGTAGCAAACAGAACAAAGCCTGGCCTACCAAAGGAATGGAGGACTGTCAGAAATCATCCAATTGATAACATCACTGGTGAAATCACAAAGGGGGTAACTACTAGACAATCTCTTAGAAATGTTTGTAATCATATGACATTTGTGTCTCAAGTAGAACCTAAGAACATAGATGATGTTATAATTGATGAACATTGGATGATGGCTATGCAAGACGAGTTAAACTAGTTTGAAAGAAACCAAGTCTAGAAACTAGTGCCTAAACCCAAGAATTGTCAAGTAATAGGTACAAAATGGGTTTTTAGGAATAAACTAGATGAAAATGGTATAATTGTAAGAAACAAGGCTAGATTGGTAGCCAAAGGGTATAACCAAGAAGAATGAATAGATTGTGATGAAACATATGCACCAGTAGCAAGATTAGAAGCTATAAGAATGTTACTTGCTTATGCTTGCATAATGGGATTTAAATTGTATCAAATGGATGTTAAGAGTGCTTTCTTAAATGGATTTATACAAGAGGAAGTGTATGTTGGTCAACCACCTGGTTTTGAGAATAATGAATTGCCTAACCATGTTTATAAACTGTCTAAAGCACTATATGGCTTAAAGCAAGCTCCTAGATCTTGGTATGAAATGTTAAGTAATTTTCTCATTGAAAAATGATTTAAAAGAGGTAAAGTTGACACAACTTTGTTCACTAAGAAAAAGGCACACAACATTTTACTTGTACAAATATATGTGGATGATATAATTTTTGGTGCTACTAATGAGCAGTTGTGCAATGAGTTTGCAAGTCTTATGCATAGTGAGTTTGAAATGTCAATGATGGGTGAGCTAAACTTTTTCATTGGACTGCAAATAAGGCAAACTGAAAATGGAATCTTTGTTAGCCAAACCAAGTACTGCAATGAGTTAATCAAGAAGTTTGGCATGGAAAAAGCTACCGAGATGGCTACTCCAATGAGTACCTCCTGTTATCTGGACAAGGATGATCAAGGTAAACCTGTTGATGTTTCTAAATTCAGAGGTATGATAGGCTCACTACTTTATCTTACTGCTAGTAGGCCAGATATCATGTTTAGTATATGCATGTGTGGTAGGTATCAAGCAAATCCAAAAGAATCACACTTAACAGCAGTTAAAAGGATAATTAATTATCTGTTAGAAACAAAAGACATGGGATTATGGTATCCCAAAGGAGCTACATGTACTTTAATTAGCTATTCAGACTCTGATTTTGCTGGTTGTAAACTAGACAGAAAGGGTACTAGTGGAACTTGCCATTTACTAGGAAACTCATTAGTATCATGGTTCAGTAAGAAACAATCTAGTGTGGCTTTATCCACTGCAGAGGCTGAATATGTAGCAGCTGGTAGCTGTTGTGCACAGGTTTTATGGATGAAACAACAATTAGTTGATTATGGTGTGCAACTAAACCAAGTTCCTATTAGATGTGACAATACGAGTGCAATTAACCTAACTAAGAATCTCATAATGCACTCTATAACTAAACACATAGAAATCAGACATCATTTCATTAGAGACCATATTCAAAGTAGAGAAATTGAGATTGAATATGTTGATACAACTAAACAACTTGCCGATATCTTTACCAAGCCCTTGAACAAGGAAAGCTTCTTTTTCATTAGAAGAGAATTAGACATAATCGACCAATCCTATATCTAATCTCTAAAGAAACTGATTATATGACTGTATCTTTGTGTAAATAAGCTCTGATTCTTGTATGATTTGATTTGGAATATCTATGAATGATCAGAAGAGAGCTTTGGAACATCTATGCGAGTTGGACGCATCTTTTTGATTTGCCCCTGCACCTATCCCTCTATCATGAACAATGTTATATGCTAAGTTTGAATGTTTAAATGCTTACCTTTTCTATAGCTTTAAATGTTTCTTTTCTTTATTTTTTTGATGATGCCAAAAGGGGGAGAAAAAGTATGATATAGAGAAAGGGGATAATAAAAAATTATACATGAAGAAAAAGTATGATGTAGAGAAAATGAATTATACATGCATATGTTGAGGGGGAGCTTAAAAGCTTACATGATTAATGGGGAGTAAATCAAATTCTGCTCTGATAATATTTTTTTTGCTCTGATATACTTCTGCTTTGACCGCTTTGATACCATGATATCACTACAAAAAAGCGCTATTTTGTGACGGTTATTAGCTTAATTGGCGTCGGTTTTATGCGCCGCAGATTCGTGTTTGCGGCAGTTCCTCCACCGTCTCAATGTCGACCGTCGCGAGCAGTATTTGTGGCAGTTGGGAAAACTGTCGTACAAACTGCCGCAAATTTATTGCGACGGTCTGTAACCGCCGCAGATTGCTACCGCAAAATTGGCAACACAAATAGCGACGGTTAGAGAACCGACGCAATTTGTTTCCTCAATTCTGAAAGAAATTTCACGGCAGTTTTACAACCGTCGCAAAACTTAGCAAAATTTTTTTAATGATTTTTTTTAGCAAATCATTTTGAGTCTACAAAACCTGCTTATTAAATATATATATATTTCTTAAAACAAATAAAGGTAAATAAAATAAAACAATATAAATAAATTAAAACTCATTCATAAATAAAATGTTGAGTTACAAACTACGACCAAAAAGAAATATTCCAAATAGAGTTCAACAATTCCACAAATATAAAGTAATACAACTAAAATCCATCAAGATCATAAAATGAAAACTAGAACTATCTAAACGGTCCTACGTGACGATGCTCCGTGGTCTTCAGGCATATGACTAGACTCAGAGGAACGTCTCATATCTCTTAGTGACTCTAAGTCAGCCGGCTGTAATTCAAAAAAAATCAAAAATTAGATAACAACCACTAATTCAACAAGTGAACTATCAAAAGTTAAAAACTAAATTTAAAAGCAATTATTTTACATGATTTCCCTTAACATTCTGCATAAGGAAAGCAATTTGTTCCTTCAAGACTTCACAAGTCACAGCTTGTTCTTCCAATTTTTCAATCTTCTCATAGGGAGATACCAACCTCTCAGAGTGAGACCTAAATCCAGTGAGCCGAGATGGTGTTATCCAAGTCCCGTTCCTTTGGCATATCCAGGGCGGTCCTTTCCAAAAACTTTCACAAATGCATCATTCTCTGTTGATCCCTCATGAATTTCATTTTGCAATTGTTCCTACATATAATATTGAAGACATACACAATTACTTAAAGATCACCATTAACAATGAAATACAACTAACAATAAAAAGTTACATTTTTGTCATTTTTGCCTATACATATAGGAAGTTTTGGCATGCAAATTGAAAAAACATGTGAACACTAAGTGTCGAACTTCTAGCAAACAAGCAAATAATAAGCATAGTAACAAAGCCACCATAAACCTATTACTTGCAAGCCAACAAATAATGGGTCTACTTCTAGCAAATCAAAATTGAAAATGAAGGGTTCTAGTTACTAAGTGTGTACTACGTTGCTTATCATCATAAAGCCTATTAACCAAATATAAAAATAGAAATGAAATACAAATGACAATAAAAAGTTATAAATAATACATTCTACTTACATTTTTTCCCCTAGCCTCTTCACTGACAAATGATCCATCCTTCCTTTTGTGAGAAATAGGATAAAATTATGCTTTGCTAAATTCTCGTCCTTCTAATAATTCCTAAAATTAAGCACCATACAATAAGTGCTAGTACAAATAAATTATACTGTTAAAAAAATGAGTGAACCATACCAACTTATCTTTTGTCCTTGTAATTCCCTTGGAGCCTAATGTATGGTGGATCACTAACTTTTCACGATTTACTGCATTTTGGTCAGCTATCTCCTGCATTAATTAATAACATAATGAAGAGTTGGTAAATAGTAGTTGAAGTAACAAAGACTGCAACTTATGATGATTACCATTTGTTTAGCGCTCCGCCTATAATTTATATAAACAGCCCAATGGTTGGAGTCAATATCAGGTGGGTGCCTCTAAAGATTTTCCGCCAAGGAAAGCTCCCAATCATGATATTTATGAAATAATTTGCATCGTGTGTCCCTCCATTTTTTTGCAAGGCTAGTTAAAATATACTTTTTGTGTTCTCTATCATTGACAACAAATTTATTCTTCAAGAAAACATAATAAAAGATAGTGTTAGCTAACAAAACACATAATAAATCGAACGTATTCACTTAACTACAAATAATACCTGTATTTTTTTAGAATAAAGATTGTTTTTCAAAGTATCTGGAACTTTTTTCCAATTCTCAAACATTATGGGAATGTTATTAAAGTTTCTTGCAAGTTCACCCAAAAATCCTACCAATAAACCAGCTGACTCTCCCACTGGTTGTGCATGTCGATTCCACCTAGTTATAACCCTTGTTGTACCACTTGATGCAAACACATCTGTCACCCTTAAACGTGTTTGCATCACCTGACTGCTTGCATCTAACACATAAAGTAAACAAATTAAAACAATTCCTAACCCAACATATAATAAAATTAAAAAAAATTAAAGAGAAATATAAAATAGATTAGACATACTTATAACATGTACTGTCTAATATGTTGGAGCTTTTTTTGGAACAGGCAAGGGACCTTCAACCACATCATGAAATGATGATTCAACATTGGGTAAAGGATCACTTTGTTGTAGATGTCCATCTACATATCCTTCAGAAGATGCATTTGGTTGAATTAGTGTGGATTGACACCTCCGACGAACACTTCTTGGACCGGCCATACCTGAGAAGTATAATGTATCAAATAGGTATATGACAAGCAAGAACACCACACATTCACAAATTACCTAAGAATCAAGAATCAAACTGATATAATTAACCAACAAAAATGGAACATAACGAGACATTCAAATTGATATAATAACTATGAGCCATTTTTCAGTAACAAACCTCAAAAAAATTGCAAAATAAGTTCACTAAGCTAGAATCACCACAGGTTCCAAGTTCTACACAACATAACACAAAAAACTAACATGTCTATAAAATCACCAATGGATCATAAAACCATATCTTGATTATCATCATTAAAATTATCATTAATGGTTGAACTTTCAGGATCATCATCTGCAGCCATTCTTGCCAATTGTATATGTGGGGTATCATCAGAGAAAATTTGTTCCAAGTTTTGTGATGGGTATGCATCAATGGATGTCATAATTTCATCATCTTCACCCATGTTGTACAAGTCTCTTGGCTTCAAATGAATTGGTATGCTCCAACCTTTTTCCTTCTCATCCTCCACATAATAAACCATTTGAGCTTCTGAAGCTTTAATGTATGGTTCATCATCTTCATAATCTCCAGTATGTATTAGTCTTGCAAAGTTAATAGAGATAAAACCCAACTTATCTGTCTTCATACCTCTTGGGTTAGTGGTATTAGCCCATTCACATTTAAACATGGGTATTGTGAAGCCATTATAGAAAACCTCAATGATGTCTATCAATCTTCCATAGTAAGGTACCCCTCCAAACCTCATTTGGGCATCACTATTGCTTGAGTAACTCCTGGTTCCAAACATTCCAAAAACCCCAATGTTTTGAGTTTTTAATAACATATCTCGTGCCAAGGTTCAAAATTTGTATCCATTGACATTATATGCAGTGAACCTTCTAGCTTTGTCATGAGGACCTTGTGCAAGACTAACGAGAACATCTTTATCTGGTCCACTAAGACTGTCGAGATTGTTACAAATCTAGATGCCATAATAATATATATTGTTAGTCACATTCTTGTTCAAAAAATACATAAATGACACTAACACACTAATAATCATTGTTATGAACACTAACACGATTGGTGAACCAACGAACAAACTCTATATGAACCTTCTTGTCTACCTCAGAAGCACTCCTTGCACCACCCCTTAGTTGCCTTCGCACGCTAGTTCTATACTGCCTATTTAGTTGAATCATATTAGATGTATGGAAAAAAACTTAAGAATAATTAAACCAAGTAGAATAATTACTTACTGAAGATAGTAATCAACTATAGAGCAATTCGTTAACACGTGTCTATGAGCCTGAAACTTTTCCATGGGTGTCAGGGTGACATATGAAGAGCCACCAACCGATTTTCCAACTTTAGGAAATAATTCAGATACTCGTGAGCCATACTGTATATCATTAATAGGCTCATCGTCTACACGACTAGGTCGGTTCCATCTAGTCTCAATGCTATCTAGATACCTTGAACAAAACGTAAGAATCTCTTGCACAAGGTAGCCTTCCGCAATAGATCCTTCAGGTCGTGCTTTATTACGTATTTAGGATTTTAGCTGTCCCAAGTACCTATTGTTAAACCACAACAAGTATTATTTAGAACAACCTGTACATTACCAAATTAGAAAAAATAAAATGACTAATATCGCACGTCTTTTACCTTTCTATAGGATACATCTATCGATAATGAACGGGACCTCCGAGTTTAGCTTCTTCAACAAGATGAACAACCAAGTGAACCATAACAGTAAAGAATGAAGGAGGAAATAACATTTCCATGTGACATAAAGTGAGGATGATTTGATTTTGCAATCTGTCTAGATCTTCAACTTTCAATACTTTGCCACACAGTTGTCTAAAGAATGAGCACAACTCAATTAATATTGTTGAAACCTCATCAGGCAATGTTTCCCGCATGGCTAATGGTAGCAATTGCTCTATCAATATATGACAATCATCACTCTTCAACATTCCAGTCAACTTAAGATTGTCCAAATCAATGCACCTAGAAATGTTGCTTGAATAACCATCCGGCACAGTGATATTCTTTAAAGTAGTTAAAAATGCCTTCCTACCTTTATTACTCAATGTAAAGAAAGCTGGAGAATATTTTCCATTTTCATGGGGCCAAAGGTCAGGCCTTAAGCCCATAGCTTGAAGATCTCTTTGAGCGTTAACATGATCTTTGCTCTTTGCGCTGTCATTTAGCAAAGTAAATATGACATTATCGCACACGTTCTTCTCAATATGCATCATGTCAAGACTGTGACGCAAACAATTATCCTTCCAATACGGAAGTTCAAAGAATATGCTTTTCTTTTTCCGTTGTTGAGTGGTAGCCCGTGTAAGTTGATTGCCACGTGTTCTTTTTCCCGAAACTTCTTTCTCTAATTTTCTACCAAATATGACATTGATGTTTTGAACCTGTTCAAGAATTTCAGAACCAGATAATGTTTTTTGTGGACTACGCATTTCTTGTTCACCATTAAAGCGGACCCTATTCAGTCTAAATCTGTGTCTCTGGTCAAGAAAACGACGATGACCCATAAAACATCATTTTTTGCTATGAGGAAGACGACATGGAATGGAGTCGAAGTTACAAGATGGACAAGCAAGTCCGGTGTACGTGTTCCACCCAGAAAGTCCTAGCCTAGGAAAATCACTAATTGTCCACATTAAAGCTGCATGTAATTTGAACATCTCTCGCTTGAAAGAATCATAGGCATCCACACCCGTTGTCCATAACTCTTTCAACTCTTTGATCAAAGGTTGTAAGTAGACATCTATATCATTCCCTGGCATTTTTTTACCAGGAATTATCATTGAAATTATAAAAGATGTTGACTTCATGCACACCCATGGAGGGGTATTGTATGGAATGAGAATAACTGGCCAAATACTATAGTTTGAACTCATGACACCAAAAGGGTTAAAACCATCAGTGGCTAACGCGAGGCGCACATTTCGCGAATCTGATGCAAACCAAGCATGCAACGAGTCAAACTGCTTCCAAGCTTCAGAATCTCTAGGATGCCTCAACATTCCATCATTGTTATTATCGTCAGCATGCCATATCATATCCTTAGTTGTCTTTGATGAAAAAAAAATCTATGTAATCAAGGCTTCAGTGGAAAATAACGAAGAACTTTTGCATCCACTTTCTTCATACCAGTGCCATCACCGGACGCCCTAGTCTTACTAGCTTTTGCCCTTGATTTCCATTTGGAAGTGTTACAAATTTTACATGTCTCCCTCTCTTCATCTTCCGGATTACCCCAATAGAGCATACAATTGTTCGGACATACAGGTATCTTTTCATAGTTCAAACCAAGCTTGAAGATTGTTTTCTTGGCCTCGTAGAATGAACTTGGAATATTTGCATGTTCAAATGCATCTTTCAATAGTTCTAAAATCATTGTCACGGCCTTGTCACTCATTCCACACAGGCATTTGATATGATACAACTTTACCAAAAAAGACAATCTTGAATACTTCGTACACCCTTCGTACAGGGGTTGTTCTACATCTCTAGCTAATTCATAGAATTCTTCATCTTCATGTTGTTCTTGAGCTATATTTGGCATCACATCTGCATCCCGGTCAATCTCCGCATTTGATGCAACGGGTACTTCATTTGCAAGGTGCCTATCAACTCCAAATGCATCATTGATCATGTTCCGAATAGGATTCTCAACAATAGTGGGGTCTTGAACTACATTTGGAATATTACTAGGTGAGATATTACTAGTTTCTATTTTCTGGACTCCCCGTGATAGGACCAAAAAGTGTATCCTGTTGGAAATGGTGTACAGATTAAGTGATCATACACCACATGCCTACTTTGCCATTTTTTGAAACCACATCGTTTACAAGGGCATATTGTTTTGCCATTTACTGATTGATGTACAAAGGCAAAATCAATAAATCCCCTAACCCCTTGCTCATATTCAACTGAGTTTCGTGGCTTCATTATCCATGACTTATCCATTGCTTCAAAATATTAATTCTGGATTTAAAAATAACACACTACTTCATAAATTGATAAATATATACTATTTTTAAAATATATATAAACTACCATCTAATAGAAACATATCAAAACTAACATAGCTACACAACTAATTTAAAGTGCAAGTATACAATTGCTTTCTACAAAACCACAACTGTCTCTGAAAAAACCATGTAGATTTTTTTGATAGAAAAGGTATACTGAAAAAACCAAGAAGCAGTAAAATCCACAACAACCTGGAACAATCAGAGAGGCAAGTATGTCTTATATTCTTGACCAACAATTAACATGAATGAATAACAATAGTAACCTTCCCAACTGAACTTCATAGGAAATTTATCCTCTTTCAGTATATTACTTAAACATGAATTTGAACTCTACTACAGAACAAAATCAATTTAACTCTAAAATTGCACTCTAAAATTGTCATAGTTGGCAACCAAACCAACACTGCTGTAAGTTTCAACATTCTAGAGCTGCTGTTTCTTTAACTCAACACAATAAGCACAAATAATCTCTCACAATTCCGACTTTTTCCTTATCTTCCATGTTTAAACATAATCAAATAATCAAAGACTGTTTTTGCTTCACAAAGAGAAAATTTTCTGCACTTCATTACCTCTGTGAAGAAATGTAGCAAATGGTAACTACTATACATGCATATTTAACCCCCACAAAGAGGAGTGTTGAAAGACAAGGCCTAGATAAAGATCATGTTCAAGATTTTCATACTTTTTAATTAGTTATATTGTAACTTGTCAGCAACAAATGCAAATAGTTAGAACATGTGGAATGAACTACCATATTCTCACAAGCAAAGATTACCAGAATTGGTTTGTGTCAAGATTCAAATACACAACTTTTACCAATGAGATGAAGTGGTATAGAACAGAGAAAAAGCCAGGCAAGGAAAACTACACTATCTCAGATGCCATGCTTAAATTCTCCAAAGACAATGGCATTTGTGTTAGAGGTCATAACATTTTCTGGGACAATAAAAAATACCAGCCTGAATGGGTCAAGTCCCTATCTCCTGAGGAATTAAAAGCAGCAGCAGCTAGAAGAATGCAATCTGTGATCAAGTCCCTATCTTCACCATGTTATGGAAGTAAGGCTTGCTACTTCTGGTTGTTACTTAGATGGTACCTATTTTTTGATAGAAAGGGAATTTTTGTTAGACAGAAAGAGAGAAAATACAACTGGGATGAGGGTAAGATATTCACCAAAAAATAAAATAAAATTCTATGCACAATTAGGAACATGGAAAACTAAATGATGTAGTAAGGAGCCCAATCTCTGCATATCATAAATACCAACATCTTTCAAGAAGACATGAGCAGGATGAACATTAAACAGTGCTACACAACAGTGAAAGAAAATAAAATCTCTTAAAATATAAGGTAAAAAATCAAATCAACAGACATGATAAATGCTCAGAAGCATTTGAAATAAATGATTTTCCAACAATTAAATATGCATCATCAATTGGAAATGCTATGGAAACCACAAAACTCTGCACTTTGTTTTGTTGATTGCTGGGGTTCATTTAGGTTTCATGAAACAAATAAACCATCCATGTAAAAACCAAGGAGCTTTATTGACCATGGGAACAAACCACATTTTGTTGACCCTCACCTTCAATCTATCAGACTGCCCCCTGTTCAATGCAACCTTGTAAATTCAACCAAAGTAGGTAGACATTGCAATTTCAGAAAATTGTCAATGTTTCAACTCAAAGCAACGAAGTGGGAGCTTTAAAAGGAAATGAAAATCAGAAAGTAAAAAATGAAATTTGGAAAGGAAAAAATAATGTTTCATCACAGAACAACCCATTAAGTTGCAGCATATATAGCAAAGGAGAAGGATAAGAGACACTCAACAACACCTTGATAACAATACCAACTCATACAGTTACATAACTTTACAAAAAAAATTGCATAACACGGGAAAAATGAAATTCTTCACATTAAACCTGCAATAATATATTTATAAACATATAAATATAAACCTAATCTAAATCAAAGAGAAAGCTGGATTCACAATCAAATAAATAAATCAACAGTCTTGACATCATAGGTATCATTTTCCAACTAATATTATAAGACACAAATCAAACAAAGAGCTGGATTCACAATCAAATAAATAAATCAACAGTCTTGACATCATTGGAAAAAATGACAGCAAAATAACCATTGTAGCAGCATGTAACATACCGAGTCAAGCCATGCAAGGGATGGGTCGCATGCAAGGGTACCAAATTATCATAAATAACAAAACGAAAATCCTCAATTGCTATTATTTCAAAATTGTCAAAGAATCAGATTTGTTATGATAGAGAAGAGAATCTAGGGTTTTCAAATTGGGCAGCAATCAAGAGTGAATGAAATTTGGAAGAAATCAAGATTCAAGAGTAAATAGAAAGACAAAAAAAAGGCGAAAAGAGAGAGAAGAAGAATGGAAGCTTACATGCAGTGACGGTGAGCGGCTTAAAGAATCGTCCCCTTTAAAAGTGACGAGATGCAGCGACGGTGAGCGGCTATGGGGCGGAGGACGACGGTAGAGTGATGAGGAATCGTTGGGTGAGAGAGGGAGGGCGAAGTGAATGGTTTAGGGAACAGAGTGAGAGCAAAGTGAGAGAGGGAGGACGAAGTGAGGACGAAGCACGCGGTATATTTGTTTTTCTAAAACCGCCGTTAAACAAATAAAGAACCACCGTAGTGTTTTATTGTTTGGGACGGTTAGCATAAACCGCCGCTCTAACTGCCGCAGATTATTACCGGTGGCGGTTGGACTAAAACCGCCGCAAAGTGTCTGTCGCAAATTCTCAATTTTCATGTAGTGTATAAATCTGTCAAAACACTGAGCGTCTGCTACACTTATACACTGATCTTATAATTTGTTAAAAGGTTTGTCATAATCAAAAAGGGGGAGATTGTTAGATTCAATGACATAAAGATTTTGATATGACAAATACAACTTAATGTGTATGCAAGTGTTTTTAGTGTCAAATTGTAAAGACATGTATCAAGCAATATTCAACAAGTTCAGTGAGCAATCAAAGGAGAATGTTCAAGGAAGAACTTGGAGGAATCAAAGAGCAAGGACGAAGATCAAGGAATCATCAAGACAAGATCTTAACGAAGAAATTAGTGTTAAGTCTTGTATGATTTGTAAGAGATGAAATCTCTTATTCACAAATAAGCTCAATTTGAAAAGATTCACGAAAGAAAATCATTTTTCATAACGTGCATTAAAAGGAATAAGTTTTCGTAAATGAAAATGATTTTTGAAACAAGATTTCAAAGCGCTCGTCCAACACTGGAATAATATAAGCACTCATCCAACACTGGGAATAGTAAAAACCGGTGTCCAAGAAAGTGATAGAAGCTCACGTCTACTAAAGTGACGTCTACTAAAGTGACGGAAGCTCACGTCCACTAAAGTGATACAAGTGCACGTCCACTAAAGTGACACAAGCACACGTCCACTGAAGTGATAAAAGTGCTCGTCCACACAAGTCTTTGGACTTGCTAAGATCTTAATGAGAAGCACCATCCAATGACATGGCATATGGAGCTCGTCTACTAGTTGGAGCACGTCCAATTACTTTGTGTTAGTATTCCCGTCTGCCGACGTGGCAAATGGACGCGATTATTTTTTTCAAGATGGACTCGACAATTTTTTCCAAATGGACGCAGCTATTTTCTTTAAATGGACGCGGCTATTTTTCCAAATGGACTCGATTATTTTATGGACGCGAATTCTACAAGAACAATCAGAATCTTATTTCAGAAACGAGAATCAAGAAAACAGATTCTGTTAATCAGATCCAAATCTGTTTATGATTGATCCCAACGACTATAACTTGTTTTCTATATAAAGAGGGATCAAAGGAACACTTAAATAACATATACGAATATCATAACATATCACATTTTTACGAAATCGTTTTGAGAAATCAATTGTGAAAATCATTCATCATCGTTATTGAGCTTACTGAGAAAATAGTGTTTCAATACTCATAAGTGCTTCAATTTGTTTATCTGACTACTGAGAGTTAGGAATCAATTTTTGTTTTTTTACTTTTGATTGTAAAGAGAGAGGGAGTCTCTCTGAGTGATTAGGGTGAGGTGTCCCTAAGGTTGAACATTGAGGCTCTTCACAAGAGTGTGGTATCTCGAGGTGAAGGAGTGTTCTGTGGTGTGAAGGTTTTTCAAGCTACCTGGTAAAGCTTGTGTGTTAGTGCGTGAAATCCCACAGGTGGAGTGGGGACTGGATGTAGGTCACAGTGGAGGTGATTGAACCAGGATAAATCTGGTTGTGTGGTATCCCTAAACTCAAACTCCTTTACTTTCTGTTTATGTTCAAGTACCTGCAACTTTGATGTTTAAAGTTCAATATAATTTATGTTCTTGATCAGTATAAACTGTATTTTGTTATTAATGAGGTATTAAACCCGAACCTATTCTGAATCTTTCTGAATTAATCTTTCTTATCCTCATCACCTTCTATTCAAGATTTTATAAAAACCCTTCTTCAATTTTGTAAAAGATTCTGAGAACACTAATCCGCAACTCTGATTTATAAAGCTTTGTAAAAAAGTTTTAAGAGGGAAATATTTTTTGAAAACTCAATTCACCCCCCACCCCCCTCTTGAGTCGTTGAAGCCAAAACAACAAGAACCCCACAGTTAGTATGAACAAAAACTGTAAAAGATAAGGGTTTAGAAGATTCACGCAAGTGTTTTATCCTGGTTCACTCTCTTCCAACCAAGAGTTACGTCCAATCCCTTCTACCTGATGGTTTTTCTCCACTATAATTCAATAGCTTTACAAGTATTGAACACCTCTTCAGGCTACAAGTATTCTTTCTCTACCAAGCCTCTTCAGGCTCTTAATCTAGCAAAGAGATTTAAAGCTTTGATCTAAGAACTCACTATGTATGAGGATTTGAAAGTTTAAGATCAACAAGATTTACACGTAAACTTGTGTTACAATTTCAACAGAGTTTTTGCACTATGATATCAGAGTTTGTGTTACTGCGTATATCTATATATTGAATCTATGTCTCTTTTCTCCTTAAAGTTCTTCAAGTATATATATAGATGAAGTGTTTCTCTGTCTTGATCTTCTTCAACGGTCTTCAAATTGTATCCGTTTAGACTTAGCATTAAATGCTTGGATCCGTTGAGACTGATAACTTGATATGCTTCACTGAGAAGTGCTTTTGTTTAACAGAGGAATGCTAAAAGTAGAACTGTCACTTCTCTATTGTACCAAAGGTTGCTTTCTGACTTACCATCTTTGTACTTGACTTGATCTTTACAACAATGTATTTTGACAGAGTACAAAGGTTTATGGTTTCGATGGTACGAAGTTCTTTTATCCAATAGATAAAGATTTTATATAAAAGAAGAATCAAGGTAAAAGACATATATTCTTTGAATTAAATAAGAAATCATTTGAAATAAATTTATCGTGGACCAGATTGCATTAAATCATATTCAAGTTAGTAAAGATATAAAACATATATAGCCGTCTACTTAGTTTTAAGAATGCATCTATACAGGATTTTATTCTGCTCGTCCACTGAAGTGGCAGAAGCGCTCGTCCACTAAAGTGACAGAAGCGCTCGTCCACACAAGTGACAGAAGCGCTCGTCCACACAAGTCTTTGGACTTGCTAAGTCCTTAATGAGAAGCTCCATGCAATGACGTGGCTTTCTGACTTACCATCTTTGTACTTGACTTGATCTTTACAACAATGTATTTTGACAGAGTACAAAGGTTTATGGTTTCGATGGTACGAAGTTCTTTTATCCAATAGATAAAGATTTTATATAAAAGAAGCATCAAGGTAAAAGACATATATTCTTTGAATTAAATAAGAAATCATTTGAAATAAATTTATCGTGGACCAGATTGCATTAAATCGTATTCAAGGTAGTAAAGATATAAAACATATATAGCCGTCTACTTAGTTTTAAGAATGCATCTATACAGGATTTTATTCTGCTCGTCCACTGAAGTGGTAGAAGCGCTCGTCCACTAAAGTGACAGAAGCGCTCGTCCACACAAGTGACAGAAGCGCTCGTCCACACAAGTCTTTGGACTTGCTAAGTCCTTAATGAGAAGCTCCATGCAATGACGTGGCATATGGAGCTCGTCTACTAGGTTACATTAGACTTAGTAACGCTTCTACCTTAGTTAACTCTAAGACCTCGTCTATTATTAGTTTAATGATCTCATCTACCATAAAGCTAAAGACTCAGAATTCTACCAAGAGTTGTAGTTTGATCTAGAGGTTTGAACTAGAATTTGTAGATTCCATACTTAAATTTTAGTTCCTCTGACTCGCATAAAATCAAGTAATCCCTGCATACTTATAACAAACAAGTTAGATCTTTGACAAACACTTTGCCATACAAATTTAACCATTTTGTTAACATCAAAACTTAAGAGATTATTTTAATCCAAAACCACTTTGGTTCTAACAAATATGAAACCAATTTCTATGCTCATATTATCATCCCTATATTCTAGATTTATGAGCTTACATCAAACAAAAATTTCTAGCCATTTGAACCTAAGGAGGCCGAACCTTACACTTTGGTGGGGGGAGGATTTTGTTCAATTTTTCTTAACTAGTTTTACATGATTCAATCTTATAGCTTATATATGTATTGAATCCATGGTTATTAGATCAAATCAAAGTCTCTAAGCCATATTTTTTGGTCATGTCCGAATTGGATTTGTTGGAGGATTGGAATATTTTATTTCAATTCTTGTAACCTAAATGTTGATTTGGGGTTTTAAGTGATTAGGAATCACTAATCCAAAATCTTAGGAATTTTAGAGATTTTTAGCCCTAAAATCACACCAAGACCGAAACCAACATGTAGGTAATTAGGTGTTTTTAAGTTGTTTAAATTGTTGATTTGTTGTTGTAATTGTTAAGGATAACATGTGTTTTGAGTACCCGAGTTCGTGAAGAAAACCGGATTTGAAACCGAGATTTCGTTGGATAGGAACTTGGATTTTCAAGAGGTAAGGGGAGCTTACCTGAGGGATTTTTCACAATAATTATATGTGTGATTGGTGTATTATTTGTAATATTTGGTTGAGATTCATGGTGGTTGTTTAGCTTTGTGTTAATGTGTGATTTAATCTATGGTTAGTTATTTGCAGTTATGTATTATAGTGCTTTGATGCATGATCTGCCTGGGTCAATTACTATAATATTGTGATGAATTGTTAACACGAATTTATTGTTGATGTGGATTGTGGATTGGAAAGCCTGATAGTCGTCAGAGCTTAATTAAATACGAGGTTAAAAGCATTTAAAAGCTTTTTATGAATTAATAAGTTTAATTCAATAGAAATACTAATATATTATTACTTAATTAATTATTTGGTAAAAAAATGGGAAAAAGTGAAAAATGGATACAACAATTTTTCCAACTAAAAACGTTTTAAAACGGCAAACGACGGACAATTCCGTCAATATTTGCGAAAGTTTTCTTAAAAAGGGTAATATTGAGAATTTGTCTCCAATGAGGTTCCCAAGTTCAAATTATTGATTTTTGAACTAAAATGAGTTTCTTAGCGATTTGATGAAGGAAGTTATAGTAGAAATGATTTTACGAAGATTGGACGTTATTTCGGGAAAAAAAGGGTTTCAAAAGAAAATGAATTTCAATATGGTTTGACATTTTGTAAACGAGTTTCAACAGAAAGGGTTTTTGTAAACGAGTTTTACTCAAATGTTTATTTGTTAGTCATGATATCTCAACGATATTCATATTATAATTGATTTGTTAGTCATGATATCCTGATGATATTCATGTTTCAGTGTGTGTGTTAATTATGGTATCTTTAGGTCATTCGGGCCTCGATTTATTTGTTAGTCATGATATCTTGAAGATATTCATGTTACAGTGTATTTTAGTATCTCTATGTTATTCATGATTCGTAATTGTTAGTCATGGTATCATGGCGATATTCATGTTTCAGAGTTGACCATTGTGCCTTAATGGTCAATGTGCCATTTAGAGTTGACCATTGTGCCTTAATGGACGATGTGCCATTTGATTTGTTGACCATCGTGTCGGGATGTTTGGGCAATGTGCCATTTGTCTTGTTGACCATTGTGCCGGGAGTTCTGATAATGTGACATTATGTGGTTGACCATTGTACCAAGAGTTTGGACAATGTGTCATTCCAGAGCCTGATCAGCTCATTTATTTGTTGAGTGGATCTCAGGGAGATTAGGTATAAAGATTAGATGATTATCTGTGAAATGTCATTAATATTTTGTGAATGATATTGACTATTCCAATGTGGAATCCTTGGTAAATTACTTGGGATTTCTGAGAAATTTATGTTGTTATGACTATATATGTCTATATGCTGTTTTGGTGTACCACACATGTAGTTATCGTGCTTATATACGTATATTGGTGTCTCACCCTTACAATATATTAGGTTTTACTTGTTTTTGCCGTTGTACCTTGGTACTGGCAGTAGATGGTGCGGAGGAAGTCTTAACTTCAATCGGGGATACTAATCTTGATCCTTGAAGAGGTCGGTAATAATGGTGAGAACTACAGAGTTCTTCCATTTGGTGTTTCATAGAGTGACCAACTTAGGAGTATTGGTTGGGTTGTATATTTAAAAATGTAGTTAAATGTGGTATTGTAAGTTAACTTTTAGTATAATTTTCTCATTTTGAAAATGGAAACTCTTTGAGAAAACTGTATAGGTCGTGAAGGTTCTTGTTGCGAATGTGAGTATTTCCTCGTGTGAGGAGATGTACAATATGATTTTACTATCTCATGTATGTATCTTGGTTTTACAGAGCGTTCTCGCAGAACACAATTTTTTTACACCTGAGTTTTATGACCTACAATAAGTTAATTTTCTGGAAGCAACCAACAAATAACTTTTTAATTTATTTCCGCACGGGTTACAAAGTAATGCCCAAGGGGGTGTTACACTTCCTAATCATGAATTGAAGCTGAAAATTGGTGTTACCATCATGTTGTTAAGAAACATAGATTAGTCTTCTGGGTTATGCAATGGCACGCGACTCATCATTACCCACATGGGCAACTATATTTTGGAGGCAAAAATCATTTCCGGAAGTAATATCGGACAAAAGGTTATTATTCCTCGATTGTCATTGATGCCAACCGACATCAGGATCCCTTTTAAATTCCAACTTAGACAATTTCATGTGGTTGTTTCTATTGCAGTGACAATAAATAAGAGTCAATGACAATCCCTAAAACATGTGGGCATTTATCTCCCACAATCTGTTGTTTCACATGGGCAGTTGTATGTTGCAATATCAAGGGTTACATCACGTTAAGGTTTGAAGATACTGGTATGTGACAATGAAGGTCACATTTCAAATTCCACCTCCAATGTAGTATATAAATACGTATTTCAGAATTTAACATAGGCATGTGACATGACATTTATTAAATTTATTTTGTACGTTACAACATCTCTTACTCATTATTTATGAAGTACTTTTTTCGAAAGATTGTGGCGTTTTTTTCATTTAGATTTGTTGATGTTGAAAGCTAATTTTGAAAATCTTAATTATACCCTGAACATTGATTTCCCGTGCATCGCACGAGTACATGGTCTAGTTATAATAAAATGATTAAATAAAAACTAATTATAAACTGATCAAATCATTATAATAAACTAGTGCATATGACTTAAATTTTTAAAAATAAAATATAAATAAATAAATAAATAACTGTATTAGTTAAAAATTATATAAATAAATTACGAATAAAATAATAAATGAATATGTCATTGATAATTAAAATTAATAAATAGAATATCAAATTCTCTTTGCCCTTATGACAATGTTAAGCCTCATAAGACTTAAAAAAAACAATTAATAAATTTTTAAAATGATAAATATTATATTATCTTAGGTTTCATGTCATTCTTATAAAAATTTTATGGTTTTATTTTTTATTTTGATTCAGTTGTATACATTATTCATCATTTAATATTTAATTTAATTTTAAATTTATTTATCATTTCAATTTTAAAATTTTATATCTATTTCAGATTCTTCTCTATCTATTTGATTTATCTGCAGATATTTTTTTTAAATAAATTAAATCAATTACTAACGAGTGTATTCGTTGTTAATATGTTTTCCATTATTGATGGTTTGCTCCGTCGGTGGTTTTGTTTTTTTACTAGCGTCCAGGGCCGTCAATAATTTGGAACCACATCTTTATGCGGGGTTTTTTATCAAACTGGGTTCTTTTTAGAAACTATTTATCAGTTTAGGATTATTCTGAAACTATATATTTATCAATGGGGGTCATTTTGGATACGTGGCATATTTTATTTTTTTCAATCTGACGGGTCAAAGACGTCACTGCAGATGGCGCCTTTGAAGATGCCACTGCAGATGGCGCCTTTGAAGGCGCCACTGAAGATGGCGCCTACCACTTAACAAAAAAAAAAAAGACAAAAGGGAGGTGCCACTGCAAATGGCGCCTTCCCCTGCAGTGGCGCCTCCCACTGTAGTGTACCACGTGGCACTGCAGGGCCCCCCAGCCCCAACCAAAAATTTGACTCCTGTAATTTTAAAGGAACAACGCTACAAAAAAATTATGCTATAAGTATAGGGAGTAACGATGACATTAATGATAAAGTATCTATTTAAAACAACAAGAGGCAATAAAAAAAATCCCGTAATAATGAGTAGCAAATAATATCACAGGAGCCATAAAAAAATAATAGCAATAACAATTTACACCAATAAATATTCATCAATTATTACAGTAATTTATCAATTTACCATTATCTCATTATTTATTTTATCACATTTTCGTTCACCAATATCAATCCCCGGCCCATTTATTCATGTCATGAAACTAAAACACTTATGTTTTTTTTAGATACCATATAGACATGGTAGATTGATGTGAGTATAAATGAGATGAAAATATATCATATTTTGAGATAAAGTAGATACATGATATATAATTATAAGTGAAGGTTTTATTTAGATGTTCATAATAGTTATACAAATAGTATAACTAAAGAACAAATGGAATTCAAAGACTTCTGAATGAACATTTTCTCTATTGACTGAAAGCAACACTTCAAAAGCTTTTCGGCCAGCTGAGCTGAATGTTCATGATCTTAAACAATTAATGGTCGACAATTATTGTTTTCAAAGATAAAATCCTTGCCTCTCTTCACTCAATAAGGCTAATTAATTGCAACTTGCTTTCCACAGTCCAACTTTAGACCTTCAAGCATAGAGTACTTGCCAAGTAAGGAATTTGATCATTCCTTCACTGCACTGTTATCCACATCAGTCACCAAGAAACGTGAGCCAAGAAGCAAGAAGTGACAAAATTAAAAGCTATATGAGACTTTGAAAATATTCTGCTACTTTCTGGTATTGCTTGCCAAGTTCATTGAACTCTGTCCAAGCTTCTAGTCTTCTACTAAATCACACTGACACACGAACTTACACCTATTCAACAATTTATACTATAAATTTTTAGATATTGCTCAATATCATTGAATATCCATGTCAGCTAACATAAGATTTTTTTTAATCAAAATGTATTAAGGGAGATATAAGGGGCTTTTTGACCAAACTGCAATTTTTTAATTTTTTTTTACTATTTTAATAATTGATGAATATTTATTGGTGTAAATTATTATTGCTATTATTTTTTTATGCCTCATGTGATATTATTTGTTACTCATTATTACGGGATTTTTTTTATTGCCTCTTATTGTTTTAAATAGATACTTTATCATTAATGTCGTCGTTACTCCCTATACTTATAGTATAATTTTTTTTGTAGGGTTGTTCATTTAAAATAGTAGCATTGTTCCTTTAAAATTGCAGGCGTCCAATTTTTGGTTGGGGTGGGGTGGGGACCCCTGCAGTGCCACATGGCGCACTGCAGGGGAGGCGCCACTGCGCCTGGCGTCTTTGAAGGATGGTTTTTTTCATTTTCAGGATGACTTTTTTCATTTTCAGACAAACCCATCTTCTTAATTTCACTCCGGAGATTTTCTGCAATGCTCTCACCAGAGTTCCATTATGTTAAGATGACAGAAGGAGAATTTCCCTTAAAATTTTAAACTAATAACAAGCAAACTGTAAAAACAATAATATGTGAATTAATTTTCTAGCATTTGTACCATCCAAATATGTAAATTAATTTTGCAAATAAATTGAATGAAAGTATAATTCGATAATTATAAAATAATAGTAGCAAATTATATTTAAACTTAAATGAATTCGAATTAAAAATTCTAAATAAGAACAAGACTTGTGTATTGATAAAATATTGTATCACACTCTGAATTTTGATCAGTAGATACCCGAGGAAAGTCTGATCCAAATAAAATTTTTTTTACTACTGTAATAATTGATGAATATTTATTGGTGTAAATTATTATTGCTATTAATTTTTTATGGCTCCTGTGATATTATTTGCTACTCATTATTACGCGATTTTTTTTATTGCCTCTTGTTGTTTTAATTAGATACTTTATCATTAATGTCATCGTTACTCCCTATACTTATAGTATAATTTTTTTGTAGCGTTGTTCCTTTAAAATTACAGGAGTCCAATTTTTGGTTGGGGCTGGGGGACCCCTGCAGTGCCACGTGGTACACTGCAGTGGAGGCACCACTGTAGGGGAAGGCGCCATTTGCAGTGGCGCCTCCCTTTTGTCTTGTTTTTTTTTGTTAAGTGGTAGGCGCCATCTGCAGTGGCGCCTTTGACCCGTCAGATTGAAAAAAAAATGTCACGTGTCCAAAACGACCCCCCATTGATAAATAGTTTTAGAATAACCCTAAACTGATAAATAGTTTCTAAAAGGAACCCAGTTTGGTCAAAAAGCCTCTTTATGGTCTTATCGGTCGATAAAGAGCACATACCTATGGATTTTGTTAGGGAAAAGCTAAATGAACACGGAAATCCGACACTTACACCGTATGTAACTATTACAAAAAATATTATTTTAACAATGAATAGAATATTAACATTAAAACAAAGCATTAATGAGCTAAGAAAATACTTATAAATATTAGAAAAATTAGAACAAAATGAATATATTATTTACCATCAAGAATTGGTTAGAAAAAGAATAAGAAAATTAAAGCAAGAATTAGAAAATTGTATAGGATAATGGGATTATCTGAAGAAATAGAATCAGGATTCAAAGAATTAGAAAGAATCATGAAAGAAATTAATAAAAATATTATTCAATTAATTGAAAATACAGATAAAATTGCAAATTACACTTGCAATAAAATACAAAAAGGAAAAAATGAAATAGAAAACATTAAAGAAACCTTAAATAATATTAATAAAGGAAAAGAGATAGATAAAATTGAAGATATTATCAGAATAAAAATTATTTTGGAACAACTAGAAAACCTATTAGAATATGAAGAAAACAATAGATGTATAACAAAAAATGAACTAGAAGAAATCTTAGAATCCAGAAAATTAAAAGGAATAATAATCAAACAAGAACTAGAACAAGAATCTTCATGGATACCTACGCCTGTATCTTCATGGAGGGGATAAAAGAAGAATATATGGAAACATTAATAAAATCAAATGACTTAGAAGAAATTCAAAAATTATTAGAACAACTCAAAATAGTTGAAGAAGAAAATAATCAAATACACAACATCGAAAAGGTTGATAAAAAAGATATAGAAAACAAGGAAAATGAGGAAATAATCTTAAATTATAGTTCATCTTCAGAATCTGAAGCGAACCATATAAAAATGGAAAGAGGAGAATATAGTGGAAAAAGCCCTAAAAGAAAATGGGAAGAATATAAATATACACCTGAAGGAGCTTGGGATAAGTATGAAACAGAAGCTATGTATAATAAAGGATATGCAAGAAAAAATAATAACAAATGGACAAAAGTTCAAGAAGAATTTAAGCCTCGATACCATAACACAGGAAATATACTTGACCTTGACTGTGTTAGAAATAAAGAAGATGTATTATTAAGATGGACAAATGAAATAATCCTAATGATCCTAACTGATGAAAGATTTAAACAGCTAAACTTTATAGAAACCAAAAATTTTGTGACATTCAAAACAACAGGGAATGTACAAAAATTTCTAGTAGGAATTAAGGAAGCAGAATGGATTAACTTCGGAAGAATGGTAGATAATAGCGCAGACTATGTTAAATTAATAATGACTCTAATACACCAAGAGTTTTTAGGATATAACTTAATGGAACAAAGAGAAAAGACAAATAAAACTCTAATTGAAAATGCCAAGTCACATCTTAATAGAATGCAAATATGTGATATGTGTCAGATAGAAAGTTTTATCTGTGAATATCAAAAATACTATTATCAACTAGATGAAGAAACTAAAGAAAAATATAAATATATCTTTATAGATAAATTACCTTATCCATTAAATTCAAAAATTAATAAACTTTGGGAATCAAAACCCGAAGAAACGGCAAATACTTTAGGAGGAGTTATTAAACTCTTATACCAAGAATTAAAGGAACAATGTTTGAATAGGGAAACAATTAGACAATTAAATAGAGGAAGTACTGTCATTTGTTGTGACATCCCAGAGATAGAAAAACCAGGGAAATATGTTTGTGATAAAATAATAAAAAGAAAGAAAAAATATTACAAAAGACCAAAGCTATGAAAGACTTATTCTAGAAAGAAAAATTATTACAAAAATAATAAAAAGAAATATTTCAGAAGAAAGAAATTAACACCAAGGAAATACTGCCCAAAAGGAAAGAAAAAATGCGTATGTTGGATATGTAATGTTGAAGGACATTATGCTAATGAATGCCCTCAAAGGAAAGAAAAAGATTTTAAGGAAAAATCAAAAATAATAAAACAAGTTTTCCAGATATATGAACTTGAACCATTAGAAGAAGAATTAAGTAATTCAGAAATAAGTATATACGAATACACTGAGGATGAATTATCTTCAGAAGAAGGAGAATTCGAATAGTACCTATATAAAAATATTGATAGAAAAAAGTAAAAATGTAACAGAAGCCTATATAGATACTGAAGCAAGCCTTTGTCTTGCAACAGAAGCATTGCTTGATAATTGGGAAAGATTGGAAAAATCATTAAAAATACAAATTGCTGATGGATCGATACATTCTTTGTATTGGATAGCAAAAAGGATTACTTTGATCATACAAGAAAAAATATTTATAATACCAACAATATATAAACAAGAAACAGGAATAGATATAATTATTGGAAATAATTTCTTTCGATTATATCAACCGTTTTGTCAATATTTAACATATATTACTTTGAGAACCCCAGATATTTATCAAAAACAAAAACGAGAAATAATCAAAATACCAATTATCCATACTTCCACATGTACTTATTCATCAAAGTTTCCACAGCTGAAATGTGGTGAGATTATTAGCTTAATTTGCACAAAAATTCGCCATATATTAGTAAATTTAGAACCAAATAGAATAATACCAGCTCACATAGAAGAACTTTTAAATAAAGTTTGTAGTGAAAACCCTTTAGACCCAAGAATTAACAAAAATACTGAATTAGTTGAATTAAAATTAAAAGACCCCACAAAAGAGGTAAAATGTAAACCAATGATTTACACAAAACAAGATAAAGATGAATTTGAAAAAGACATTGATGAAATGTGTAAAAAATGACTAATTAGACCATCGAATAGTAAACACTCAGCACCAGCCTTTTATGTAGAAAATCATAATGAAATAAAAAGAGGTAAAAGAAGGATGGTAATTAATTACAAACAAATTAACGATGCCATGGAAGGAGATGCCTATTTTCTTCCAAGAAAAGATTTAATTATTGAAAGGATTAGAAACATGGATTGGTTTAGCACCTTTGATTGTAAATCAGGTTTTTACCAAATTAGATTGACTGAAGAATCTAAGGCATTAACAGCATTCAGATGTCCTCAAGGTCAATATGAATGGAATGTACTCCCAATGGGATTAAAGCAATCACCTGGAATCTTCCAGCGGAGAATAGATTCAATTCTTAAGGAATTTAAAGAGTTTTGTCTTATTTATATTGATGACATATTAATCTTTTCAAACAAAGGATTAGATGATCACATTAAAAAGATAGAATTCGTTCTTAACAAATGTTATGAACATGGAATAGTCTTAAGCAAGAAAAAAGCTGTCCTAGCCCAGAATAAAATTAATTATTTAGGATTAGAAATCGAAAAAGGGAAAATAATAATGCAACAACATGTACTAGAGAAACTGCAAAGTTTTCCAACAACATTAAAGGATAAAAAAGATTTGCAAAGATTTCTTGGACTACTAACATATATTTCAAATGAAGGTTTTATCAAAAATCTTGCAACAGAAAGAAGAATCCTTCAGCAAAATTAAAGAAGGATGCCCACTGGACTTGGACTGATGAGGATGATAGACTTATTATAAAAATGAAAGACTTATGCCGGGATCTTCCTGAGCTATATCATCCATCGGATGACGATATAATAATTATTGAGACTGATGCCTCAAATGACTGCTGGGGAGGTGTTATGAAAGCAAAACCCCCCGGATACAAAAATGAATTACTATGCCGATATATGTCAGGAACTTTTTCAGATAGTGAGATAAATTATCCCACTCATGAAAAAGAGACATTGGCTTTGATCCATATGTTGGAAAAACATCGGATTTATATACTGGATAAGGACTTTATTGTCCGAACCGATTCTACTTATGTTGCAGGTTTTAAGAACTTAAATCATAAAGGAACTTACAAACAAGGACGATTGATTAGATGAAAAATGAAACTTGCCGAATACAATTACTCAATCTCTCACATTAAGGGAGATAAAAATGTTCTTACAGATATTTTATCAAGAGAATGGAGCAATCAACAACTGAAGACATAATGAAGCAGATTCAATATCAAGAAATGCTCGAGAAGCAAAAGATAATGGAGCTTGACTTGATCAGAACAAATATTGAAGTACTAAAGTTTCAATTACAGGCAAAAGGAGAATCTGTAAAAGAGGACCCTATGAAAAATATAAAACAACAGGTACAAGAAAGTACTAATGAAAAATGGTACATTATCTTCAATGGACCACACCCAGGTGTTTACAATGAATGGCACAAAGCAGCCCCTCACTGCATTGGAATTTCCGGAGTCCATCACAAAGGATTTCGTACCAAGGAAGAAGCTGAAAAAGCTTTGATAGACTATCAGAAAGAACAAGACAAGGGCAAAGAAGTTTATCTTGGCCCAAGGACTTTCTCTGAAACCATAAAGACTCCACCAGTTCAAAAAACTTCATTAAGGATACTCGGAAGAATTCCTTCCTCCATCGATGACTACCAAATCCCTTCAAGAAAAGATCATGAACTACAAGTTCAATTTTCCAAAGAAATTTTTTTTGAAAACCTAAAAAGACTGACCAACTGGTCTGAAAAGGAAAAAATTAATTGTTTTTACATGGTCAACCGAAATATTTTCAGACTTAAGGCCGTAATTACTCCCGGAGCAACATCGATTCTTACATTTAATATGTTCCAGTTTGGACTTATTGAATGTCTCTATCTCAGTCAAGACTTGGAAGAAATTAAATTATTTCCATATAATTTGAAGGAAGCCATCCAAAACTATCAAAGAAATGTCGCAAGGGATAGAACTATCTTTCTGAAGTTCTATTCAACCTACCCAGACTTTGTCACCAAACAACCCACAAAGAATTTAATTTTCATTGGAGTAAGTAATAATAGTTTCTCCATGCGAGATGAACATACTGGAGAAGAATACAACGAAGAAAAGATTGTCACAATCCTAGCAAATCAACTGGCGAGTATCTTTACTCAATGTCAAATAATTGGTAAAGACTCTTTCATAAAAGCCATGTACAAAGGTCCACATACTTTGCTACTCAGCAAGACTAGTGGAAAATTGATTAGAGAAAGGGATCTAGCATTACTGACGAACTTTGAATTACCCTTCTACACGTTACAAGGACTTTCAATGAACTACCAGCCAACTGTCCTTGACTTATTATGCTCAATGATTAAGGAGAATGGCAATCACGCATGTGAAAGATGCGTAAAGCAAAAAGACTGTCGGCAGGACGATAAGGATTCAGACGAAGCTATTATTGAAGAATGACGTAAGCACTGACGTCATCAAGCATTATTGGAAGGATGACGTAAGCAATGACGTCATCATGAATTATTAAAATGTCTGATTGATTGTAATAGTTCAGGGACTTTTTTTGTAAATTACTTAGTCTTTCCTCGTGTATAAATAAGGCCTTCTATACCAAGGCAAAGCAGAATTTGGAAAGTATCTCAATTCTCACCTCTCTTCTCTCTGAGAAGTTCTAAGCTATGCTTAGCGATTCCTTGAGTGTGGAATCACCCGGTTCTATGTACTTCACTACTGTTTATAAATAAACAAACACTACTCTCATATATTCCTCTACTTCATTACTTTCATAACTTCCAACTACTTGTTAAAATTCCAACTTGAAATCAACGGAAGCTGCGGTGGACCAAAGAACCTAGAATCACTTTGAAAAACCCAGATCAGGTATGACTCATCATCTATTTAATTTCATTTGGTTTATACTAGAAATTAATTATGTCTGAAATAGAAAAGGAAATAATTAATAATACTGATATAGAACATTTACAAATTACTGAAGAAGACGGAAACTATGAAGGAAGTATCTTAATAGATCCGAAATTATTTCAAAAGATTCAGAAAGAAGACTTGAATTTATCTAAAGATGCAAATATGAAAAAATTAGGAGGAATAATGAAACGTTTTAATCAAAAAGAAAATATAATATATTATGGAAAAATAATTAATGAGACACCAATAGATATATCTGAAACACAAGGAAACACATGCATACAACTATTAAATAAGAAAAAATTAATTGAGTTAAAAAGGAATTTAAAAAAGGAATCGCATAGAAAGAAAATAGGATACATTCATATAGGAGCAATACAAGTCTTAATTAAGGCAACCTTTCAAGAAGGAATAGATTCACCAATTGAATTAATTCTAAAAGATAATAGAATATCAGATCCTAAGAATAAAATATTAGGAGTAATCGAAGGAAACTTAGCTTATGTTAAATTAAAATTTGAAATGCACCCAAATATTGGAATACCATTAAATACTCAAAGATTAGACCAATCATTGACGATGGAACATAGATTTTTAAGAAACAATCTGATGAGAACAGGAGACAAGATTTTCTCAATTACTTATTGCGTCAATTATGCACTAACAAACTCACATCATAGTATTACTTTTAGAAATAATGATAGAATAGATATACTAAGACTATTTGAAGAAATAGGGAAGATTTATTATCCTAAAAGAAATGACTTAACAGAATTAGGAATTTCTATAAGAAATCCAAAATCACTAAGTTTTAGGCAGATCCCTAAACCAATTACTTTCCCAGAAACAGAAGAAAATAAAGACGAAAATATAGATAAATTATCAAATCAAGTAAGAGATCTAGCCCAATATTTGAGAAATAGAATATGAACAAAGAAAAAGAATTAAGAGATATTTATGAAAAATCCTATAATAAAATAAATCAAGATAAAAAGAATATAAAAGACTTTATGAATATTTATGATAATCATCTTAAAAGAAATAAGGAAGATAAAAATCGAAAACAGATGGAAGAATATATTATAGAAAAGGAAAAAGAACTAATTAATATAAGAAATAAAAGAGAAAAAAATAAAAGACAAATAATAGAAAAAATAGAAGAAATGATTTCGAAATCAGATCAATCAACTAGTTATTTTAAAATAACAGCACCAAATTTTGAAGATATTAACTAAAATAATGGAAATCTATTCCGAGTTTGATATCCAAACGGAGAATGAAATAATGAGTGTACTAGTAATGGATTTACCTATTGATTGCAAACAATTAATAATTGAAAAGATAAAAACCCAATTTAGACAAGAAGATTATTACCTTGCAATTATGTCGTTAGATATAGAATGGAACTATATGGAAGAAATAGGATTAGCTTTTGAATATGATAGACTATCATTATCTGACATATATGAAGATTGGGACTTATTAGATGATTAAATGAATCAAGAAATATTAAGCATTTTGGTTATGAAAATACCCAAAGACTGCAAGCAAATAATAATTAATAAATTAAAACACCAATACTGGCAAGAAAAATTTTATTTAAAACAAATAGTACAAAGAATACAGTTGGTATTTTGTGAAGAAGAACGAGATCAATTAATCAAAGATATAATGGAAATTGATGAATCTATAATGGACTATGGATATGAATTATTAGTAACTCAAATTATGCATGAAAAATACCCCGATTATGTTTAATGACTACCACTACCTGGGAAAAGATAGAGTGGTACCAAACTGGTATCAGAGCTAAGTACTAGCTAATTAATAATGAGTACTCTATACATAGAAAAATTTGTTCACTATCTAAGTATGATAGATTTAACAAACCACAACAGATTAAAAGACTTGGTACAAGAATTAAAAGATGAAGCAACTGATACATGTAATAAACACATTGAGTATCATTGTGAGTACTGTGATTGTAAAGAATACGAGAGAAAAATAGATTTAATAAAAAATTTAATTGATAAATTAAATGAATGGACAGATCAAGATGATCTATAGATCCAACGACTAATAATATGTATACACTGTTGAAGTGTCGCATACGATATCAAAGAAATTGTGTTAGTTTAGCAAAACTCATTTTGTTATGGCTTTTTGTTGATGTCCATTTGGTGATAATGAACGAGAAGTGTTTTACCAAGTGATTCAGGGTCATTAGTAAGTTGTCAGTAATTGTATATTATTGATGGCATTTGTACAGTATTATGGCCCTAAGACCATCAATAATGTGACTTTTTCTTGTTGGGGAAGAGCCTTCCATCATCTTAAATGTTTATTTCAACGAAAAAAATAAGCAAAAAAATTGTGTAAATAAATTGCCGTTGATAATCAAGTAAAGCTAAAGAAAATAATATTACTTATATTAAGAACTTATAATCGATAAAAATAAGAGTCGGTCAAAATTTGGATATATATTCGATAAAAAAATAAAATAAGAAAATTACTTATTTTTAAGATCCCACCAATTACCTTTGAAAGTAATTATATAACAAATATAATAAATAAATTAACAAAAAAAAATCAAATTTTCTTTCTTCTCCCCTTAATTGTCCATGTAGATTTTTTTATAAGCAAAAATTGTATTGAAATAAGTAAAAGGATATTCAAACCCGTATATAAAGAACCATAAATAAATACATCATAGAAAGAACAAGGTAAGTGTTCAAACAAAAACATAAAAAGTCACCCAAAATAGAGGCAAAAGCCTAAACTTATCCACATAATAACTGGTTACAAATTTAGATTAAACATAAAAACAACTACTTGCACTTTTTTTGTGTGAATAACATCTAATTTGATAAAGGATTTGACTCCACCAAAGTGAGCACTTCATATTATTTTTATATGTTATTATGTAGGAATTCTTTTGATAATTCAACCTTTTGCGCTCTGAAAAATTGGACATATGTAGTTATATTATAACTTATTTCCTTCTTGGGGGTAACTAATTCAAGAGTAAGAAACCTAAGTCTTGTAGTCCAAGGTTTGTCTCCATATTTTAGTATTAATGATTAACATCTATATCTATATATTAATTAATAACTACAATTTCTTTTTTCAGAAAATTTAAAACTAACAGTTTCTTAGAGTCTAAAAACCAGAACACTCTTTTGTGGTGTGGTAATATATACTATAAAAGAATTCATGGACAACACTAATAGTTGAATTACAATCCAAAATCTTGTTCTATTTATTATCCGATGGTTGATGCGCTATAGAACCAGCGAAGTGTACTATTTTATCTTTTGGCAACAGGAATCCTGTAAATAGGAGAGTCGTGGTAAAACAAATATCAACCTTACATTCAAATTAAAGCTTATTTATATTAACTAAAATAATCCACTTTATGGAACCAGAACAATAACGATTAGAGTATTCCCAAAATGATACAATGGTGGGGGTGGCTGATGGTAGCAGTAATGGTGGTGGTGGTGGCAGTAGTGACGGTGACAATGACGATGGCGGTGGTAGCCATGGTGGTACGACAATATAGGTGAAGGAGATAATGGAAAATATCGAGTTTTTAGGTTTTTTATATTTTAATGTTATGAACTAATTCTTGTATCCTACCGCAGTGGAGGACAACAATAGTTATCTTTGTGCAAACATTTGATTAAGTTTTTATTCAATATTTAAACTAATTTAAAGTTAAACACACTCCCTATTTAACGGTTAGTGTACTATATTCTGTTATATTGTACTACTATCCGTGTTAATTGGCTTAAGCAAGCACAGCCAAAAGCTTGGAACAACAAATTATGTATTTGGTCACACATTTGAAATGGTGAAAAACACTCCTATGAAGTCAAAAGCTTCTTTAACGCAGGTCAGCCTACAAAGTTATATTTCCAATCATAGTCAGCCTACAAAGTTATATTTCCAATCATAGTTCACCTTATCTTGTACAACAAAAATAACCAAATAACGTATAAATTGTGTGTAAGTTTAAGAAATACCAATTCATAAACAATACTCCCTTATAAATAATCAAGAATTTCAACTTCACAACAAATAAAGCATATGCTACTGACAATGCATCACATAAACCAAATAAGAGGCACAGGGAGGGGACCTTTATAGGCCGCAGTGCCCAAGTTTTTTTAATACTTACTGGATTTATTTTAAAGCAGATCTGATTCAAGCTCAACTTTTCAAGATGCCCAAACACACTTCATTTTAAAGAATTTGGGTTGTATCTAGACTCTGAAGAGCATCAGGTTATTGCTATTGACACCTAATTTTTTGCTTCATTCATACACCATTCCCACCTCTCTTAAAGTCCACACAGCATGTTGCCATTGCGGAAGAGTATTTCTCCGTGATCAGGTGTGTTCGTCATTGATTGTTTAGGTTTGTGTTGTCCGGAAATTAAGATTTTTTTATTTCAGAAAATAAAATTTTGAAAAACCACAATATATCCTCTGAAAAATTAATTTCGGACGCATCCAGAAAATAAAACTTGGAACACCACAATATAACATCTGGAAAATTAATTCCATACATTTTTCGGAAAGTAAAATTTGGAACACCACAATATAATGTTCGGAAAATTAATTATGAATGCATAAAGAAAACTAGAAACAACACAATGTAACGTCCGGAAAATTAGTCTATAGAAAAAACGTCTGGAAAATTAGTTCCGAACGCTTATGGAAAATAAAATTTAGAACAACACAATATAATGTCTGTAAAATTAATTCCGGATGTATCCGGAAAATAAAACGTGGAACCTCACAATATAACCTCCGTAAACAGTCGTTGATGTCACTTGTCAAGAGGCTGTGTTTTTTTGGATAGATGTAGTAATTTGGTTAATTTTGGGGTTGAATGGCCCTAATGGGTTTGTAATTGATATAGGTTTTGGGTTTTTCTATTGTTATTATAGGTGGACCTCTGGATTCATGATTATAGTTCTTGATAGGGACAGTATATTTTTATATAGATTTTATTTTGATGTTATTTTTGTATACGTGTTTGAGCATTTTTTATGTTAGTTTTTTTTATAAAAGCCAAATTATGGCAATTCATTCATAATAGTGTCAGCAATACAACTAGGAGTAATGTAAAAACAACAAGAGCTAGCATACAACAAAGACGCCATAGCCAAAGAGTGAGCCACTTTGTTTGCTTGCCTCATAATAAACTTTGTTGAAAAGTTTGTAAGTAAGAAGTAAGACCCTTGCAACAATTGACAATGATACTAAACACAGTAATATTTTCCTTTGATGAAGATAACTCATCCACCACCCCTTTACTATCAACTTCAAAGTGGACGTTGGTGAAACCCAGCTCAATGCATCATTTAATGGCAAACAAGAGACACATTGCTTCCCCCACCTTCACTTCCAACTTTTATTCTACCCACATTGTTTTGGCTTGAACAAACTTGCTCTCATGATCACGGATGCACATGCCAAACCCGGATAAATTTATGGCCTCAAATAAAGCTGCGTCAACATTGCATTTCAAAGACCCAAAAGGAGGAGGTGACCATCTAGCTCGGGTAATTCCAGGACCAACAGCCACCCAAGGGGGTTTCCTTTTCCTAGCTAAAATCCAACTGGACAACATCTCTTTTGAACAGCTGATGACTTGAGTTCCAGTCATATCCTCATTGTTCCACAATTTTTGGTTCCTGGCCTTCCATATGCCCCACAATATCATCACAAAATCCGTCCTTTTATTTGAGTCA
Source organism: Sophora flavescens (assembly GCA_030762895.1). Taxonomy (NCBI): domain Eukaryota; kingdom Viridiplantae; phylum Streptophyta; class Magnoliopsida; order Fabales; family Fabaceae; genus Sophora; species Sophora flavescens. Next base: position 250,778,621 of record CM061063.1, on the reverse strand, counting down.
ATAACACCACTGAGCAAGAAATATAACTCATAGAAAGAGTTCACCTGGTTAAGAAACGAATCAATGATGTGCCAATACCCAGCTTGAATCAAAATATCTCTACTCTTGTCACACTGCAGTAATGCATGACACTGAGATTCAAGACCAGTTTTGCATCTCACACACGAACTTGTACAAGCCACCCCATGCCTCTGCAGGTTTATTCTAGTGGGAAGAACCACCCTGCATGCGCGCCAAATGAAGGACTTCACTTTAGGGGGCACTTCCAAGTTCCAAATACTTCGCCAATCTCCATCGTGTTTCATATGAGCCGTGTTCAATAAGGATTTGATACAAAGTCTATAAGATGAATGAACTGTATAAAAGTCGTCCTTACTATATTTCCATATGCACAAGTTCTCCCCTACTTCATCAACTAAGGGCGTGGCAAGTATAGTAGCAGCATCACAATGAGTAAAAAACTGACGCACAAAATCTTCATTCCATCTTCTGGTACCAGGCATAATAAAATCACTGACCACCCAATTATAAGCCATTTGGGTTAAGTTAAAATGGTGATGCAGTCTTTGACCATTTGCAATCCAAGGCTCATTTAGGATTGGAATATTGTGTCCATTGCCAATTCTCCATCTAGAGCCCTTATTCAACAAGACCCGGGAATTCCAGATGCTACGCCAAATAAAACTTGGATTATGGCCAAGAATCGAATCCAAGAACTGACCTCTAGGATAGTATTTAGCTTTGAAAATCCTTGATACCATAGCTTCTGGGTTAGAAACAAATTTCCAACCTTGCTTCCCTAGCATTGCCAAATTAAAAGCTCCCAGATTTCTGAAGCTGAGGCCACCAAATTCCTTCCTCATAGATAGCTTATCTCATTTCAACCAATTAATGCCACACATATCTCCCTTGTTGGATCCCCACCAAAAAGAGTTCATCATCCTTTCAATCTCTTCTGCCAACGAAGGAGGTAGTAAGAAGACACTCATGCAATAAGCTGGAATCGCTTGGAGCACAGACTTCACCAGAACCTCCCTGCCAGCCTTGGAGAGATGTCTGTCACTCCAAGAATTAATTTTCTTCCACACCCTGTCCTTCAGATAATTAAATGTAGTTTCTTTTTTTACCAATTAATGAGGGAAGCCCCAAATATTTTCCTGACCCAAGACAGGTCCGGACTCCCAAGATATTAGATAAAGCCAATCGAGTGCCATCATCCACATTCTTACTATAAAAAATCTCAGATTTACTGAAATTAACTGCTTGACCTGATGCTGCTTCAAAAGTAGCAAGAATTGACTTTATCACATTACATTCACGCTCACTAGCTCTAAAGAACAGAAAGCTATCATCTGCAAAAAAAGGTGACTAACAGAGGGAGCACCCCGACAAATTTGAATACCATGAATGTCACCCCCCCCCCCCCCCCCCCCCCCAATCTCTTTTGATTAAGGAAGTAAGGCCCTGAGCACAAATAAGAAAGAGATAAGGGGAGAGAGGGTCACCTTGCCTTAAGCCTCTGCCTGGAACAATTGGTCCAACAGAATCATCATTAACCAGAACCGAGTAGCTAACAGAGGAAACACACAGCATAATCCATCTGACCCATCTATCACAGAAACCCATCTTCTCCATCATAGCACGGAGAAAACCCCAGTCCACTCTATCATAAGCTTTGCTGATATCTATTTTCAAAGTCACTTCACCTCTAACTCCCTTTGTTTTGCATTTCATATGGTGGATAATTTCAAAATCTATGAGCACATTATCCAAGATAGATCTTCCTTCTACAAAAGCAGACTGCTCTTCTGAGATACACTTTGGCAATAGATTTTTCAACCTGTTAGCTAAGACTTTTGCCACTATTTTATATAGATCATTACACAAGGATATAGGTCTCAAGTCTATCATAGAAGAAGGGCTATCAACTTTAGGAATTAAAACAATATTTGTATCATTAAGAGTTGATGGAAAGTTACCAGTCTCCAACCAGTAGCAACAAGCCGTGAAAATATCCTTGCGACAAATATCCCAAAAATGCTGGTAAAAAGCAGGATTTAAACCATCCGGCCCCGGAGATTTATCTGGGTGCATCTGAAAAATAGTTGCTCTGAATTCCTCTCCAGTGAAGGGGAGTTCCAACCCTTGATTATCTTCCACCGAGACAATAGGGGGAACTGCCTCAATAACTGGAGAATAAATGCTCTGCTGTTCTAGAAACAGGTTTCCAAAGTAGTCCTTTGCAAGCTCACAAAGACTCGGTTGACCGCCTACCCATTCATTGTTATCATTTTTTAGCTTGTCAATAATTTTCCTTCTCTTCCTGGCAGTAGCAGTCAAGTGCAAAAATTTTGTATTTGCATCTCCATCTCTAAGCCAAAAGGCCTTGGCTCTTTGCTTCCAATAGATCTCCTCTTGAGCCAAAATTGATGCAAGCCTTTCTCGTTGTCTCTCATAAATCGAGGCATCCTCTGGATCATGAGAAATTCTAGTAGCCTCCAAAAGCCTTTTACACTGATTTACTTCTTTGCGGAAATTCCCATTAAGTTTCTCACTCCAAACCTCTAGGTCCTTACTACACTGCTTTAGTTTAGAAATAACATCATCATGTATCCCATTCTCCCAGCTAGACCGCATCACATCACCCACATCGAGTTCTTCAAGCCAACGATTCTCAAAGCGAAACTTTCTCTAGTGCTTCTGAGCAGGGCGCTGATCAATACAAAGTAGGAGTGGTGAATGATCCGAGACAGGAGCTAAAAGATTTGATAATTGTGCATTCGGAAATAAATTCAACCACACCTCAGAAGCCAAAGCTCTATCAAGACGTTCCTCCACTGCACTATCAGAATCACGACGATTTGCCAAAGTAAACTGATACCCATTAAGAGGAAGATCAATTAGATTACACTCTCGAACAGTGTCACGGAAACCATTTATAAGCCAGTTCGGATGATCGACTCTTCCCCTCTTGTCCTCAGCCATTAACAAGTCATTGAAGTCCCCAATAACGCACCAAGGAAGCAATGACATTGTAGCTAAGTTTCTTAATAAATTTCAGGAATCCCATCTTCTGGTCCTTTCAGGATAGCCATAGAACCCAGTCAACCTCCATAAACCTCCGTCGTTATCAGACACCTCCACATTAATAAAATTCATTGAGTAATTGATAATGCGACATTCGAAGGATTGTTTCCAAATAATCGCAATACCTCCACTACGTCCCTCCCTATCAACAGCAAAAGAAAAATCAAATCCTAACTTTACACGAATTTCCTCTATTTTATTTGAGTGACATAAAGTTTCAAAAAGCAAAATAACGTCCGGTTTGTGGAACGAGGTCCCTCAGCGAAGAAACTGCACGCAGGTTGCCCAGGCCTCGGCAGTTCCAACTTAGTATACTCATAGTCCCCGGCAACCCTGGCTGCCAAGGTTTGCCGCTAAAAATTTCTTTGGAATCACACTATCAGGACCGATTTCCATGCAGTCCACGTTCTTTGATTCCCCCTGCACTTGATCTCCTTCACCCACCAACTCTGTTAACTTTCTTTTATTATCCCACTCCAACTCATTCTCCTCATGATTGTCCTCATAATTGCCCTCATGATTGCCTTCTTTCATTTCCGTATCCATTCCTCTCTCTCCAATAACTTTATCCTTAATTTTAGGAAAGAGAATATTTGGGTTTCTAAATATGTCAACAACTGAAACCAAAATTTTCTCCTTGATTTTTGCGTCATTTACTGCCCCAGTAATCACCTCCTTAGGATCCGCATCTGCATTAACTGCAGATTTGAATTTCGAAACTTTCTGCAGATTTGGTGCTTCCCAACTCTCAGCTCCTTCATCCCTCAGCCACCCCTCACCTCCTTCATCCCTCAGCCACCCCTCACCATCATCCCCCTGTTTCCTCCGCTACTCAACCCGTAACTCCGGTCCCCACAATCGGCTACCATCATCATCATCTAGCAGAAATAATTTCTCACAGAAATCCTCCATGTGACCTAGCATTCCACACAGATAGTAAAAAGACCCCAACATTTCATATTTGAACTGAACCTCCTTTGCCTCCCTTCCTGGTTTCTTCACTCTCTTCAATCTCTTCAGTGGCTTGCGTACATCAAGGAGCACTCAGAATCTCATATAAGACTTAAGGAAATTTGAATTGTTTTTTTGCATCGTACTCTATGAATTCACCCAAAAAGTTTGCCAGGTGCTTCCCCGCCGCTTCTGTCATAAACCTTACAGGGATCTTATGAACTTGAACCCAGAAGGGTACGTTGAAAAGTTCCACTTACTGTGGTGTCTGACCCTCCTGTATCGTTCCCAGTATCAACAAATGTCCGTCGAAAGACCACGGTCCACCCCTCAGTACCCGTTGGACATCCACCTTATGGAAGAACGGGAACAGAAATATGCCTCCCTCTGCCTCCTTCACGTTTACGCCTCTTCCTGACTTCTAGACGCCAGCCATCCTTCTCATCATCATGTGAAACCTGATTGACCTCGTTGTCAGGAATCTCCCAACTAGGCACAGGGCTGGGTCTTCATCCAGTACTCGTCGAAACTCTTCCATCGGGACCTCCAAATCCGCCTCCTCATCCTCTAACTTTAATTGAGCAAAGCTAGAAGACGCCATTGATAAATATCTCACACACAACTCACACTCTTATCAAATATAGGAAAACTTCTCATAGATGAGAGAAAGAAAAAAGACTCTTTGGATCTTGGTTGGTTTGTTACAGTACATGCTAGTTATCAATATATTTTTGCTTATAAAAAAAAACTCCAGAAAATTATTTGAGGAATCCATTACAAAGTAAGGAGCACTAGGTGCAAAAGTAAAAAAACTCGGTGCAATAAAAGGTATTTTGGAAGAGAAAAAAAGATACTAGATGCAAAATTAAATAACTCGGTGCAAAAAATAAGCCCCAAAGTACCATTGCAATCATGGAGATAGGTATCTGTCCAAAAACTTCCATTCAGAGGCTCTGTGTAAGCATAAAGAAGAGTGAAGTCATTCAATCCCTAACTTTTTGTTTCTGCTGGTTGTGACTGGAAGAACACCATTATTCGGCACCGGGTAACTTCTAGGGTTGGAATCATTATTTGGTTTGGAGGCTTTGGCTCCATTTATGACTGCGTTTTGTTGAAAGTGCTTCTAGAGTGTGGTGTGCCAATGGTTCTTTATTTTGTTATTCGTTCTTCCTGGTAAATGAATGGCAATAAAAAGAGAACCTGGGGAGTGGTGATCAAATGCCAGATTCATTGAATGCATGTTTGGTTCCACGGTGGAGTTTAAGATCAACAAAAACTTCTAACTTTTTCACTGAATATAATTAATTATACAGAAATTTTTTTTATTTACATGTCAAAGTAATTTTAGTGTGTATTTGGATAAGTATTTGCTTAAAATGATTTTGAATGAATTTGATTTTATAAAATTGATTTGATTAAAATTGAGTTTGGATTGAAGTGATTTATGTCTGGATCAGATATTTTTACTCTGAAAACAAGTTTGATGTAAAATTTAGTGTACACTTTTCAACCTAATGCAAAAGTTACATTTTATCACTTCTATTTAAACCGAGATTTGAAAGCTAAATTGATTTTGCCTCATTATTACCAAATATTTATATTTTTACTAGAATAACGTTTGACAAGAGACAAAAACAATTATGATACTTCTAACCTTGAAACCAAACACACCATTACTTTATCATCCAAGGAAAGTCAATTCTCGAACATTCTTAAAAACTCATTTTTAAAATATCGTTATCAAACACAAATCAACATTTTTAGTCTCGATTCTTTTTCGAATCAATTCTTTCAAAATCAATTCTATCAGAATCAACTCTACGAAACCCTTAGACAACAACCATGTGTTGCAATATAGCTTTTATTATAAATCTTGGTTTTTTGTATACATTATTACACACATAACTTTGGAAAATGGCTTCCTTTTTTTTAAAAGATAAAACCATAATAAGCCCATAACGTATTTGGAAGATTCTTTGGTCCCGGGCTACCAGCCCCATCAAATTGAAGACACCACGCCGCAATGATTCTATAAATAAGGTCGCTAGCTCCCTTTGGTATCAATCGTCAACCTTAATGATGACACATTGTTCTTCAGGTTGACTATAGTAGTGTGTTGGTTCCACCTTCCACATTCAAAACCATTTCCCATTATCGATCTGTTGGACAATTTGGGTGGTTAGTTATTTTTTTTTTTTTTTTGCCTTGAACTTAGTGGGGTTTGGAACATGATAAAGAGAAAAGGGAAAAGTTAGTAGAGATCCCAAATTCACCTGTCAAAGCTATTCACTAGAACTAAAGATATTTACTATAAACAAAGACCAAATGAGGAGAAATTTTTTTTGGATGTATACATACACAACCATTCTGTTGTTTCTACGATATTTATACAACATTTGGAGATAATAACTCTTGAGATTAGTTAGTTAGTCGTAACTAACTTATAGATCAAGACTCACATATGTCTATAAATAGATTATCATGTATAGGATGAGTAACACTAATCAATAGACACATAGGTGTGTGAAAAGAAGAAAGGGATTTGAGTTGAGACAATTCTATCTTGAGAAAATCGTGTATTGATTTGGTGAGAGATAGGGAAAAGTGTATAGGAGTGAAAACATCAATCTTGGGGTAGTTCTCGGAGATACCATATGAAAGGTATGGAAGGCAAGACTAGGAGGCAAGATTGTGGGAGGTTTCTATTGTAAAGCACTTGTATCTCTATGATTAAGATAATGAAGGGGAGAAGGAAGACTTGTGCTCTCTCCCGTGGACGTGGGTCATCAATAGTTGAACCACTAAAATCCCGATGTTGATCTTCTTTTAACGCTTTTCTTTTATTTGTTTTCTATTGTTCTTTATTGTTTTGATTTGCATATTTCTCGGTAATTGTTTTTTGTGCTTTGTTTTCTATGTCCGAGGTGCTTCGTGGCATGACAAATCCCTAACAAATTCATATATATTCACTTTCATTTTCCTGGTTTACCTCAAAATAGATGATATTTTGATAATCATCCATGTATTAATGATAGTCACATATTATCCAAATGTTTTTTTATATAAATATTGTACCAAAAACATTTCTGCATACACAATACCTCACTTTACACACAATCAATTACGAAAAAACATCTAATTAAATATGGATCTACTGATCATAATCTTGGCCTCTCATTTTCTCAAGATTTCTAGTAGGAGTGTGCGACAAGTTGAGTCAACCTATAAAATACAAGTTTAATTAGATATGTAGAATTGGTTGGGTTAGAAAGCAATTTTGGGATATATATTACTTTTTTTTATCAAATATATATTGTTTTTAATTAAAACGTGTTATTGACAAATTCTTTATTTTTTATTTCTTATTGCTCTCTGATTTGGCCTAACCTCCCACTCTTTGGTAGGTTAGGCCAATTTGAGGGGGCCTTCACCTTCAAGGGAATTTAAGCCTAAACCATTGATTTAATAAGCAATCAAGATCTAACAATGTTCCAAAATCTATCTCGTACACACCCCTAATTGCTAGTTCTATTTTTTTTTATAGGTAACCATTTGATAATGGACATGAGAAATCTAGGTTCTCGACACATTATCAATTCAAAATTGCCCCAAATAATGACCATTTTTGTAAAAATGAATAAAAAAAGTAGAGACTATCTAGCCATTTGAAAAAAAACAAATGAAAAATGGAGGTGCATTTTGATAAATTGGATGAGACACAGTTGCATCTCCTTATAGAAGTAATTGTATCCCCCAAAATTGGATGACTTCTTTATTGGAACTCGACACAATAGTGTCTCTTGATAGACACGATTGAGTCTCTAATAAGTTGACGCTAATCATGACATCTCAGATCACACCTTCATAACCTGTGCAAGTCGAGTTGTCAAGCAAGCTACCATTGACTACGAGAAATGCACAATTTAACGACCAACAAATTCAGTTGCTAAATGAAGAAATTTGTTTGCTAAATATTTTAGCAACTACCATTATATGATTGTTAAAACCCTGGTCGTCAAACATTTAACGTTTGATTCTTCAATCGATCAGTATAGCGACAACCAAATCAGGACGCTAAATTATAAATTTAGCAAAATTACCTGATCGGTCCCTTAAAAAAAATTAATTTGATCCCTTAAATTTATTTTGTGTCAAATAAATCCCATAAGTTAGGTTCGGATAACAACTTTTTCCTTTTCTCTCCATTCCTTCTATTCTCTTATGCGGCATTTCCAAACCTAGTTCGCTTGTTGACTAAGCCTCCAAACAGAATCGCGTTCAGTCTTCGCCGTCTCAGAACCTCCCTCGCACATCTGTCTCAATCTGCCTAGCTGCGTGCTAACCGCCTTCCTTTGTATCATATATTCATTCTATCAATCAATTCTCAAGAAGTTTATTCACTAATATGGTATCAGTTTTGTGATTCTAAACACAAAGCTTCCGCATTTTCTTTCTCTCTTCCTTCTTCATGGCTTCAACCAATGAAGAACCTGCTGTCACTGAGCCTGAAAGAGACTCATCTTCCTCCTCTGGGAATGATACAAATCAACCCGATCCATCCCAAAATCCAAGTTCTCCCTATTACCTTCATCCAGGATAAAATCCTGGTTATTGATAAGCCTCTGGCTTATCTAGTTTTATGACTAGATGAACTAGGGTTTACGTGCCAATTTATTCGAGTTTACTCTCATTTTCGCCCAAATTTGCCTTGTTTTGTTCCTAAGTTGGACTTTGACTCGTTTTGCGTCTTTGGTGTAGTTTTTAGGTTATTTTGGATAGAATTACGCTTGTGGTTGCTTGTGTTGTTTTCAGGTCCATAAGTGAGCTCTAAGAATTAAGAGAAGTCAAGAAATTGTGGAGATTGCCATTCTGGAGATTCTCGCCCCGCGAGAGAAAGCTCGCCCCGCGAGAGTTTGAAGATCTGGGGAGACAGAGACCATCACGGCCTAGCCGTGATGACTATCACGGCCGTGACCTAAAAGCCATACAAGTCAGAGACCATCACGGCCTAGCCGTGATATGTATCACGGCCGTGACCCAAGATCCACACAAGGCAGAGAACATCACGGCCTGGCCGTGATTAACATCACGGGCCGTGAAAGGCGGGCTCGCGTCGCGAGACATCATTCGCGTCGCGAGAGTTCGAATTCCGGAAGTGCGCCAGAAGCAGAAGCCGTCACGGTCTGGCCGTGATGGCCATCACGGCCGTGACGCGTGGCCTCCTTATAAATAGAGCAGATCAGAACAGAAAAGAGGACTTTTTGGATCAGAATTTTCAGAGACCTTTTGTAACCCTTATTCTGGGATTTCTTCTCCTTTTCTTTTCTCTTAATTCTTAGGCTTAGGATGAATTCCGATTGCTTGTCCATGAGCATGAGGAACTAATCCCCCTCGTCCTAGGGAACGATGAAGCCACCCATGGCAGTGTAGATCCGATATGATGTATGTTTTTCTCCTTTAATTCAATTCTTGTTTTCTAATTCTGATTTGAATGTGTTGATCATACATGTTGCGTGATTAACTTGTTAACGTTGATGAGGCTTAGTCAGCGATTCACGTTTAGAACTTGAATTAGAATCATCGATCGAATATTGCACGAGAGTGAGTAGGAGATCGGTGCGACCTTATAGGGAACACGAATTAACAGAATTCGAGATTAGGGTTAAGAGACCTAGCAAGTAATTAACTCAAATCATCGAATACGTCCTAATGAGCACGGAAGTGGATTTAGGAGAATTTAGGGGTCCCGGTTGACATTGTAATTGAACCTAGGGAGGAATTCATCATCACTTGGGTGTACATATTGGGTAGGTGGATTTGTGACCTTGGACATTTTAGTTTTCTGATTTTTAGTTAATTAGTTTATTTAGATTGTTAGTTGAATTTCGCTATTAATCTTCTCTCTCAACCACCTTCTTCCGTAACTTGACCGAACGTATCTGACTTCCCGCGGATTAGTCGAATTGGTATCCCAATCCTTGAGTTCGACCTCGGTAATTACTTGCCGTGTTTATTTTTATTACTTGCGACGACCCGGTACACTTGCCGGAGTCACAACAAGTTTTTGGCGCCGTTGCCGGGGATTGGCACAACCAATTTTTCTGATTTTAGGAAAGTTTGATTATTTGGTTAAGTTACTTTTATTTTTATTTTTAATTTCTATTATTATCCTCTATTTCTTGATCCCACTTGGTCTTGGCCCTGTTTTGTATGCGAGGTACCCTTTCAAGGCAGATTGCGAATCATGGAGACTGTTTATTTTCCAGCCTTGGACGGTGTTACAAAATATGACTTTGGGCCTAATATATCCCTGGGAGATCACTGGCGCTGGGGACGTAATTGCCCTCATGCACAAGCTTATAATATAATCATGAAGCATGAGGAGGAATGGGAATGGAATGAGCAAACACCGTTGAGAGCTGCTCTAGAACAATATTCCCAGGAGCTATCCACCTCTGAGGCCAAGGCAAGAGCCAACTGTGACAGTATCGAAACTGTGATGCAGAATTTCAAAGCGCAAGCTGAGGAGATTTGCAAGCAGTTAGTACAAGAGTCACATGAAGCCCAATTTGAAGAAAATCTGGTTTTGGGGATAGATCAAAATGAAGACGAAGTGGTAGTGGATTCCACACTGTTTGCCAAGCAACCGAAAATTTCTGCATTGGATAACTATGTTGGCTTACATGCATGTGTGGACATGGGTAAGTTAGACCCTCCCACTCGTCTGGCACACTTCCTCGTGAAGACACCATTTGGCCCGAGAGGAAGTGAGTTCATCAGTACGGAGGTCAATGGAGTTTTCACACACTGGCTGGGTGGAGTGGATGATAAGGTCATATTGATGCTACGATCTCCACTCCAATTACCATTTGATCCGGGTGGAGGATTTGATATGATGAGCGTCCCTTGGCCTCTGTACCACAGACTATGGGATCCAAGTGGATGCTTCGTAATAAGTCAGGCTCGGGACGTTAAACAAGCGCTTCTTGGGAGGCAACCCAAGCTAGGTATCCTTCTCTTCTCTTAACTTTTGTTTTGTTTGTTTTTGTTTTTGTTTTTGTTTGTCACTCTTGAATAATTTGAGAAGATCAAGAGTTTTTGTATGAATAGTGTGTCGGCAAGCTTGTTGGATTTTGATTAGATTGAGCGTAGATTAATTGCATGAATTATTTGACCATTGATGATTTCCCCCTAGGTTCTAATAATAGAAAAGTTGATCCCCACTTAAAAATTGAAAATTGAACCTTGAGAATTTTATTGTGATTACTTGATTTATGACAAGTTTGGGGTGAGGAGGTGCACACACTAGGAATCGTATCTCGGTCAAACAATTTGCAAAATGTCCAGGTGAGGATTTGAGCCTCCAACTCTGTTTTTGAATGTGTGAATCACTGTTAAGTTGCACTTTCCCGAATTTGCTTGAATCTCTTTATGGTTTGCATGATTATGTGTTGCATCAAATGATTTAGGCAATTTTCTTTGAAATAAATACTTGGCCTGAAAAGAACCATCCCTAATGCATGTTCCCTAGTTAGCCAAATTGAGCCCAATTGACTTATTGTTTCTTGATGACCCTACATTACGAGCCAAAATCTGAAAAACCATGTTAACCCAATCTTAGGATTAGGAGAGCATGGAAATGAGCAAGAGAAAGGTTGTGAGAAACAAAGTTTGGGGTGGCTACGAGGTGATATGTCATATTGGGGTGAGAAAAAGAAAAATAAAGGTTGAAACCCAAGGCAATAAAAAAAAAAAAAAATTTGCCAAAGGAAAAGGGGCAGAACAAAAAGATTAGCAAGGAAAAGGCTGTAGTCACCTGAGACAAAATGAAAAATGGAAAAAGGAACTTGAGTGGAAAAAGTGTCAAAACACTCATGCTCTCTTAGTTCCTAGGGACTTAAGCCTAAATATCCTTCGTTATCCTACCCTCAGCCAGGCCCCATTACAACCTTTAAAAGACCTTCTGATGTTGCATGCATGTTTTCGTGGGAACTATGTTTGAGATGAAAATCAAATTCATGGGAAGTGCTCTTGATAAGTGAAATTGAGTGAAAAAGTTGAAAGCCTAGACAAACTTGAGCGAATGAGTGAAATACTAAATGCCCTTGTGAGGAAGGCAATTGTTTGAAATAGGTGATCTTCCTTTGTGTGTATCTTTGAGCCTCAACTTAGAGTAATGATGGCATGAATGATAATTTCTCAATTGTTTAAAGTAGATGAATGTGGGGACTACATTGATAAAAAAGGGGGGAATCAAAGAAGAAAAACTGTTTTGTAAAGTCGCATGAAATTTGTGCGAAATTGATTAGATCTTTAGGCTTGCCAAGTCTTGAGTCGTTTTTGAGTTTTAAGCTTGCTTGGGGACAAGCAAGGTTTAAGTTTGGGGTATTTTGATAAGCCTCTGGCTTATCTAGTTTTATGACTAGATGAACTAGGGTTTACGTGCCAATTTATTCGAGTTTACTCTCATTTTCGCCCAAATTTGCCTTGTTTTGTTCCTAAGTTGGACTTTGACTCGTTTTGCGTCTTTTGTGTAGTTTTTAGGTTATTTTGGATAGAATTACGCTTGTGGTTGCTTGTGTTGTTTTCAGGTCCATAAGTGAGCTCTAAGAATTAAGAGAAGTCAATAAATTGTGGAGATTGCCATTCTGGAGATTCTCGCCCCGCGAGAGAAAGCTCGCCCCGCGAGAGTTTGAAGATCTGGGGAGACAGAGACCATCACGGCCTAGCCGTGATGACTATCACGGCCGTGACCTAAAAGCCATACAAGTCAGAGACCATCACGGCCTAGCCGTGATATGTATCACGGCCGTGACCCAAGATCCACACAAGGCAGAGAACATCACGGCCTGGCCGTGATTAACATCACGGGCCGTGAAAGGCGGGCTCGCGTCGCGAGACATCATTCGCGTCGCGAGAGTTCGAATTCCGGAAGTGCGCCAGAAGCAGAAGCCGTCACGGCCTGGCCGTGATGGCCATCACGGCCGTGACGCGTGGCCTCCTTATAAATAGAGCGGATCGGAAGGAGAAAAAGAGGACTTTTTGGATCAGAATTTTCAGAGACCTTTTGTAACCCTTATTCTGGGATTTCTTCTCCTTTTCTTTTCTCTTAATTCTTAGGCTTAGGATGAATTCCGATTGCTTGTCCATGAGCATGAGGAACTAATCCCTCTCGTCCTAGGGAACGATGAAGCCACCCATGGCAGTGTAGATCCGATATGATGTATGTTTTTCTCCTTTAATTCAATTCTTGTTTTCTAATTCTGATTTGAATGTGTTGATCATACATGTTGCGTGATTAACTTGTTAACGTTGATGAGGCTTAGTCAGCGATTCACGTTTAGAACTTGAATTAGAATCATCGATCGAATATTACACGAGAGTGAGTAGGAGATCGGTGCGACCTTATAGGGAACACGAATTAACAGAATTCGAGATTAGGGTTAAGAGACCTAGCAAGTAATTAACTCAAATCATCGAATACGTCCTAATGAGCACGGAAGTGGATTTAGGAGAATTTAGGGGTCCCGGTTGACATTGTAATTGAACCTAGGGAGGAATTCATCATCACTTGGGTGTACATATTGGGTAGGTGGATTTGTGACCTTGGACATTTTAGTTTTCTGATTTTTAGTTAATTAGTTTATTTAGATTGTTAATTGAATTTCGCTATTAATCTTCTCTCTCAACCACCTTCTTCCGTAACTTGACCGAACGTATCTGACTTCCCGCGGATTAGTCGAATTGGTATCCCAATCCTTGAGTTCGACCTCGGTAATTACTTGCCGTGTTTATTTTTATTACTTGCGATGACCCGGTACACTTGCCGGAGTCACAACAGTTATATCTTGTTTCTCCTCCACTCAACGAGGACAACTACTACAATTGGAGCAAAGCCCTGGTTCGTGGCCTCTCTTCCAAGAACAAACTGAAGTTTATCAATGGCACTATCTCCAAACCAACTGCTACCGGTTCCTTATATGAAGCCTGGGAAAGATGCAATCATATTGTTGTTTCTTGGATCACATGCACCCCTTTCCCCCAATATCTCTCAAAGCTCGGTTTCTTTTGATAATGCTCGCGATCTTTGGCTCCATCTCCAAGAAAGATTTACAAAGGGTAATCACTTCCGGATGACTGGCCTCCTTCAAGAACTTCACTCAATGAAGCAAGGTGATCGTACTCTCTCTACATATTTCACTGACATGAAAATTCTTTGGGATGAGTTAGAATTTATGCGCCCTACTCCAAGCTGTTCTTGTGTCGTTTCTTGCACTTGCAGCCTGAGCCAATCTGTTGATTCTTACAAAGACAAAGAATATGTCATCTGCTTCCTCAAAGGACTCAATGAATCCTTTGATGTTGCACGCTCTCAAATCCTTCTTATGGACCCTCTGCCCACAATTACCAAAACCTTTTCTTTAGTTCTTCATCAAGAAAAACGTACTGGCAATCTTGGTTCCAATTCTCCAACCTTTGTTGCCAATACAACTACTCAGGGTCGAGGATCTTCAGCTTCAGGGAGGGGTCGTGACCGCAATAACAATAACAAACCAATGCAATGCACTTACTGCAATAAGACTAATCATACTGTGGATAATTGTTACTTTAAACATGGCTTTCCTCCGGGATATAGAACCAAGAATCAAACCACAACATTGCAGCTTTCTTCTGCAGCATCTGAAGCTCCTAACTTTGCTGTCCAGCCTCCTCCTACTGATCAGTCTTTACCTTTAACTAGAGCAGATTATCAATATCTGGTTTCTTTGCTCCATGCATCCAAATCAGATTCTTCCTCCTCAGTGAGTACTCAGCACAAACCTAACACTCCTGACATCAATTCTCATATTGTCTCTACTGTGACAAAGTCAGGTAATTCTCTATATCAATCTTTTTCTTCATTTTGGATTTTGGACACTGGTGCCTCGGATCATGTATGTCCTCATATTCACCTATTTAGCACTTACAATCCAATCAAACCAGTTTCAGTTAAATTGCCAAATGGTGACATAACCATTGCTACACACTCAGGAACCATTTCTTTAACTCAATCTTTATCTCTTTACAATGTTCTTCATATTCCTGCTTTTCATTCCAATCTCATCTCTGTCAATAAACTTACTCGGCATTATAATTGCAAGCTAATTTTCTCACCTTTCTCTTGTGACATTCAGGACATGTCTACCCTGAAGATGATTGGGCATGCTGAAGTCCACAACCATCTCTGTATTCTTCAACAAGAATCTTTTTCCAATTCCTTTCTTAGAAAGACAAATGTTTCTCTTTCTGCTCCTATTGTATCTCATGTTAATAAAGCATCTAATGTTTCTGCTGTTTCTTTTGATTTGTGGCACTCATGGCTAGGTCACCCTTCCTTGAATGTTCTAGAACAAATTTGTATGCAATTTCCCTACCTTCATCTTAATAAAAATCTTGTTTGTGATTCATGTCACTTGGCAAAACAATGCAGATTGCCCTTTCCTGTTAGCAACACCTTTTCTCTTCATGCCTTTGATCTTATTCACTTAGACATTTGGGGGCCTTCAAATGTTTGTTCTTTCCAAGGACACAAGTATTTTTTAACTATTGTTGATGACTATACTCGGCATACATGGATATATCTTATGCATTCCAAATCAGAAACCAGAACCTGCATCCATACCTTTGTAGCTTATGTTTCCAATCAATTTTCAACTCATATTAAGTGCATGAGAACAGATAATGGAACTGAATTTAAAATGCCATCTTTTTACTCCTCTTTAGGCATATTACACCAAACTTCATGTGTTGAGATACCTCAACAAAATTCTGTTGTTGAAAGAAAGCATCGACATCTTCTTAATGTAACTAGAGCATTACTTTTTCAATCCAAATTGCCATCAAGCTTTTGGTCATTTGCTGTTTACCACTCTGTTTATTTAATCAATCGGATGCCTACACCCGTTCTAAAGAATAAAACTCCTTTTGAAATGCTAAATGGTGTTCCACCAACCTTTCTTGACCTTAAAGTTTTTGGTTGTTTGTCTTATGCTTCTACTTTGCATGAACACAGGACCAAACTTGCTCCAAGAGCCAGAAAGTGCTTGTTTCTTGGATATAAACCTGTCACTAAGGGATACTTACTCTTTTATCTGCAAACAAGGGATACATTTGTTTCCAGAAATGCCATCTTTTATGAATCTATTTTTCCATACAACAACTCTACACTACAAAAAAAAAACCTATTTAGCGACCGAAGATATCGGTCGCTAAACATGATAATTCGGTTGCTATATTGTGTACCGACCGAATTAAGGGGGTAGCAGAAACCCTGGTTGCTAAATTTTTAGCGACCGAATTTGTATTTCGGTCGCAAATTTGCGACCGATATTTCGGTCACAAAATTATATATTTCGGTCGCCGTATAGTTGGTCGCACGTGCAGTTAACCGAATTTGGTGACTGATATTCGGTCGCAAATTTTGAATTTTTTTTAATAAAAATTTTCCTGTAACTTAATCCTATCAACCAAATTTTGTTTTTCAACTATTACCCCATTGATTTTTAATTTATGATATAAATAAAATACACCAATATTTTTGTTGAATAAATAGAAAACGTAAATACGATGTACTAACGATCCAAAACACCACAGTCAATATGATCAAGAAAACACATACATTAATTAATGCAAGTTTAATAATTGTTTATAAAAAAAGTTTAATAATGTACTAATTAACGATCAAAACATAAAAACACACCACAGTCAATAAGTACTAATCAAAATATCAAAACTCATCAATCTTCCAAAGGGATGAACATGTAGAAGCGAGAACCCCCAAGATACTTAAACTTTGCCAATACACCAGTGGACAACAAATATAACTCACTGATACCATTTGTGTATGTTGCAAAATATGGGCGATCCTCATGGATTACTATATTCCCATTGAACAAATTTATGCATTTGTCTTCAATAGTCATAGCACGCGGTATTCCTCTTCCCCAACGATGGTAGAATGATCGCGGGATTGAAATCAAATCCTGCAAATACACAAGAACAATTTAGTAATGATTAGTTTATGCCTTAACTATCATTACATGAATCCGATTGTTATTCTTAAGTTGATGAGATATTGTACCTGGTCTAAATGGATGACTGTCTCAAAACATTTAGTCGGATCCACTTTCTGATAAAACGATAAGGAAAACAAGTCATATGTCTAAACTTCATCAAGTGATAATAAGAAAAGATGGAAAGATCCATGTAGCATACTAGCATGTTAAAATAGAACAAAGAAATGCAACTTCACATGCAACTTTACAGATTAGCAAACATAGTAGTTTTCAGGAAAGCATATGCTTTTATGTCGTTTTGAAGGATGGTCATAGAGAGGACTTTTCCTACTGGAAATGCCTAGATAACCTAGTAAGGATGGTCATCAACAACTATTTCTGGAAAGCTCCATTGCCTGGTGAAACAAATGAGTAGAAAACCAGAGTTGCTTTCATAATATTGTGTACATAGCTGCTTTCTAATGTGAATAATGTTTGAATGATGACGACACGTCATGTGCCCGGCAAATTGTGCCCCACCCTTCATTTTATCTAACCCTATACTTAATCCTTCATTATCTAAGACCTCGGCCTTAAGGCAGAATTAAAGAAAAACCTCAAACTTCAAGAATCCTTCAAGCACTTCCAAAATATTAAATGAGCATGCATGCCCTGAGAAGGTATGCATGCTCATTAATATTGAATCTCAAATAGGAAACTAAGGCTTTCGTAGCTTAATAATTAACTCTAGAAGAAAATAAAACCATTGACTTATAAGGATTGCAACATACTTCAACAAATATATATTGAAGCATATTTCAATACAAACTTAGATAAAATATAGTAGCAAACATCTTATTTAGCTCCGCTCTCCACTAACAAGTAACACATAATTGTCAAACACATGCATAACTTCTAAATTAGTAACACACAACAAGCATCCCGCCTTTTTGACAGGATTACATCCTATTGAGCTCTGCTCTCCACTAATGGCAATCAAGGCATATAATTGACATATCCATCTTATTGAGCTCTGCTCTCCACTAACAAACAACATATAAAGTTTACAACCACATGCATCAATTTTAATCTACCAGCACACAACCAGTATCCTATTGAGCTCAGCTCTCCACTAACAAACAACATATTCAATTGCAACCACATGCATCATTTCTAATCTACCAGCACACAACCAAAATCCTATTGAGCTCAGCTCTTCACTAACAATCAACAAATCAATTCAAAGTCTTCAAGCACCACTAGCAACAAAGAAAAAGATAGAGTATTTGACCTACCTCAACTCCAAGCAAATAGTGAAAACGGGTGACGACTAGAGCGGTTGTCAATCGACAAAGAAAACTATAAAAAAATAATAACATCATCAAAGGCTCTTGTGATAAAAGTATAAACTTGGAAATCATTAACCTACTTGCACACTTGCCACTCATGAAAGTATAAACAAAACATTTTCATTACATATCAGTACCATAGCTTGTTTAAGCCGGGCATTGTTTTAGTGGCCAAGCAATAAAAAAAAAGGTATGTTATGTACTTCAACAACTTATATAAGTGTGCCCAAAGTGTGTTGTGTGCAGGTGGCGTGAATGGAAGGGAAGAGAGTGTGGGGAACTGATAGTGCAGGAACCCTAAACAGAGAGGTAAAATAAAAGAAGTAATAAAAAGAAAAGTGGTAAAATGGAGCAATGCACATGAGACAAACCAGCGTAGCATGTTCACCAAGATGACTTGCGAAAAAAAAAATCCTCTTAGGCAATAACCATAGCATAAATATCATAAAAGGTCAATCAAATTAAAACAATGATCATTCAGTTAAGTTATTTTCATTTTTAACATCACAAAAATATTATTTACCTTTAGCTACACCAAAAGAGGGATTTAAAAGGTAGAAACAAAACCAGATTAGAACCAATTGGATATATGCGAAAAAGGTGGCAGAAGTATAATGATCCTATAAACACTAAAATACCAGAACTCAAGTAGTCGTAAAGCAAGCAATTTTAAAGTAGAATTAAAAACCAATCAGCACCTGCACCACCTAGCAAAAATATATACTTTACAAATCATGGTAATTCAGGCTTTTCATCAAACACCCTGCTATCATTACCCTCAACACCCATCATACTGTTTAAACAAGACAATAATCCCCAGAAACTTTACCCATTCGATCAATACCAAACATTTTAGCAAGTAACAGAGAACAAAAAATCTAATTTTCAATGCTTAACAGCTTCAATCATCAACAGGCAACATCACATAGATCAAAGGTTCAACCAGTATAACCTACCCTTCACAGTTGCAGAGACGGCGGTGCGGCGGCCCAAGAAGGTGCTCTCTCAACCGCGCAAAACCTGCAAACAGAGCCTACAAACCACGCAAAACCTGCAAAGAGAGAGAGACAGAGGGAGAGAGAGACGTAAGTGAGAGAGAAAAGGAGAGGGAGAGAGAGACGCGAGTTACAGAGAAAATGAGAGAAGGAGAGGGAGAGAGACACGAGTGAGAGAGAGAAGGAGAGAAGGAGAGGGAGAGAGAGTTGTATGCTTACCGTGTGGAGAAGGTGGTGGCCGGAGAGGAGTTGCGGTGCCGCTGCATGTGAGAGAGAAGAGAAGAAAAGAGAGAAATGGGGGAAGAGAGGAAGGAAATCGTGATTTAGGGATTTTAGTTTTAGCGACCGAATTATTCGATCTCTAAATCGGTCGCTAAACGGATTAATTTGAAATTTGAACTCATAAATTTAGCGACCGATTTAACATTCGGTCGCTAACGCGCTGTATTTTAATTTTTTACGCGCCGTTTAGCGACCGATTTAATATCGGTCGCAAAGATAAATAAAATTTAACCGTTGCATTTAACTCAGTCGCCATTTCGATCGCTAAAAAGTCATAAATTTTTTACTTTTACTTTCCTTTATTTTGCGACCGAAATAGAGACCGATAACTCTGCTACGCTCTATTTCGATCGCTATTTCGGTCGTAATATCAACTCTAATCAGTGTTTGATTTAGATCCTACAATCGGTCGCCATTTCGGTCGCAAACAGCAACCAACAAATTCGGTCACTATTTTCGATCGCTAAATAACCTTTTTTTTGTAGTGCTACTTCTCCTTCTGTTTCTGATTCTCATACCCTTTCTCCTCCTCTAACTGATATTTTTCTCTTTGATGTGCCACATTCTTCTTCTACTATTAATCCTAACTCTCCTGTTTCTCATTTAGACAACTCATCCAATACTCAGTCTGGCACTGTCAATCCAACACTTGCAATGTTTGCACCTTCAGAATGTGCAGAACCTCCAACTTCTGCAGAACCTGCAAAACCTCCAATCTCTGTCCTGAGAAAGTCCACTAGACAGAAGCAGACCCCTACCTACTTACAATATTTCCATTGCAATGCAGTAACTGCATCTACTATTTCTTCTGTTGTTCCATATCCCTTATCTTCTATTCTTAATTACTCTAAACTCTCTCCTTCACAATCACATTTCATCTTATCCATTTATGCTAATGAGGAACCAAAAACTTACAAACAAGCTCTTGAACACAAGCATTGGCAAGAGGCTATGCAGACAGAACTTCAAGCACTCCACCAGAACTCTACTTGGACTGTCACCACCCTCCCCACTGGCAAGAAACCAATAGGATGCAAGTGGGTCTACAGGATCAAATATAAAGCTAATGGCGGCATTGAGAGATACAAAGCTAGGCTTGTAGCAAAAGGGTTCACTCAAGTGGAGGGCATTGATTACTTTGACACTTACTCACGAGTTGTTAAGCTCACAACCATTAGACTATTATTGGCAATTTCCTCTTCTCAGAATTGGTATCTACACCAACTGGATGTCCATAATGCTTTTCTGCATGGACACTTGGATGAAGAAGTTTATATGGACTTGCCACCAGGGCTCCATTCTCAATTTCCAAATCAGGTATGTAAACTTACCAAGTCGATTTATGGACTCAAGCAGGCAAGCAAACAATGGTATGAAAAACTATCCACCTTTTTGATCAACAAAGGATATCTGCAATCTGCCTCAGACCATTCTCTCTTCATTCACAAATCTGGTAACTCCTTCACTGTTCTCTTAATATATGTTGATGATCTCATTGTTGCTGGTAATGACTTATCCGAAATCAATTCTATTAAACACTCTTTGCATTCACAATTTAGAATCAAAGACTTAGGCAATTTGAAATACTTTCTAGGCCTAGAAATTTCAAGATCTAAAGCTGGAATTCATCTAAGCCAAAGAAAGTATTCTTTAGACATTCTATCTGACTGTGGTTTACTTGCTGCTAGGCCTATTTCCACACCTATGATCAAGGGAATGAAGCTGCTCAAAGATGAAGGACAACCTCTTGAAGATCCTGGAATTTACAGAAGACTCAATGGCCGATTGATCTACCTAACCAATACCAGGCCAGATATCAGCTATGCTGTCCAGAAACTCAGTCAATTCATGAGCTCTCCTACTACTCTTCATCATGATGCAGCCATCCGGGTCTTAAAATACATCAAAAAGTCACCTGGCCAAGGCCTCTTTTATTCTGCGAACTCCGCTTTACAGTTAAAGGCCTTCAGTGACTCTGATTGGGCCTCCTGTCCAGAAACACAAAAATCTATCACAGGATATTGCATCTTCATTGGAGAGTCTCTAATCTCCTGGAAATCAAAGAAGCAGCCCACGGTTTCCAAATCCTCAACAGAAGCAGAATATCGTGCTCTTGCATATACAGTTTGTGAAGTCCAATGGCTTTCCTGCTTACTTCAAGATCTCCAAATCCCTTTCATTTCACCAGCCCTCTTATATTGTGATAGTCAATCCGCTCGCCACATTGCTGCCAACTCTTCCTTTCACGAAAGGATAAAACATATTGAGCTAGATTGCCACATCGTTAGACAGAAACTACAGGAAAAGCTGTTTCACTTACTACCAGTTTCCAACACACACCAACTCGCTGACTTGTTCACTAAATCATTGGATCCTTCACCTTTCTCATTTTTTCTGTCCAAGCTGGGAGTATTGGATATATACTCTTCACCTTGAGGGAGGGTATTAAGATTAGTTATGTAGTTCTCAAGAAGTTTATTCACTAATACGCATCTCCGCCGCGATTCAATTTGTTCGCCGTCTTGATCGCCGCTGGGTCTAGCTCTTTGGCTCCTCCACCATCACAGTCTGTCACGTCTCCGCCATGAGTCCGTCCTTTCGCCGTCCAGATTGTACCTCTCACCACCACCACATTTCTTCTCCGTGCCACTTTTCTCGTTCTGCGTTTACAGGTCTAGAAGACAAGAAATTTAGGGCATTTATGTTAGAAAAGAACAAGAAATTTTAATTCATGTGGGTAAAGAATAATACCAACTCGTGGAATGGAAGTTGTAAAGAAAACCAAGAAATTTTCAACTGGGTAAAGAACAAGAAATTTCCAGATCTGGATAAGGAAGACGATCAAAATTTAATTTATTAATTTAATTATAATTTATTTTAAAATTAATTTTTTCTGCCTAGAAGCTTGGTCAGAAACCCAGTGAGGTTCGGAAATGCCATGTAGGAGATGAATCGAAGGAATTGAGCGAAAATGAAAAAGAATGTTGTCCAAACCTAACTTGTGGAACCTATTTGATAAAATAAACTTAAAGGATTGAATTGAAAAATAAAAAACTTAAAGGATCTAATAAAAAACTTAAAGGATCGATAATATAATTTTGCCTATAAATTTTGGTCACTAAACACTTTTCTCGTAGTGATCTACATTCAATGCCACCCAATTTGGTGGGAAGCCCAGAGACTTGCCTTTCAGGTCTTCTGATACATTAACGAGCAATTACAAATCATTTCACATGTGAAAATAGGTATGATATAAATCAAATATTTTTTTAATAATGTAATAATATATGATTGATTGATAGTGTATGGTTATGTTTGAAAGTTTTTATGGGAATGGAGTAGAGTGGTTAATAATGGAGTGGTTAGTAATGGAGAGGAGTGGAAAGATAAAATATCTCACTTCATTGTTTGGAAGTTTAATGAGGGATATAGAAGAAAATCTCAAACCCCCCAATATGGAGGGTATAAAAATGAGGATTTGGGATGGAGTGATGTTTGAGTTACCATCGTAAACTATCCCACTCCATTAATAAAAAAAAACTTCAAAACAATGGGTTAATGGATTTACACCACACCACTCCATTACTAACCATCTCACCATATCCTTCCAAACATAATCTTGCATTACAATAAAATCCTATTACAAATATATTAATATATCATACAAGATATTATTAATTTAAGTGATTTATAAACAAATATAAATTTATTTAAAACTGAGGTAAGATAACCTAAAACATAATATACATCTAACTTAAAAATATATCAAAACAAACCTTAACTCCTATCAATTCTTGTTGGTCCAAGTGACAAATAACTTGAATTCTCATAAGTAAGGTCTCAAATTCGAATATACTGAATGAAAAAAATAGACATAAAAAAAGCTTTACATCCTCAAACGAATCTTCACGATTCGACTCGAATTAGTCGGAGAATGATATAATTTCTGAAATCTTTATATATCGCAATTAAGTTTAGACCGAAATTAGTCAACAAAGTGTAAGTATTCTACACTTGCGTGTGCTGCGTGTCCAGGTAAAAACCTCAATTACGGTTTACATGACCCATTATGTTCTAACACTTATGTTTTTTTACACCTAAATTTAGATACCCGTATAGACATCGTATATTAATGTGAGTGTGAGTACAATGAAGATATATTGTATTCTGAAATAGAGTATATATATAATATGCAATTGTAAGTATGGATGTCACCTGGTTGTCAATAATAGTTGTATTAATAACATGTCTCGTGTTCTAATTTGTTTCCTTTATTATTAGGAGAACTAATATCTACACCCGTGTAACGCACGGGTTATGTTTTGTATAATCCATATATTAATTGGTTAAAAAAATAATATATTAATTTTTTGCTTTGTGTTGTATTTATATTATTATTTTATATTATTATTATTATTATTATATTATTATTTATTTTATACAGATTAATTTGAACATAATATAAATCTTAATTTCAAGTAAAGTGAAAGCTTAATATCAAATGTATATTAAAAGCATGGGAAACAAATTTCCATATTCAAACTTTTTTCATAGTAATAGTAATCTTATATATTTATAATGTAATGTTACACTTCTTCTAATGCAGTATATTAAAATACATATAGATATCAAAGTAAACAAATATACTTAAAATTTTATGTAAGTTTTTATAATGATTATTTCTTGTACATATAGAGTTAAAGAAACATGATCAATGTAAATAAATTTAACAGCGAACTTAATTATATAACATATAATTAGAGTTCAAAAACAAAAATAAAGATGAACAATATCAGTAGCAAAGAAAGACTTAAAAACTATACGAAAAAAATAAAACTTTTGATAATGTTACTCTTTGAAAGATTAAATAAATTTTAATATTCATTTATCTTAATTTGATGTAAATTTTTAGTATGAATAAAGATATATATATATATATATATATATATATATATATATATATATATATATATGAAGATAAAAGGTAATTATTTTTTAAATGAGACTCATTATTATAAAAGATGCAATGTCTCGAGTATTGATGAAGATAGATTACTGAAATCTTAGGATGGCTTTTATATCAATGTTTTTTTTCTCCTCTAAAGAAATATTTTAACTTTGAGATGCTTTCACCTAAGTGTTATTTTCTAGAGAAATTCAAACCGGTTATTTTCAGATAAAAATATGGTAACGAACAGGGTGGAGAATGAAGAATGCATGCAGGTGGCAAGAGGTTCTCGGAAAATTGTTTGTTGAATAAATGCACCTTGAGTGGGGAAACCAATTTTAATGTTTGAGATATGGCCATGTCAAAACAAAACAAAAAATGTTTGAGATATGGCAGATGATATTCTAAGATTTTAAATACTTAGTTTAAAAACAAATTTTAATCAAATGCTAAATTTTCAATTTTGATTCCTCAATCTATTATTTCATTTCATTGTCCCTTTTTATTTCCCCTTTGTTATCTATGATCGCAGTTAGTGATTTGTTTGAAAGCTCACTATTTGTTGAAAGCATGCAATTTGTTTTCATCATCAGCGTCATCAGTAATCATGCAGATTCACCAAAACATTATGTATCCTACATACATCTTGGCAAGGTGAAGAAGCAAATCAACTATACATATATCAACAAAAACATTAAGTATCTTAACAGATCAAACAGGAAGGTGAAGCAACATATCAACTATTCAGAAATGGCATTAGAAAAATAAAGTTTAAAACACAGGTCCATGAACTGGCCTCATCATCACAGTTACATCTAGGAAAACCATATTTATTGCATATACCACTGATTTTAATATTGATTCAATATGTTGTTGCTTCTTCAATCCACCTTGGGATATATTTTAATGGGCCATACATACCCCAATGAATAACTAAGCCATAAAACAACAAAAGTGTTTAGCAATTTCTGCCTGCAGCAATTTCTGTTGATTCTACTCAAGAATTAGTTAGTTAGCCTTAGTTAGTTATGCAAGTGGTTATTGTTAGTTAGTTCTCTGACTTTTCCACTTTATTAACTTGTCCCATTTTTGCTCTTGTATAAAATTAGCAATGCTCAATGAATGAAATGAATTATCTTCTTTTCACATTCTAACAGATATAACTTGGAATAACTCATGTAAGTTATTCCGCCCACCACTACATGAAACATGGAGATAGTAATATACATGACAAAACTTAAAGTGCATGACAAAACTCTAATCACTTCTCTAAGATTTGAGAACAAAACTCAAAATAGTTACCACACCAATAATGTGCAAGTAAAAATTTCCATCGGCTGTCCAAACTATTGTTTGAAAACAATTCAAGAAGCAAAAATTAAATACATAACGTACAATCCATACTCATCTTCCCATAAAACAGTTGGCCTAATAGAAACAATGTTAAGAACAAATTAGAAACTGTACTAGTCGAAGAGTAAAACCCGGTCATCGAGTTTGGATACCCGATCCAACCAGGACGGGAAGGATAAAATATCGATATTATCTTTATTAATCCTGATATTATCTCAAAAAACCTTATCAGGTTAGAAGAGATAATATCCCTCAAATTAAGGGATAAGATATTGATATTATCCTTAAATGATCCTAACATTATCTCAAATAACCTTATCCGGTTAAGAGATCAATTTAAGATATTATCCTAATCAATCCTGATATTATCTCATATAACCTTATCCGGTTAAAAGAGATAATATCCTTTAAATTAAGAAAATCACATCTCAAAGAAGATTTAAGAGATAAAAGGAGATAAATCCAGATCTAAAAAGGAGGTGGGGATCCTATTATAAAAGAAGAAGAACCCAAGAGAGAGACTCACTTTTCACTGAATCCCGGTGACTCTCCCTTAAGCGTATTAGAGAAACTAGCTCGATCAAGAGACTATTGAAGAGTCCTTGCTCGCTAGTATTCATCGGATACTAGATTAAGGGATTGAGATCACCACATGGCCAAAGGTTGAACCTAGAACTACGTCTGGCTTTAATTCCCATTGGGATACGTAGGACCGGAATACAACATTCTGTCAAGCCATAATCTAAAACAACCCCCATTGTTCACTCTTGGTTTGACGTTCTACGGCGAGATTCCGGAAAGTCGGGTCTCGGTAGGAACATTTGGCGCCCACCGTGGGGCCGAGGAAAAACTTTCCCCGGTTCCACAAGAAAGCTTGATGGTGACTACATGGAATGGTCAGAGGGGAGGGGCGAATAGCATGAACCATGAAGATCATGAGGCCTCGAACACGAACCAGAACCACGTCAATCACCCTCCCCCTCCCGTCAACGAAGATAACCCTCGACTGGGAGAGGTTATGGCACAGCTAAGGTAGCTGCGGAAGGAGAACGAGGAGATACGTGCGCAGAATCAAAGTCTTTTGAGAACTCGGAAAAGAGAGAGATCAGTGACACCTTCCGATGAAGAGCAATCCTCATCCGAGGCTAGCCAAAAGGATCCATCCTACGTACCTTCTCCTCGGGAAACTAACCGACCATCCAAGACCAAACCTCCCCCAGTGGCTTCAGAGGCTAAATCTCGTGCAGAAAACACCATCCAAAAAGAAAGGGTAACAGACCGACGATCGAGGTTGCCGTTCACGGATGACATCGATGAGGTAATCATGCCTAGACATTTTAAGCCCCTTAACATCAATAAATTCAATGGCACCATTGACCCAACCGAGCACGTGGAATCCTTTATTTCTTCTGTTTACTTGGTGACCGATTAGGAAGCCGTCATGTGCAAAGTTTTTCCAACCACTTTGCAAGGCCCAACCTTAACCTGGCTAACGAATCTACCACCTCGGCCAATTGATTCCTTTGATGTGCTTGTAACTAAGTTCACCGCATAATTCACAACAAGCCGAAGGAATAAAAGGCAGTCGGTCTAGCTGGTGAATTTTAAACAAGAAAGGAATGAATCACTCAGAGATTATATGGATTGTTTTAATACTAAACAAATCTTAATTCCCAACATGAGCTTGGAACTCTACCTTCACACCGTCATGGACGGTCTGAAGCCAGGGCCATTCTTTGAGTATTTATCCCGAAAACCACCGAGAGATTTTGAAGAGTTGCAGGAAAAAGCTACAGGTTTCATGAACTCAGAAGAGATGGTAGAATTCAAAAGGAGAGAAAGAGGTTTCGAAGACAAGAGCTCGGTCTCGAACAAAGAGAGAAACAGGGGGGCTGATCCACAAAGGGCCCAAAAGACCAATGAAAGGGGATTCTCGGAGAGGCAACCCAGGTACCAGTCTTATACGCTGTTAAACCGATCTCGGGCAACCATTCTCCAGGAGGTGTGCAACGCCGAGTTACTCACCTTACCTCGACCATCCAAAACACCAGCCAATGCTGACAGAAGCAAAGAATGCATGTGGCATCAAAACTATGGTCACTCCACTGAAGACTGTAGAACAACCCAGGAAAAAATTGAGGACTTGGTACGGGCAGGTCGTCTTGATCGTTTCGTCCGCCGAGATGATAGTGGAGGTGGACGAGCCGGTCGAAGACGACGAAGACACGTTTATGACAACCGTAACCGAGATGCAAACCTGTAAGGAAACAATCAGGACGGAGACCGGTTAAATAATCAAAGGGCTCCTAATGAAGAATCAGAAGGAGGAGTCAGAGGGATCATCAATACAATCTCGGGAGGATTCGCAGGAGGAAGAACGACGAGTTCAGCTCGACGGCGTCATGTAAAAGCCCTCCGATCCGTCAACATGGTGTTTGGAAAGCCTACAAGGACAAGACCTCCAATAACTTTCATGGATGATGATTTCCGAGGGGTGGATCCAAATCAAGATGACCCAATGGTGATGACGGTCGAACTAGCCAACTTCTCGGTCAAATGAACACTTATTGACCAGGGGAGCTCAGCCGATATTCTATACTTGGCAACCTTCAGGAAACTTGGAATTCCAGAAAAGCTGATAAAAGAGCAGGAAGACAAGCTGGTAGGGTTCGCCGGGGAGCAAGTCAAAACCCGAGGTTACATAGACCTCTGAACAACGTTTGGAGAAGGAAGACTCTCCAAATCCGTATCAGTCAGGTACGTTATTGTAGATGCCAACACGTCGTACAACATCCTTATTGGAATACCGACATTGAATGAACTCGGAGCGATTGTCTCTACCCCACACCTGACAATGAAATTCCCAGTCGAATCCGGAGATATAGTCGTTGTCCGGGCTGACCAAAGGCTAGCCAGGCAATGCTATGTTGATAGCCTAAAGGTTACCCGAAACCAGGATATTGCAAAGAATGCCAAGGATGATAAAGCAGAGGTGGTAAGCTCGGTCAGTTCGGCAACTTCAGTCAGCCCGGTCAGCATGTTTGAACTGGACCCAAGGATGGAGATGTACGAGTCCAGAACCGAACCAACAGAGTCTTTAGAAAGGTTCCAGTTGGGAGCCCAAGCTTAACAATGCACCCAAGTCGGCAGTCAGCTCGACCCCTCGCTCAAACAAAGGATTCAAGCGGTCTTAAGAAAGAATGCCGATTTGTTTACTTGGAAGACGTCGGATATGCCTGGAATAGACCCCAATTTTATGTGCCATAAGCTATCCATATGTCCCGAAGCCAAGCCTGTAGCTCAGAGAAAAAGGAAACTTGGCGAGGAAAGGCGTCGTACAGTAGCCGAGGAGACTTCCAAACTGGTCAAAGCAAATCTCATCATAGAGGTGAAATACACTACTTGGCTAGCCAACGTGGTGTTAGTTAGAAAGGCCAACGGTAAATGGAGAATGTGCACCGACTACTCCGATCTCAACAAGGCATGCCCAAAAGAATCTTATCCTCTTCCCAACATTGACGGACTGGTGGACGGGGCCTCAGGGTACAAAGTTCTGTCCTTTTTGGACGCATACTCAGGTTATATCCAGATCAGGATGTATCCACCCGATGAAGAAAAAACAGCATTTATGACTGATGGGGCAAACTACTGCTATCGGGTAATGCCTTTCGGCTTAAAAAATGCTGGTGCAACATATCAAAGGCTTATGGACAAAGTTTTCGTCAACCAAATCATAAAGAACTTAGAAGTATATGTTGATGATATGGTGGTAAAATCCGATGACCTAAGGCAACACCTAGCCGACCTTGAAGAAATTTTCAGCCAGCTCAGAAAATACATGAGGTTAAATCCAGAAAAATGCTCCTTTGGTGTACAAGGATGAAAGTTCTTAGGATATATGCTAACACACAGGGGGATCGAAGCTAACCCAAATAAATGCAAAGCCGTTATAGAAATGCGGAGTCCTCAGAATGTGAAAGAAATTCAGAGGTTAGCCGGTCGATTAGCATCTCTATCCCGCTTTCTCCCGAAGTCTGCAGAAAAGGCAAGACCCTTCTTCCAGCTCTTGAAAAAACCAAAAGGTTTCAGCTGGACTGAAGAGTGTGAGAAGGCCTTTGAAGATCAGAAACTCTCCCTAGCCTCTCCCCCAATCCTCACTCGGTCTCAGCTCGACAAAGATCTGTACTTGTACCTATCTGTCAACGATTATGCAACCAGTGCAATGATCATCCAGAAAGAGGAATAGCAACAGATGCCGGTGTACTATGTTAGTAGAAGCCTGAAAGACGCAGAAACACGATATCAAATAATTGAAAAATTAGCCCTCGTCTTAGTTATGGCAGCTCGGAGGTTACGACCTTACTTCCAGTCGCACCAAGTGATAGTCAAAACTGATCATCCAATAAAGCAAGTGCTCAGGAAACCCGATCTAGCCGGACGAATGATAGCCTGGTCAGTAGAATTGTCGGAATTCAGTTTGCAATATGAGCCGAGGGGGCCGATGAAAGCACAATGCCTCTCCGACTTCATTGCCGAGCTCTCTTCTAGGTCGAGGTCGGAATCCTTTGTCTGGCTCCTATACGTTGACGGATCATCTAATTTGAAGGGAAGCGGGGCTGGAATAATTCTCGAAGGGTCTGATGATCTAATCCTAGAACAATCCTTAAAGTTTGGGTTTACTGCTTCAAACAACCAAGCAGAATATGAAGCCCTTATTGCAGGACTGATGCTAGCTAAAGAAGTTGGGGTCCGAGAATTAAAATGCCGAAGTGACTCACAGCTTGTAACAGGACAAGTCTCAGGTGATTATCAAACAAAGGATCCCCAACTAACTAGATATCTCTGCAAAGTTAATAGCCTAGTTTCGGAATTTGATAATTTCACTATTGAGCATATTCCTCGGGAAGAAAATTTCAGGGCAGATCTGTTGTCTAAGGTGGCTAGCACCAAGAAAGCTGGCCAGCTAAGAACCTTCATTCAGGAAAACCTCCTCGAACAGAGCATAAAAAGTGCCGAAGTAATAATGATCGAGCACTATGGTCATGGCTGGATGACATCGATTTGGGAATATCTAGCCTCGGAAAAATTGCCCAGTGACCCTAAGGAGGCGAGGCGAATTCGTCTAAAATATTGCCATTACACCATCCGAGACGGCGAGCTGTATAAAAGAGGATTCTCCATGCCATTACTGAAGTGCCTAACAAAGGAGCAGTCCGAGTACGTAATGGATGAGATGCACCGAGGAATCTGTGGGATGCACTCAGGTGGTCGATCTCTGGCAGCTCGGGTCCTGCAAGCGGGGTTTTACTGGCAAACCATGAGACTGGATTGTGCTACTTGGACTAACAGGTGTGAGCCTTGCCAGAAGTTCGCCAACATAGCACGTGTTCCAGGAGAAGAGCTCCATTCAATTTTCTCGCCATGGCCTTTTACTATGTGGGGGATGGACATAGTCGGTCCCTTCCCGGTTGCCAAAGGTCAAGTCAAGTTCTTGCTGGTAGGTATAGACTACTTCACCAAGTGAATCGAAGCAGAATCATTAGCCACGATAACTGCTAAAAAGGTTCAGAGCTTTGTATGGAAAAACATCATATGCAGGCATGGCCTCCCTTACGCAATTGTCACAGATAACGGAAAGCAGTTCACCGATAAAGAGCTCAGAGAGTTCTACTCCAACCTCGGAGTTAAACATAAAGTGACCTCGGTTGAGCACCCACAAACGAATGGACAAGCAGAGGCAGCCAATAAAGTCATTTTAAACGAGCTCAAAAGAAGGTTAGGTCAATCAAAAGGCACTTGGGTTGAACAAGTACCAAGCATCCTATGGGCTTACCATTGCTCACCGCAATCTTCAACCGGTGAAACGCCGTTCAGGCTAACCTATGGAACCGATGCAATGATTCTAGTTGAGCTCGGCGAACTCTCTTTCCAGAGGCAGCACCATGACCAAAGTAAGAACGAAAAAGAACTCCGAGTTGAGCTTGACATGGTTGAAGAAGTCCGAGACGAGGCGAAAATCAGAGACAAGCTATGCAAGCAAAAAGCAACTCGGAAGTACAACTCGAGGTTGCGGTCGAGGGAATTTGTGCAAGGTGACTTAGTGCTGAGATTGCAAAATGACACGAGAAAAGACCCCAGAGAGGGTAAACTCGCAGCGAACTGGTCTGGCCCATTCAGGATAGTTGAAAATCTGGGAAATGGTGCCTACAGGCTAGAAGAATTGTCAGGAAAGGTTGTTCCAAGAACATGGAACACTTCCCACCTTAAGTTTTATTTTAGTTAAGGTTATAGGTGATGCACTCTTTTTCCTATCTCGGTCTTTTTCCCACGAGGTTTTGGCCGAGAGGGTTTTAATGAGGCACACCCGGAAAAATAAATAAATAGAATCATTTTCAGTTGCGCTATTAGGCAAGAATACTGTTTAAATTAAAAATTTATTTATAAAAATAACTAAAAACCTAAAGAGGTTGTCCAAGCTAAAATCGACCGAGTTGAGGTCGAAATGCCGAGCCTATAAAGGTGAAAAACAACTAAAAACCTAAAGAGACTGTCCGAGCTAAAATCGACCGAGTTGAGGTCGAAATGTCGAGCCTATAAAGGTAAGGAACAACTAAAAACCTAAAGAGGCTGTCCAAGCTAAAATCGACCGAGTTGAGGTCGAAATACCGAGCCTATAAAGGTGAAAAGCAACTAAAAACCTAAAGAGATTGTCCGAGCTAAAATCAACCGAGTTGAGGTCGAAATGCCGAGCCTATAAAGGTAAAAAAAACCTAAAGAGGTTGTCCGAGCTAAAGTCGACCGAGTTGAGGTCGAAATGCCGAGCCTATAAAGGTGAAAAGCAACTAAAAACCTAAAGAGATTGTCCGAGCTAAAATCGACCAAGTTGAGGTCGAAATGCCGAGCCTATAAAGGTAAGGAACAACTAAAAACCTAAAAAGGCTATCCGAGCTAAAATCGACCGAGTTGAGGTCGAAATGCCGAGCCTATAAAGGTAAACAACAGCTTAAAACCTGAAGTGGTAGTCAGAGCCAAGATCGACCAAACCAGGGTCAAATGGCTAAAACCTAAAAAGGCAACCAATGTCGAGCTCCGACTATTTGAGCAAATCACGTAACACGCTAAACTATAAAAAACGAGCACTAACTTAGAGAAATAGTTACATGCACTTCCTAAGTAAAGAGTAACTCGTAAGCTAGCACGTGATTCCATTAATAAAAAGGGCAAAGCCCAAAGTACATAAGAATTCAAAATAAAAAAGCATTGCCCTGGGAACTTTTTCCTAGGTTACTCATGGGCATCCCCATGAACAACAGGAACAGAGTTGGGCTCATCCTCGGCACTCGGGGGAATAGGAGAAGGTTGGTCGAGTACGCTTATTCCCCCTTCACCATCAGCTTCCTCTTCGACCGCTTCTCTGTCAGCCTCCTCTTCTTGAGTTGCCTCTGCCTCATCCTCCAGCTCGGAAAACGGAACCAGGATGCCATCTCTGTTTAAATCCTTGTCCACGTCAGCACTGGAAAAATCGGCATTTGGATTAAAATGTTGAAGCTGCTTCACGACTCGGGAGAAGCCATTAATGTGCTCCTTCATAATGGAAGCCTCGGCCTCAGCTAGATCAGAACAGAGCCTCAGATTGTCCTCCTTCTCGGCCTCAAGCAACTTCCGCAACTCAAGACTGGCCTCCCTCTCGGCTTGAAGTCCTTCAGCGATCTTCTGAAGATTCAGCCGCTGGGCTTTTTCTAGATCCAGCTCGGCCAGAAGGACGGTCTTGTCTTTTTCCAGCTCAGTCTTTTGGGCCTTCAGCTGACCGATGACCCGAGCTTGCTCCTCACACTTGGCCACGGCCTGAGCAAGCTCGTCCCTCACCCTCAAGGCTCGAGACGCATCGGCCCTCATTACCTCCATCTTCTTGACATTATCAATAACCTGTTGGCTCCAGAAGCGAGTGATTGAGGCGATCCGGAGAGCATTGGCAGCAACCGCCTCCATACTCTCCTCAGGCCCTTGCTCCAGCAAGAGTCGAGCATCAGAAGGTTTCAGCACTTGGCCATCAATCAGGCTTGCAGGGTCAAACTCATTCCCCCAGAGCGAGCTGATCCCCGGGTTGCAGTTCCCATTGTACCATTTGGTGTTCGAAGTAAGATCGGTCACCATGGGAGCATTGCCCAACCTCTTAGCAACAACAGGAGTTTCTTCAATCATCAGCAGGGGGGAGGACTTCTAATCGGGACCTCGGAAATCATGTCTTCCCGAGTCCTCTTCGGAGGGCGAGTGTTCAGGTCAGAAGCTTCAGCAACCTTCTTTTTCTTCCCCTTGACATTTGAAGCTATAGCTGATCCACCAGCTGCTTGATTAGTCGACTTCTTCATCAGGGCCTTATAGTTGAACTTCCCCATTATCACTACAAAAAGGAAATTGGTCAAATAAAATAAGTACGCTACAGGATAAATTACCACTTGTCAACAAAAAGCTACTTACATTCAAAATCAGCTTGCCGAGTGGAAGAGGCATTAAGCTTTAAAAGCCTTCCACAAGGAAATGGTCGAGGATACAGTTTCAGGACCTCGACATCGGCTCGCTCCTGATAGGTCATAGAGTCGAGGTCATAGCCAGAAAATTTGGAAGGGTGTGGTTGCCAGTAGAAAGGAAATTTAGGGTTCCCGGCCGAGTCAAAAAAGATAGACTCATTACCCTCTAGAGGTCAGACTTTGAAGAAATCCGACTTGAAAAACTTATACGAGCTCTTATAGAGCCCGACGATTCCCCTCTGCTCAATCCCACTCAGAGAAATCCAGCCAACTCGGTCCCCGAACCGAACTCAGTAAAAGTAAAGAAACTTAGGAGCGGTAGCCTCTATCCCTTTCTGGCCACACAGAATTTGGAAGGCTCTCAGAAATGCCCAACTATTCAGGTGAAGCTGGGTAGGAGCAACATTCATAACTCGCAAGACTTCGCATTCGAACGGGGTGAAGGGAATGGAAACTCCAATTTGTTCAAAAAAAGGTCTTGTATACATATGTAAAGTGTGGCTCAGATGAAGGGGGCAAAGGAAAACATGATCATCCTCGATACAAGGAAGGCACTCTACAATGCCTCGTTTAGCAGTAACCTTGTTTTTTATAGCTTCAAGGGAGTTAAAGTCCCTGAAATTAGAATAAAATGCAGCAACATCGGGTTTTACCCAGAAATACCCAGGAATGGTAATATCTGGGTAGGGAACCCTGGGCATCCTAGAAGCACGTTTGCGGGGCTTGGGGGCAACGATAGCGTCTGGAGTGGCAGAGCTCCTCCCATAAGAAGAAGAAGAACCCTTGTCACCTCTATCACCATGAGAATGAGAGGGGGAGTGATAAGGAGAGACCCCAATCCGATTGATTTCGGGCTCTATAATCTGAACCCAGGAAGTGGCATTCTGGGATACCTCAAATGAAGTCTCCATAGATAAAAAAACACCAGAAATTAAACTGGAATAAAATCTAAGGGAGCGTGAAAGAGATGAGAAGGACATACCTCGAATAAGAAGGGAGTATGATAGCTTGGACCATAAAGGACTCGAGAGAAGAAAATCTAGGGCTCAAGGAAGGTGAAACCCCATCCCAGGGGCTCGTTCCAATTTATAGAAAAAGGGCAACGTCCTTTCGGCGAATTAATGATGGTTGTTGGCGTGCGAGAGAAGGGAAACATCCCTTCAAGTCTGACTGAATTCGGCACACTAATGGAAAGGAAACACGTGGCATAAACGCCAGGATGTACGCTGCCATCAAGTAAAAATATTAGCACGCAGCTACAGCGCAAGCCTCGAAAATGAGGCCATAGAAGCCACGCGTCACAAGTCAGCTTTAAAGGGCAGCGTCTCTTTTCATCTCGGGAACTGAGAAAATAGGGCCACTGTACGAAACTAAGCTGACTATCCCTGTCTCGGCTAGGCTCGGCTCCTTTAAGAAAGCTTCCACGTATTTATCTCAAAGCTTGGGGGGACTAGTATAGGGCCCAAGGTGTAAATGAAGCTCGGTCACCCGAGGTGTTCACCGAGGAAAAAGGTATATATATACACCGACTCGTGAAGCTCGGTCAATTACCTCGCTAACTCGAAAGACTAAAGAAAAAGACCGAGTTCCTAGGCTCGGTCACCAAGGACGAATGATTGGTCGAGGAAGAAGATTGGGAATTAAGATGATGGTAAAAAGCAACAGAGAACCTACACCATAAAACCATGACTCTCCAAATAAGTTTTCTGAAAGGCCAAGCTCGGCTAAAGTCATGAAAACTTTTACGCTTTATTAGCTCAAAACTTGGGGGGCTTGTGTACTGGCCGAGGAGTAAAACCCGGCCACCGAGCTTGGATACCCGATCCAACCAGGGCGGGAAGGATAAAATATCGATATTATCTTTATTAATCCTGATATTATCTCAAACAACCTTATCCGGTTAGAAGAGATAATATCCCTTAAATTAAGGGATAAGATATTGATATTATCCTTAAATGATCCTAACATTATCTCAAATAACCTTATCCGGTTAAGAGATCAATTTAAGATATTATCCTAATCAATCCTGATATTATCTCATATAACCTTATCCGGTTAAAAGAGATAATATCCCTTAAATTAAGGAAATCACATCTCAAAGAAGATTTAAGAGATAAAAGGAGATAAATCCAGATCTCAAAAAGAGGTGGGGATCCTATTATAAAAGGAGAAGAACCCAAGAGAGAGACTCACTTTTCACTGAATCCCGGCGACTCTCCCTTAAGCGTATTAGAGAAACTAGCTCGATCAAGAGACTATTGAAGAGTCCTTGCTCGCTGGTATTCATCGGATACAAGATTAAGGGATTGAGATCACCACATGCCAAGGGTTGAACCTAGAACTACGTCTGGCTTTGATTCCCATTTGGATACGTAGGACCGGAATACAACATTCTGTCAAGCCATGATCTAAAACAACCCCCATTGTTTACTCTTGGTTTGACGTTCTACGACGATATTCCGGCAAGTCGGATCTCGGCAGGAACAATCCATAACGTACAATCCATACTCATCTTCCCATAACGTACAATCCATACTCATCTTCCCATAAAACAGTTGGCCCAAATAAAAACAATGTTAAGAACAAATTAGAAACAATGTTAAGAACAAATCAGTCATCCAGTCAAGAAATGGAAACAATGAAAGACAAATCAAATCAACTCACAACTTTTTTTAAAAAAAAAGGTTAACAACATAGTTAATTAGAATAGATACTTATGACCCTTGATCCCAAAGTGATAAACCTTGATCACATTGGACTCGAAGAACTCCAAGTTAGCATCTGGTAATGGTTTAGGACAAAAATATCTAAAGAAAACATAAGGAATAAGAATTGGGTTGTTGAAAGATAGTAGAGGGGAATAAAAGGACATACATGACCACATGTGAGCTAGCTGCAAATTCCTAATCTGATATCCACTTTCCTCTTGATTAATGCCAAATAACCATTTTATCCAAATATCATGTAGTTTGACCTAAACAAATTTATATTATCTAAGTACACCTTAGAAAGGAGTAGTCATTTTATGTAGAGCCTAGAAAAAAGCATATCGTACCTCTATATTGCGGTCAGCTACACAGAATTTCACTCATCGCCTTGTTTTTTTCTTTAGGTTTATCCAACAACCCCTTCATTTCTGCAACAAAACCATGTTATATAAGACAAAGAAAATTAAAACTACGACATTATACTTGATAAAATGAATAATAATTATTAAGATTAAAACTTAAACAAAGAGAATCTTCAAAACATAAAAGAGTTATCTGTTTTATAATTAATTGAAACCACTAAGGACTTTCAGGGGATTCAAACACTAAGGACTTTCATCAAATATGTCTTGCACTAGAAAAAATAACCTTGCAACCCTCTTTATGACAAAATTTAAAGCATTGATTATTAAACAACCTTTTTCCAAAAAATAGAATGATACAGAAAATTGTATTCTAGCTTTCAGTCTTAGATGATCAATATTACCCCTTGTCTGGGCTTTAGCTTGAATGAAAAAACCATTCCATGAGCCAATAACCATTCCTGCAATATAAAAGACAATGAACTCTAAGGATTAAATGCGAAGTGAAGTAGATACTCGATGTGGTAGAAGACAAACATACCATGCAATATGCAGTAAATAGTGCATTGTCGTGAAGGCCAGCTTTTCAAAGAAAGGATTCATAGGATTAACCTGTAAATTTCGAATCAAATTCCTTAACTAAAAAATTGTAATAAAAAATGAAAGATCATATGTGGTGTGTCCATTTGAGAATTATTAGTCTTTTGCAGCTTCTGCCTATTAGTGTTATTGTATTGCTTAGATATAACTGGAGGAGTTACTTCTTCTAGTGTCACTGAAGGATCTCCCAAAGCTAGGGCTGTATATATATAATACACAATTTATTTAATGATGATATCAATTTGCTAGCAAATACTAAATGGAAATTTCTACTAAAGACTATAACAGTATGTCTATCATGAAAAAACATTGGAAAATAGAACACAACTGCTAGAACTCGATTGCTGCCATAACTACATTTGATGTCATACTACAATTATGAACACAAAATACCATTGGTTATTGACTGCTTCATGTAACAAACCAAGAATCAAAATCAAATACACCAAACTGAAGGTAATCTAACACATAGCATGATAATACAACTATATAATAAATAAAATACTAACATAGAAAGAAAGAAAAGGGGGGGGGGGGACTGGTTAATCCCTTCCTCCTTATCATGGACGAAAAAATTAGCAAAATCGAAAACAAAAGGATAGGCTAACTTAAAAAAGAGTTAATTGCTATTGCCTTTGTGAAACTATAGATGGCCTATAAATAAAACCAAAACTTATATCACCAACAGTTGTTCCTTCACGACAGCCGCTGCAAGCGATAAAAAATATTTGGATTTAATTTCATTGCTCACAATGTAAAAGATTTTGACCCTAAAATAGGTTAGTCACACATCTTATAATAATATATGATTAATTAATAATGTAAAAAAAACTTTACACCAACCATCAAAATAAAAGTCAATTATAATAAACCAATACAAAAAATTGTAGATAGGTATATGGAAGTGTTAAGAGACTGAAGGTAGATGGAAGTGTAAAGATAGGTATTGAGATGGATATGAAAAATTGAAAAGCATAATATGTAGATAGAGCTTTACCCATAGGAAAGAAGATGATAATCCACTGTCTTATCATGTTTTATCTATTATTTTAGAGCGGATTTCATCAACACCAAGTTTTCCATGATTCAGATGGCTGAAATGCGAGCAGGGGAAAATGCTAGTAAGTTAGCGGCATCGCTAAGTGACAACTTTCAAAAGTTAGAAGAACAAGCTAGTGAATTTTCTAAATTGCTAGCAGAAAAATAGCTTGGAATTCAAATTAAAGAGAATCTATTTGCTAGCATGGACGTGAATGAAGATGAAGTGGTGGTGGAAGATGATTCAAGAGGAGAGGATCACGAAGAGGAGTGCAAGGAGGAAATATCTCCTATTGTTCCTTTGCAAGGGACAAAAAAGACCAATCATGTGGAAAATACTTATCTCACCATTCCTATTGAGGAGCCTAAAAATTCTGAGTTGGATAAGTATGTTGGTTTGCGTGCATGTTTGGATATAACAAAGTTGGTACCTTCTTTTTGCCTACAACATTACTTTGTGAAAATACTAACTTTGGAGATCAAGTCATTACCTAAGAATTGGGAGTTTTCATCAACAACGGCAAAGACTCTAAGGTTGCCTCAAGAAGTTATGGTTCTAGTGCTTCATGGATAAACTAATTACATAAAGGCCATTCTGGGAGTAGGTGACTTACTATTTGACCCAGGAGGAAGTGAGCTCATCATATCACTTAAAGAAGTCAACGAAATCTCATCACACTTGCTTCTTCCATCTCCACTCCACAAGTCATGTGATCCAGGAGGAAGGTCTTACATCTTGGGCATCTCTTAGTCTTTTTACCACAGGCTTTGGGATCCGTGTGGAAGCGTCTTCAATGAGTTTTTCTAAACCCTTCTCTTTTTAATTTTTTTGCTTTTCTTTACCTGAGTCATATGTGTGTGAGTCTTCTGCCGGTGAGCTTGAATGGATTTTATTAAATTTAGCATAAATGGATTGCATGATAAATATTGATTTTTGATGATTATCCCCTAATGATTTGAAAATTGAAAACTGACCCCCATGTGAAAAATTGAAAATTAAACTTTGAGAAATTTTATTGTGATTGCATAATTTATGATAAGTTTGGGGTGAAGGGATGCACATATTAGGGATTGTATCTCGGTCAAACAATTTGCGAAAAATGTCCAGGTGAGGAATTTGAGCCTCCAACAATGTTTTTGAATTGTGTGAATCACTTTTAAGTTACACTTTCTCGGATTTGCTTGAATCTCTTCATGGTTTGCATGTTTATATGATTACATCAAATGATTTAGGCAATTTTCTTTGAAATAGCTACTTGGACTAAAAAGGACCATCCCTAATGCATGTTCCCTAGTTAGCCACATTGAGCCTAATAGCCCATTGTTTCTTGATGACCTTAGCAAGACAAGGGTTGAAGGAAACTAAGTTTGGGGTGGCTACAAGGGTTCGATATGTTATTTTGGGTTGAGAAAAAGAAAAAAAAATAGGTTGAAGCCAAAAGCAAAAGGGAAAAAGACAAAGAAGAAAAATAAAAAAATTGCCAAAAAAGGGCAAAATAAAAGGATGTCAAAGGAAATAAGATGTAGCCACCCAAAGCGTCAAAAAGAAAAATGGAAAAAGGAATTAGAGTGAAAATAATTGTTTAAAAAGTTTCATGCTCTCTTAATTCCTAGGGATGTAAAGCCTAGCACCTTTGTATATCCTACCTTTAGCCAGGCCACATTACAGCCTATGAAAGACCTTTTGTTGATGCATGCATGTTTTCGTGGGAACTTTGAGATGAAAATCAAATTCATGGAAAGTGCTCTTGAAATGTGAAATTGAGTGAAAGTTGATAACCTAGACAAATTGAGCGAATGAGTGAATTATTAAATGCCCTTGTGAGGAAGGCAAATTTTTGAAATTGGTGATCTCCCTTTTGTGTGTAACTTGAACCCTTTGCTTAGATTAATAATTTCATGAATGATAAAATTTTCAATTGT
Organism: Sophora flavescens; assembly: GCA_030762895.1. Lineage (NCBI taxonomy): Eukaryota > Viridiplantae > Streptophyta > Magnoliopsida > Fabales > Fabaceae > Sophora > Sophora flavescens. Next base: position 250,737,463 of record CM061063.1, on the reverse strand, counting down.
TTAAAGTAAATGAATGTGGGGATTACATTGATGTAAAGGGGGAAACATTGAAGAAAAATTGAATTGATAAAATTGCATGAAATTTGTGTGAAATTAATTGAGTCCATTGAGCTTACCCAATTCTGAGTCTTTTTGAGTTTTAGTTTACTTGAGGACAATCAAAGTTTAAGTTTGGGGTATTTTGATAATCCACGGTCTTATCATGTTTTATCTATTATTTTAGAGCGGATTTCATCAATTAAATTTGGTTGAATGCTTGATTTAGCCCTAATTAGACTTTGTTTTCCTATTTTGGTTATTTTAGAGTCAATGTGTGTATTTAATTAATTTTAATTAGATTTTGATTAATTTTCTGATATTACTCTTATTTTTTATTTTTAGGAAAGTATCAAGAAGAAAAGAATGGAAATCAATTAAATTGAAGATTGTCAAGTAAATTGCAAGGGCCCACATGATGGATTTGAATCCAAATCAATTTGGATTTGAATTATTATGATTGAAATATAATTCGATTGGCATTGAGATAAAAGATTGGATCCAAATCAATTTGGATTTGGATAATAATTGCCTATCACAACAATAAAGGATATGATAAGATTTGGCAATTAATTTGGAGATATTGATTTGGAAACGAAGATTAAAATGCTCTGGATCAGTTATGTTAGAGCTTGCATGAAGACGGAGCTTAAAAATCAAGAAAAATGAGTCAAACAGAGCCCATCACGGCCATGATCGAGCAAGGCTGAAAAGAAATACGCAAAAGTCAGAACCTGTCACGGCCAGGTCGTGATGGTCATCAAGGCCGTGACAGGCCAACCAACGCCAAGTTTTCCAAGACAGAATCTGTAACAGGCCGTGACAGATTGTCTTGGAAAACTTGGTGTCGGTTGGCCTGCCGTGACAGGTTCTGACTTTTGCGTACTTTTCTTTTCAGCCTTGCTCGATCATGGCCATGATGGTTGTCACGGCTTGGCCGTGATGGGATCTGTTTGGCTCATTTTTCTTGGTTTTCAAGCTCCGTCTTCATGCAAGCTCTAACACAACTGATTCTGAGCATTTTAATCTTCGTTTCCAAACCAATATCTCCAAATTAATTATCAAATCTTATCATATCCTTTATTGTTGTGACAGACAATTATTATCCAAATCCAAATTGATTTGGATCCAATCTTTTATCTCAATGTCAATTGAATTATCTTTCAATCATAATAATTCAAATCGAAATTGATTTGGATTCAAATACATCATGTGGGCCCTTGCAATTTACTTGGCAATCTTCAATTTAATTGATTTTCATTCTTTTCTTCTTGATACTTTCCTAAAAATAAAAAATAAGAGTAATATCAGAAAATTAATCAAAATCTAATTAAAATTAATTAAATACACACATTGACTCTAAAATAACCAAAATAGGAAAACAAAGTCTAATTTGGGCTAAATCAAGCATTCAACAAAATTTAATTGATGAAATCGCTCTAAAATAATATATAAAACATGATAAGACAGTGGATTATCAGAAGACAACATGTTGGAGTGGGAGGAAATGTGTTTCCAAAGCATTTGACAAATCTACAAATTCCTGTGCCAAAGCAGCAGCATAGTAAAAGACACTTTTTATATCTCTTTTGCACTTAATGTTACAGCAAGTTGATATTGTGTTGTTACAAATTTGGAGATAGAAAAAAAAATTAATGGAGGGAGAAGAGGAAAGAACGTTCTAAGGTGAAGGTTATGAGATGAGAGATTTAGGGTTTTTTTTGAGATTTATGCTCAAGAAATGAAATAAGTCAGAAAATAGTTACCTTGTTACCGGAGACGAAGATGTCAAGACCGAAGATGTCACCGTTGCCGCCGCCGACGTGCGTGGAGCTCGAGTCGTCGTCGACTCCTCCGTCCCCGAAAAAGATTCTGGAAACTCATCAAAAGAGAGACCTGTGAGGAGGATGCTACCTGCACCATGACATTTAGAAAGAGATGATGAAGATGTTAATGTGTAACGAAGAATAAGAAAAACTGAAACTTAGAGAGAGAGAGAGGGAGCTGCTGCAATACATGTTTCAATTTTTAAATTTCAAATTCGAAATTCGAATCTTTGGTTGGAGAGGAGGAGATAATCCGGGGGGGGGGGGGTCAGGAAAAAATAAGGTTTATTGGAATTGTGGGAACTGAGAAGTGTGTTGAAAAAGATTCATGAAGTGTGGGCATGCTTGCTACCTTATTTGGCAAAATTTGATTGAGGTGTGCAAAGGAAGCTATCCATTATCTACTTGACACGTGGAGAGAATTACTGCATTAGTGACTTGAAAATAGATATATTATATAGATATAGACAACAAATTGTCTTATTTAAATTGAATTTATTTCTATAGCGAGAGAGTAAAAATATATTTATTCTTGATTCGATAAAAATACATAAAGATTTGAACCTATAAAATAATCTAACATAAATGTATTATTATAGGAGCTAAATATGCTAATTAATATGTTAAAAAACAGGGTATGTTAAAGAGTGCTCTTAGGATAATCTTTTTTTTATGGTTTAATATACTTTTTAAGGAATCAAGAAAAACATTTCATTGAAAAACTAAACATTTTATTTTTTTAAATATAAATACACAAATTCTATAAAGCACTCGATAGTATTTTTCTAAAAAATATTATATTTAATTTTTCAATAAAATTGTATCTATATTGAATTTCTTAATTAATGCTATTAGACCACTTGTCACGTAGATTATTATGACAACTATTATTATCATGTAGTATTACTCTTTCTTTTTGTTTTTAATGCGACCCTCTTTTATCAATGCAATCTCCTCTGGGTTTCTCTGTTCTCTCACAGCATGTGTCTGTTCTTGTTTGCAGTGTCACTATCCCTGTCTTCTTCATGCCACACTCCATAGTCTATTAGTCTTTTTCTAATTCACACGCCAGCATAGCATTCTTGAGCCCGTAGCAGTATTAAAAGTTTGGAACTTTCCTCAACCTGTTCCAAAACTTGAAACTTTTGGAAGTTTGCATTAATGGGGTTGAAGGCAATGGTCACCTAATCCAATTTTTCAAGTCTTTAATCCAACCCCATCTATTGTTTTTTGTTTTTATATATAAAAGTTTAATCTTTCTCTTCCTCTACACAAACCCCAAAGTTACAAAGTTTGAGGTAGTTCATGTTCTGAGAAAACATTGTTGTGCTTCTTCTTCTTGTTGTTTTTCTTTGAAGGTAGAAAAAAAAATGTCAACTTTACAGATGTCCCATGTTGATTTAGAGCAAGGACATCATCGTCGTTCTGTTGTTGGAAGTGAAGTGAGTGTTGCTGAGGGGAGTGTGTGCTTTTCTGATGCAGATGATGGTTCCTGCTACTCTCATTTCTATTCTACAAATGGTGGCTCATATGATGATTATAACTTTGATTGTGTTTCTGATCCTGAGGTTGAGGGTGTTCCTGGTTCTGGGAGAGCTTCTTCTGTTACTGATTGTTCTGTGGAGGTTGAAATTGCAAGTGGGGTTCCTGAGATTAAGGTGCATTTGGCTAATAAATTGGAGAGGGATTGTAGGATTTGTCACATGGGTTTGGAGAGTGATAGTCATGAGTCTGGAGTTCCAATTGAATTGGGTTGTTCTTGTAAGGATGATTTAGCTGCTGCTCACAAGCACTGTGCTGAAGCATGGTTCAAGATTAAGGGAAATAGGTGAGCATAAAAGCCCTATCTTTCCTTCGTTTGGTAGTAAAACTTCATTTATTTATTTTTTGGTAATTTTCAAAGCTTTTGGAACAAATTCTAGATCCATTTTTCTTCCATTGATTAAGAAATAAAAAAATAAAAATGTTGTATAGAAAAGATTTAATTTTTAAATACGTAACTTTCAACTTAACATTTCTATTTTTGATTTCTTAACTTTTACAAGCTTGTAGAATTTAGAAAAATCGATTGTAGATACCCTTTTGTTTATTAGTGGCATTGAGAATTGGAACTTCTTAACTGTCATGTTTTTAGTGTTGTCTGAAACTGACATTTGCGGTTAGATATTTAATGTGGGCTTGAAGGGTATGAATATGATATCATATTGATGATTATAGAGTGGGAAAGTAATTAAAGTAATTAGTTTGGGAATTTATGTTTTGTGGATTGTTTTATTAAGTGATGAATGTAAAGCTGAAGAAGATGATGGAAAAAGTACTTGGAAACATATTTTAGAAGGTTTTAAAGAACAAAAATTGTAAGGAGCAAGGCTCAATTATTTCTTCAAGAAAGGGGAAAGTTATAGAAGATTAAGTTTTTTTTACAGAAGATGATGTAAAAAGAAAGACTTAAAGCATCAGCTAGTCCCACTGATTGTCTGATTCACTGACATGTCTAAGCACAGTGAGATTCTTTGTTGCTTTGGTCCCTTTTCTTTTCTGAAATTTAGGAATCGCCATTTCTTATTCTTTTTATCTCTATTAAAGTGGAGATTTGACCCTTCCACCTTCCTTCTTATTCACGTAGTCAAATATTAGTGGATGGTTGTTCTTTGCTGATGTGCCACCTAGAATATTTTAATCAATAAATTACTGGTCCTTGATAATCTGGTCATTTAAGATGCATTATAAAAACTAACTTTTGTGCATAATTGTAGAGAGTACCCAAAAGCTGTTGCTTTATCAGTACAAATGTCCTGATCCTTGTTGCAGTTCTTTGAGGTAAAATATTTCCATACTTCATGTAAAGGTTCATCAGTGTCGCTTGCAGATAATATAACTGTTACAAACATTACCTCAGTGTCAGTGTTAATCCTTGATTTTAATTGCAATGCCTAAATTCTTTTGTCTGTAAAAGTTTAGGTGAATTAAGTCCTGCGGGCTCACCAGCAATGCCTAAATTCTAAATCAAACTAATGGGATAAGTTTTCTGTGCTTTTATGAAAACATGGTAGGGTATACTATATTAGTGGACTGGTGACAATCCATGCTTCATTGTCAATTGAAAAAGCAATTTGTATGGGCCATTTGTTGAGGAAGGATCTATTGTTATATCTAATTCAGACGCAAATCCGTCCAAGTGCATGATTTCATGGCTTAATTAAAAACCAATAATGATAAAGAATTTGAATCTGTTCTATTTGGGAATCTTTCTTTAATAGATGTATTGACTAATGCCTTAATTGGTGGCAAATAATTCACCATATCTTCTTTTCCTTAGTTTTAAGGTTCTTCAAATCTACATGTTTTTTTCAGAGACAGTTGTGGTTTTGTAGAAGGCATTCTATAGTTGTATGCAGAGATTATTCAAGTTGCACTGACTAGAGCTTTAAAACTATAAAACTCTAAAATTATGATTTATTCTGCTTTGTTAAACCTTTTTTGCCATGCCTACATAGTGTAAACAATTAGTCTAATTGATGATTAACTTAGTTGAATATAAATCAAATTCATTGATTGCAAGAGTGAGGGAATAATTGCTCCACTCCTTTAATTCTTCTCATATTCTATGGATGAGCAGAAAATTCAGGGTTTTGTTACATAATGGTTTAAGTTTGTGTATGCTATGACCTTTTGTTTCCTAATTTGTTTTTATCATTTAGACATAATCGGCAGTGCAATGTTAGTTTTTGGTTTTCATATTTGTTTTGAGCATCCAGTTTTCTTTGAGCTGATAATATTGTCCTTCATATATGAGTATTTATATGATGCCAACAATTGATCACCAATGCGCTCTCTAATATCAGAAGTGCAGCTCTTTGAACTGCACCATGGTTGGTTGGGGCATAAGCAGTAAAGTATTTTTTGGAATTATCATATCTACTTTCTTCAAGTCATTTAACTACACAATTATAATAGTAACATTTTATCTGAACTGGTTTCTCTATCAATTGAACCTTAACAGGACCTGTGAAATTTGTCATTCTGTTGCGCGAAATGTTTATGGACCAAACGAGGAGCCAACGGAGCATTCAAGTGACAATAACAATGCTACTGCAGCAGCCACACTCTCAGCAGCTGCACCTTCAGCAGAAACTCTAAGATTTTGGCACGGCCATCGCTTCCTGAATTTTCTGCTTGCTTGTATGGTTTTTGCATTTGTCATCTCATGGCTTTTTCACTTTAAAGTGCCATCATCCTAATTTCCTGAGGCAGTCTTATTCATAATCTAAAGTAAATTCAAAGCTGATTAAGGAGAAAACAATAGAAAGATGAAGAAAGAAAGAAAGAAATACCACTCTAGAATCCATGGAGATAGTTTCCTAGAGAATGACTCATTCTACAGTTTGAGGCTTATTGGGTTTATATAGATAGCAGTGTAACATCCTTTCCTCCTTGCAAATAAATAGCTTCTCATTTTACTGTTGTGCATTCCTCCTAAATATTGAGCTTTACAAGGCCTTCTTATTCTATCTTTCAGAATCAGTGAAATTTCTGGACAAGAACTAAAAATGTTTATTCAAATGTATATTATGTATTGTACTTTTGCTCCATGCTTTTAGACATCAGTGAACGCTTCTTTGTGGTTGACTTGTCGTACATCATTGCTTGGAAATTACATCCATCATTTATGCTTCCGGGTTAACTTGTGAGAATAATGACCAAGTTTTTTTTCCTTCACTTTTTGGCTAAATGGTGGTACTTAAGGTTTTACCATATGACATCATGTAAATTATTAATTAATACTACTGGCTTGTAAGTAGAGCTATCAAAAATTCGGGCCAAGTCACTTTTTAGGTCAAGCCAGGTCAAAATTTATTAATTATCCTCCTAGCCCATTGGGCTGATCCATTTTTGACAACTCTAGTTTCAAGCAAGTATTCTAATACACCTTTTTTTGCCACTTCACAATTGTAGAATTTATTGAATGCAATAGTGAGAGGGTGTATTATTACTTTAAAAAAGAATTCCAAACCAATATATAATTTTAAAAAAATCCCTAACAAACCCTTCTTATCATAGGCTGATGTTAGGTCAAGGCTCTACATGAGACATTACCAACTCAACATAAAGTTTATTTTAGGTCAAGGCAAGTTGATTTAAGCAGTATTGGGTTTAATTGATTATCATGTAAAGGTGTAGTCAAAGAATCCACTCCATGACAACAGAGAAACGCACTGCGTTAGGCCGTTAGTCAATGATATATACAATATAGTAATTAACAAAAACTCATTTTACTGAAGTGGGATATGGTTCTTTCTAATAAATTTTCTAATTTAAAAAGGTGCCTTATATCGCTTTCAATATTATCTTAGATAAACCATCCTTTTGGAGCACTAACCTACAAACCAGGCATGGAATTCAATGCCATATTACAGAACCATAGTAATCGCAGCGATCAAATATTCACCCTCATTCATTTCCGATAGGTCGTAACATGACGCATATGACACAGGCAACTGGTTAAAAATGAGCCTAAGATAAAAATGAGCTAAATTAAAGGACTAAATTACTAGATCGTGTATCGTATCAGTTTTATTTGGGCCCCCTTCTCCAATGGCTAGAGGTGTGAGTGCTCATCTGCTTGGTCGGCTCCTCAGACACGGGCAGAATTACAAGATTTTAATTAAAGTGACTAATAAATAATACTTTAGTAGTTTAGTTTCTCTTTTCGTAACGTGTGATTTTGGATCCTAAAGAATCAAAATAATACTCAGATTAAAGAACCTAAATAATACTCTAACTAATAAATAATCACACAGGCAAAGTTAATTTTGGTCCCTAAAGAACCACTCCTCTAAGTACACAAAAACCTCTGGTTGAGGTTCTCCCTCCTCCACGTCTTTGATTCAACATGATTTAATTATTCCTCTTTCTATTTACCGATTTTGTCCCTTGTTTTTTTCGAGACCTTTTTTGGTTCTAACACACGATCCTTTACCACAAAAACTCAAAAAAGATGTTCTATGCGCTTAGAGTAGTGGTTCCTATCTCTTATTCATTGAAAAATTGACGGACATTAGACATAAGAACCAAATTTGCAACATCAAAAACAATAAGGGATCAAATATGCAAAAAAAAAAACTTTAGGAACCAAAATTGCGCATAACAAATAGTAGGGGGACCAAAACTACAATTAAGTCTTTATTTTAAGAAGATCGAATAAAAAAATATTTTAAAATGCTTAATTTGATGAAAAGTTTTTCGTAAAACCTAGTATCAAATAAGACGAGAACTATGTTTGTCCCTTTAAGTCAACTCGGTTGATTAATGTATGAGACTTGTATTGTGAGTGTGTGGTTCATATCCCTTAATGTGTTAGCCTCATTTTCCATTTTCTTCTCCCCTCCCCCATCCCCGTGTAAGGTCTTCTATAAACCTCCAGTCGGCAAAAAAAATTGTTAATTTCAATTGATAGAGGAATCTGTACCTATTATTTGAATATATATTTTCTCTTATCATTTATGAGACATGTTTTAAAATAGAAATTTCTTTTGGTACTACATAACACTACTCTTTTAAAAAAAAATCACACATAAAAAATTTGACTTTTACCAATCTTAAAATAGCCATAAATACTCTTTGTCATGATCACTTCTGCAAGTGTTTAGAAGACTTTATAAAAATAGCTTATGATATATTCATAAGTTATTTTTAACTTATTTTCATATAAGCTGTTATTTTTTTCTCTCATGTGAAAGAGAAAAAGACACAATATAAATCTTACTTTTATGTGTAGGTCTAAAACTTGCTTTTATGTCTTATTCTCTCGTGTTAACATGAGAGAGAGGAAAAAAAAAAAAAAGAACGAAAGGAAAACAAAAAAGAAATTAAAACTTTAAAAGGATAGAATCCTAATCCGACATATATCTCTTTGTCACCATTTTGTTTTTAAAGAATAATTCTCTCAAAATCATCTTTCTCATACTCTTTCTTTGTCTATTACTGGGGGTCGACCGCGCACTCACACGTCACAATGTATGTTCCGTAACTTAATCAAAATTGACTCAAAAGGACAAAGTTTTCTGTTTTCTAATGCTTTTTTTAGTCATTCTAAGTAAACCTTTTTACAGATTTTTTTTTTTTGGTTCCAATTTTAATATAGTTAGGTAAAGAATAAGCTTTCTGTGGTAGTTAATTCTCCAAAAAATTGACTAATTATGGTAGTTTTATATATTTTTGGTAACTAGTTTTTTTTTTTAAGTTATTAATTTCTACCTCCTAGGTTTGCAATTTTTGATATTTACTTGTACTAAAAAACCATAAACAAAGTAGATTTACGTAAACATTTTCTTTTTCCTTTCCAGTAACTTTGTTAATTCTTTTTCTATTTATTTAACAAGTCTACAGCTTTCTTTTTTTGTATCTAAACCCCTGCCTGCACTAATATCCTATTCTGTAGCATGAAACTTTAATCAAAGGAAAAGATATCTGGCTTCAATAACTAATAAGTAAGTAATTTTCAAGCACCATGTCCTTTGTATCAAAGATAGCTTTCAAGAGTACAAAAAAGCTAGTTCTTTGATGGGGGCCAGGTGCACTGTTCTCCTCGGAAATGAATCAAACAAATTTCCATTTCTCTGAAATATTAGGTACATGAATTACTTGATACTATAGACAGTGTACATTTTTTTACCAACCTAAAGCATTTTTTTTCATAATGTTATCCAATCTAGTTCTACTTTTAAAAGGTTACAATTATTGTCTGTGCTATTTGAGGAAAATGTCATTCATTCAAGATCATATATAGCAAAGCAGAATCTAAAGTAGGGTGTGGAGGTGGTACCTATAATGCATTAAAAACTCAGCATATATAGTTACTGAGAGAATTGAGCTAATTGGACTAAACTCTTAATTAAAAATTAAGGTTATTAGACAAAGGAATGAAATTAAAGACAAAGAGATAAAACAAAAAGCACAAAACGAAATGGAATTAATCCCTCAAGTGAGACCAAGTGATATTATTCATACCACCCTTATGGGGATCAAAAGGACCACCATACAGGGAAAGTGCCCGTTATTAATTTGGATTATATGCATGCCACAATGATGGTCTTGCATCACTTACGTATATCTGTGCTATCATTGCACTAGTGCACTCTGTCTGTATAAGAGTAAGAGTGTCTTTGTAAATGTTTGTTTGTCTCACAATATGAATAGCCTTTCTTTTCTGCATTAACAAACTTTTTTAGCTTAAATTACACAAGCACACCTTTTTTGTTCAGTGGTATTGCTGCAGTGTATAAGGCATCTGGGATATATATGATTAATATGATTCTGGGGTCCTTTTGCTGTCTGGTGTTAAACATAAAGGCCCCCTCCACATGCAATGTCAGGGCAGCTTATCTGTAATTACAAATCCATATCCTTGAAGTAAAAAGACAGTCACATAAATTGTGAGAAATGAGAACAATTTGGACTATTTAAATAAATATTATACTTAGGCGTTGTTTGCGAGTTTGGAGGGGAAGAAAATAGAGAGGATCAAATGGGAAGAAAAGGGGAGGGAGGGGAGGAGAAGGAGAGCATATCCTTTTCCTTATTTGGGAGTAAAATGAAAAAAGTTGGTTGAGGAGGAAAAGGAGGGATTAATTAAAATACCCAAAAAAAACTTTCCCTCTAATTAATAGAACTCACAAATAAGAGGGGGAGAAAATTAACTTCTCATTTCCTTCTCTTTCCCCTCCAACAAACAACTCACAAACATAGCTTAAGGCTTTGTTTGTGAGTTTGGAGATAAAGGAAAGGGAGGAGATCAAAGGAGAAGGAAATGGGAGGAAGGGGAGGCGAATGATAGTATTATTCCTCATCTTGTTTGTGACTGTATATTAGGGGTGGCAAAATGATCCATTTGTCCACCATCCATCCAGTTCATCCATGAGAAAATCCATCCAATCCATCCATTTATAAAAAAAATAATATAAATGGATTGGATTATTTTTCTAGTAGATGGTTTATGATCCATCCGATATTTTTTAAAATCCATTGGACCAACAATAAAAAATGTAATGGATCAACTTTTATCCATTCCAAAACCAATTTATTTTTTTCACATTATTTTTCACCAAATAAAAAAACCTCCATTTGTAACAAAAAAAAAACACTCCATCTAATTTTCTCTTCCGTTCTCTATTATTTTTTCTTCACTATTTTTTATTTTATTTATCTGCATTTTTTTTCTTTTTTTGTTACATCAAGTATTAATTAATTAATTGTTCTCAAGCACCGGTTGTAGTCCACGTTATCACGTACGTTTTCTTTTTTCGTTGCCTTTTTTTATGAGAAACTTTAAAAAAAAGTATTAACTAATTGAAAGCACAAAGTCGTAACAAGTTTCGTAAAACAATGTTACGGAACGTGACAAAACAACCTCTGTAGATGGACATAATCAATAACTCCCATATAATAATAGAAAAATGGCCGTGATACAAAATGATCGTGAGATAGAGTGGAGAGAGAGTAAAGATAGAGAGAGAGTAGGAAAAAAAGGGAGAGAGAGAAAGGGTAGAGAGAGGAAGAAAGAGGAGAGCGATGGTGAGATACAGATGATATTTTAATTTTTTTATAAATTATTTTATTTTTAGAAATATTTTATGGATGGATAAAAGAGATATAAAATTATTTAATTTCTTAAAATAAATTTTAGTGGATGGATTGGATATCCATCCATGAAAAGTTGTTAATGGATGGATCGGATGGATTTTATTTAATGGATCATGGAAGGATTGGATTTTTTTAATGAATTTTTAATGGATTATAATGGATTAATGGATTGTTTTTAATCTGTCCGTTAAGATCCGAATAAAAATTTATCCGATCCATCCATTTACCACCCTTACCATATATTATATGAGGGAAATAAATGAAGGGTTTATAACATACTTTTACAATTTTACATTTATTTTAGAAAATTAACGTAAGTAATATTTTTAAATAATATTAATGCATCTTTCAAAAAAAAATAATATACTAATGCAAAAAAAAATATTCATTTTCCTCTCAAAATTGGGTAAACCCCAAAAAAACCTCAAATTGGGGTAAACCAAAAAATTGAGATGAGGAGGGGGTTTGGGGAGTTTTCTAAAATCCTCAAAAACTTCCCCTCCAATTTTTTACACTCACAAACAAGGTAGAAGTATAAACCTTCCATTTTCCTTACTTCCCCTCTTAAACAATACTCACAAACAAAACCTAACATCAACGTGTTATACAATGACTTGCATGGATCGAAGGATATGGGAAGTGTGTAAATTTGTGAATACTCACACAATAAATAAAGTAGACAGGCACATCAATTAGGTAGTTTTTTAATTATGATTTTAGATGCACTTCAAATAACACTGAATTTGAAAAAACCTTGTCTAATTTGCTGGGGTCATGCTAGGATACAATTTAGTGACACTTTCAGATTCATGTTTAATTTTTTTTATTTTTTTTATAAGCAAAAGGTAGATAAATTAGGTGCAAGGGGTAGCTAAACCCATATACAAAGAGAACACAATAATGTGAAAAACAATGTCCAACTTCAACCTAAAGAACGAAAATCACTACCATGACCACAGTGATCAAACTACAAGGTTGAAACCACACATTGTCCCCATATCCAAGATCACTACACGGACAAATTCTATCAAGAGCAAAAGTCCACACAAGCAGGACGAAAAAAAACATAAGCAAATATAGAAAGTTGTTCCGGTCGAGATCCGACTTGCCTGAATCTCGTCGTAGAACGTCAAACCAAGAGTGGACAATGGGGTTGTTTCAAATTATGGCTTGACACAATATTGTATTCCGGTCCTAAGTATCCAAATAGGAATCAAAGCCAGACATAGTTCTACGTTCAACCCTTGGTCATATGGTGATCTCAATCCCTTAATCTTGTGTCTGATGAATACTAGTGTGCAATGATTCTTCGATAGTCTCTTGGTCAAGCTGGTTCCTCTAATACGCTTGAGATTCACCTAGGTTATTCAAAAGTGAGTCCTTCTCTTAGGGTTCTCCTCTTGTTATAATAGGATCCCGTTATATTTTAGAGATTTGGATTTATCTCTTCTTATCTCTTAAATCTTCTTTTGAGATATATTATTTCCTTAATTGGTGGGATTTATCTCTTTTAACCAGATAAGGTTATTTGAGATAATATCAAGATCTTATCTTTTCCGCCTTTATCGGATCGTGTATCCAAGCTCGGTGGCCGAGTTTTACTTCTCGGCCAGTACACAAGTCCCCCCAAGCTTTAAGCTCAAAAGAGCGTCAAAGTTTTCATGACAGGAGCCGAGCTTGGTTTTAAAATTATTCGAGTTAAGGATTTATTGAGTAAGACTCCTCCCTTTTTTTACCACAATTCGATGGCCGATCTTTATACATCGGCTAACATTCAAGTTTAGCGGCTTTCGAAGTTGGGTCTAACAATCCTTTCTTTTAGAATTTTTAATTTCCACGCGGCCGAGCTTGATACCTTGGCCTCTATTATTTTTTAACTCGGTACGTTCACTGGCCGACCTTGGCCCATATACAAGTCCCCCCCCAAGCTCTTGGCTCAAAAGAGCATAAAAGTTTACTAGAAGAACCGAGCTATGCCGAGCTGTAGGCTGATAATGACTTTTTGGTCCGTGCCAGTATGTCAGCTTCTCAATCTCCAAGTTGGAAAGACATGTGGTTATTGTCATTAAGGCCTAGTTTGTTGTTGCCACGTGGCCTTCATGGCATTATTTCCGAGACCAACTCTTCGGCTGCATACTCAAGCCCTTAACTGCTGAAGTACCTTTTCCGATGTACTCGATACGTGTTGCTCTGCTATTGGTGTGCCGAACTTGGGCAGCTCTGAAGAGACGTCTCTCTTCCTTCACACGGAATCTTTCATCATTACTTTTTGGAAAGTAATGTTAAACTTTGAAGCGACAAAGTCTCTGGTATAAATTGGTTCAAATTTGTTGAAGATTTCACTTGCATCCTCTCTGTTTAAACCCTTCTTCTTCGAGCTCTTCTTCTCCAAGCTTTTTGCATTCTCTTTTTCCTTCCAGGTACGCCCTATCCACTTCTTCCATTTTTTATTTGGCCCTCTTTCTTCTTTATTTCGTCATGGAGCCTTCCTTTGAGGTATCTCAAAATGCCTCCAGTGAGGTTCAAATCATAAAACCTGAAATAGATCCTATCGGGGAATCTCCCCATTCTTCGCCTCCTTGAAGGCCCCCCTGTTGAACCACACTTTACTTATGTGTACAAAACCCTATTCGATTAAATTGTAATTATTGTTCCTTTTACCCAGTTCGAATGTGATGTGTTAAAGATTATGAATGTTTCCCCCATTCAACTTCATCCCAACAGCTGGGTCTTCATGAAGGCTTTTCAAATTCTGTGTAGCCAAGTCGGAATGGAGGCCACTGCCCCCAAGTTCCTATACTTCTACAAAGTTCGGTTTGGAGACTTAATTGGTTGGATTTCTCTTAGCCGAGTTGAGAAAAGAGGCACCATCGACCTCTACAAGAGCTCTTATAAATTTTTCAAGTCGGATTTCTTCAAAATCCGACTTGCTGAAGGGAACGAGTCTTCGTTTTTTGATTCTGATGGGAACCAAAATTCCCCTTTTACTGGCAACCACACCCTTCAAAATTTTTTGGGTTTGACGTCGGTTACATGTCTGCTCAAGAGCAAACCGATGTTGAGGCTCTAAAACTTTACCCTCGGTCATTGCCTTGTGGGAGACTTTTAAAACTGCCGACCTCTTCCACTCGGCGGGTCGACTTTGATTGTAAGTTTTATTTTTTTCTAAATATTTCATCACACTTGTAAAAATGTGCTTCTTACATAACCGATTTCCTTTTCGCAGTGATCATGGGTAAGTTCAACTACAAGGCTTTGCTAAAGAAGTCGGCGTATCAGGATGCCGGTGTTTCAGCTCCGGCTTCTGACAGGAAGGGAAAGAAGAAGACTGTTGCAGCTCCTAACCTCGGTGCCCGTCCTCCTAAGCTGGCGAGGGCTGATATTCAGATAGAGGTTCCAAGGCGGAGTACCTCTCCTTTTCTTACGACCCGAGAATAGCCTATCACTGAGGAGCGGGTTAAAGGGACACCCTTCGTGACCGATCTGATTTTGGACACTAAGTGGTATAACGGCCACTGCAACCCTGGGATCAGCTCACTCTGGGACAATGATTTCAATCCTGGTCCCCTTATAGACGGCCAAGTTCTCAAACCCGCCTACGCTCGACTGTTGTTGGAGTAGGGACCTGAGGCAAGTATGGAGGTCGTTGTTAAGTCTCTAAAATGTCTGATGTGCATTTTCGTAAGTTTTGATGAGAACTAAACATTGGTTAATGATTTAATTAACCTTCATATTGGTTGCTAACTTGTCAATCTAGTGTGCAGATTAAAACTGTAAGAATCACACGTCCAACACTGTAGTGATTGAAGCAAACGTCCAACACTGTAGTGGTTGAAGCAAACGTCCAAAACACAAGTGATAGAATCTCACATCCAACACTGAAGTGATTGAAGCTCACATCCAACGCAAGTGATAGAATCTCACGTCCAAACTATAGTTATAAAAGTCAGCGTCCACTAAAGTGCTGAAAGCCAACGTCCACTAAAGTGATGAAAGCCAGTATCTACTAAAGTGACACAAGCGCTCGTCCACTAAAGTGACACAAGCGCTAGTCTACTGAAGTGACAGAAGCGCTCGTCCACTGGAGTGATAGAAGCGCTCGTCCACTGGAGTAACAAAAGCGCTCGTCCATTAAGGTAACAGAAGCGCTCATCCACTAAAGTGGCATATGGAGCTCGTCTAATGGGATTACGTTCTTTGGACTTGCTAAAACCTTAATGAGAGTATCCGTTCAATGATATGGCATATGAAGCTCGTCTACTAGCCCGTCCGTATGTAAAATCTTAAATGGGTAGATGGACGCGGTTATTTTCAAGATGGACGCGCTTATCCTATGAACGCGAATTCTCTTAGAATTATCAGAATCTTATTTCAAGAGACGGAATCAAGAAAAGTCAGAAGTTACTCTCTCAAGCAACCTCGGATATCATAACCAAAGACCAATTAAAGAATGCTTCCAACATGCTTTGTTCCCTAGTACCTCTGGTCCTTACACGAAAAGGGAATTATACTCAGCAAAGTACAAAAAGCTCTCTGCACAACTCTGATATGGTTGTATCACGATGCATAAAGCCAAGATCCTTCATGTTAGAGTACAACCAACGTTCCTATTGCATTAATGGCTGCCCAAAACGACTCTATTGCATTTAATAAAGTTCTGCTTGAAGCCAACATCTGAGGAAATGTCTCTAACAGATCCTAAATGCTTGAAGACCATAAATACAGAAGTCATTGAAGTTGAAGAGAAGTGAGAATACACATAGCATCAAAGAGCCATTACTCTGCGCATTAATTTCTTCATTCTTTCATTCTATATTCTTCAATCATTTGAAGTTATTACGCAGACTTTCCTAAGCTTTACATTTAAACCACTCTGAGTGTTAGTGAAAGATCTGTCTGTGAGAAGTTGTATTTATTACAAACCAAATCTCTCAAACAAACCTGAGTGAGCCTGAAGAGGCTAAGTGTACAAAGAATACTTGTCTTGAGCCTGAAGAGGCTAGGTGTACAAAGAATACTTGTCTTGGAGCCTGAAGAGGCTAGGTGTGCAAACAATACTTGAGTCTGTAACCTGATCAGTTATAGTGGATAAATCTTGGTGCTGCCAAGGACTGGACGTAGATCTTTGCTTTGAAGAGTGAAACAGGATAAATAACTGTGTTAATCTCTCTTTCCTTAAACTCTTTAGTTGCTTTAGTTTTCTTAAGTCTATCAAGTGGTGTGTTTTCCAAAAGTCACCTGTCCATCCTGTATCCTTCCACTCGTCCAAACCTAGCTTCTGTTTTCGAAAAGATTTCAACTTTGCTTAAATTCTGATAAACACGATTCAACCCCCTTCTCGTGTTTATAGTTGTCTATTTCAACCGCTACTTCTTATGCCCTCCGGATTTCATCCATTACCCGTTTTTGGGGTAATGAATTATCAAATAATGTGAAAGAGATGGAGGCGATGAAGGCCGACACTGCTTGTGCTTTGCGGGTGCGGGATGATCTGCTCAAGCCGTTGCTAAATGTGAGGAACAGGCTTGGTCTCTTGGTCAGCTAAAAACAAAGAAGACCGAGCTGGAGAAAGTCAATTCCTCCCTTCTAGTTGAGTTGGACACAGAGAAGGCTGAGAGGCTCAATCTTCAGAAGGTGACCGAGGAACTTCAGGCCGAGAAGGAGGCCAATCTCGAGCTTCGGAAGTCTCTGAAAGCCAAGAAGGATGCCAATATCAAGCTTCAATCCGATCAGGCTAAAGCCGAGGCTACCATTATGAAGGAGCACGTTAATGGGTTCTTCCGAGCTATAAAACAGCTTCAACGCTTCAACCCCGATGTTGACTGTTCCCAGGTTGACGTGGACAAGGATTTTAACAGAGATGGAATAATGGTTCTGTTGTCCAAGCTGGAGGATGAGGAAGAGGCAGTTCAAGAAGAGGGGGAGGCTGAGGAGCAAGCGGTCGAGGAGGGAGGAAATGATGAAGGCGAAATGGGCTTACCTGACCAATCTTTGGTTGATCCTTCACAAAATGCAGATGTCCTCGACTCTACTGCTGTTGAAACTTTTGCTCATGGGGATGCCCATGAGTAATTTTTAGAAAAGATATTGTAGTTTGTTCCTAGGGCAATGCCCTTTTTAATCTGAAACCTTTTGTACTCTTGGGCTTTGCCGCTTTAATTATTGTCATCATTTGTACTTAGGGCAATGTCCCTTTTTATTTATGATAATGCAACTAGCCTTTGTATTCGCTCGATGTTTGGTGTGTGGACTCGGCTTATTTTGAGCTTTTTAAGCTCAGTCACCTTAGATTTAACCTTCCTAGGTTATTGACACTATGGGTCTTTGATTTCCTTTTAGGCTCATCCTTTTGACATTAACTTTATAAGTCTCCTGAGGTTCTTTACTTACCTTCTTGGCCTTTCGACTTTAGCTCAAATTATATCTTTAGGTTTTCAATTACCTTTTTAGGTATTGTTTACCTCTTTAGGTTCGGCATTTTGACCTCAACTCGGTCGATTTTAACTCGGCCAACCTTTTTAGGTCTTTAGTTTTTGCCTCTTTAGGTTCGGCATTTCGACCTCAACTCGGTTGATTTTAACTCGGTCAACCTTTTTAGGTCTTTAGTTTTGCCTCTTTAGGTTAGGCATTTCAGCCTCAACTCGGTCGATTTTAGCTCGGTCACCCTTTTTAGGTATTTAGTTTTTGCCTCTTTAGGTTCGGAATTTGCAACTCGGTCGATTTTAGCTCGGTCAACCTTTTTAGGTCTTTAAATTTTTGCCTCTTTAGGTTCGACATTTCGGTCTCAACTCAGTCGATTTTAGCTCGGTCAACCTTTTTAGATCTTTAGTTTTTCCTCTTTAGGTTAGGCATTTCGGCCTCAACTCGGTCAATTTTAGCTCGGTCAACCTTTTTAGGTCTTTAGTTTTTGTCTCTTTAGGTTCGGTATTTCAGTCTCAACTCGGTCGATTTTAGCTCGATCAACCTTTTTAGGTCTTTAGTTTTTCATAAATAAATTCTTAACCATATAACAATATTCTTGCCAAATAATGCAACTGAAATAAATTTTATTTATTTATTTTTCCGGGTGTGCCTCATTAAAACCTTCCCGGTCAAAACCTCGTGGAAAAAAGACTAGGGTAGGAAAAATAGTACATCACCTACTTACATAACTTTAACTAAAATAAAACTTAAGGTGGGAGGTGTTCCAAGTTCTTGGAACGACCTTTCCTGACAACTCTTTTAGCCTATTAGCACCATTTCCTAGACTTTCAATTATTCTGAATTGGCCAGCCCAATTTTCTGCGAGTTTACCCTCTTTGGAGTCTTTTCTTGCATCATTTTGTAGTCTTAGTACTAAGTCACCTTACGCATATTCCCTTGGCTGCAGCCTTGAGTTGTACTTCCAAGTTGCTTTCTGCTTGCATAGTTCTTCCCTGAATTTCTGCCTTATCTCGGACCTCTTCAATCATGTCAAGCTCAACTCGGATATCTTCTTCATTCTTACCTTGGTCATGATGTTGCCTTCGGAAATAAAGTTCGTCGAGCTCATGGCGTTTCACCAGTCGATGACTGTGGTGAGCAATGGTAAGCCCAGAGGATGCTTGGTAATTCCTCAACCCATGCCCCTTTTGCTTGACCTAACCTTTTCTTGAGCTCGCTCAAAATGACTTTGTTGGCTACTTCTGCTTGGCCATTTGTCTGTGGGTGCTCAATCGAGGTCACCTTATGTTTGATTCCGAGGTTGGAGTAGAACTCTTTACGACCTTTGTCAGTGAATTGCTTTCCATTATCAGTGACAATTGCATAAGGCAGGCCATGTCTGCATATGATACTTTTCCACACAAAACTCTGAACCTTTTTAGCTGTTATGGTAGCCAATGGTTCAGCCTCAATCCACTTAATGAAGTAATCTACCCCCACTATAAATAACCTGACTTGGCTTTTAGCAACAGGGAAAGGACCAACGATGTCCATCCCCCACATAGTGAAAGGCCACGACGAGAACATGGAATGGAGCTCTTCACCTGGTACTCGCGCAACGTGGGCGAACCTCTGACAAGGGTCACACTTGTTAGTCCAAGCAGCACAATCCAATCTCATGGTCGACCAGTAAAAGCCTGCTCGCAAGACCCGAGCTGCTAGAGATCGGCCACCTGAATGCATTCCGCAGATTCCCCGATGCATCTCATCCATTACGTACTCAGACTGCTCCTTTGTTATGCACTTTAGTACAGGCATGGAGAATCCTCTTCTGTATAGCTCTCCATCTCGGATGGTGTAATGAAAAGATTTCAGACGGACTTTCCTTGCCTCTTTGAGATCATTAGGCAATTTGTCCGAGGCTAAAAATTCCCAAATCGGTGTCATCCAGCCCCAATCATAGTGCTCGGTCATCATCACCTCGGCACTCTTTATGCTCGGCTCAGGGAGATTCTCTTGAATGAAAGTTCTTAGCTGACCAGCTTTTTTGGTGCTAGCCAACTTAGACAACAGATCTGTCCTAGTATTTTCCTTGCGAGGTATATGTTCAATAGTAAAATTATCAAATTCTGAGATTAAACTACTAACTTTACAAAGATACCTGGTTAATTGGGGATCCTTTGTTTGATAATCACCTGAGACTTGTCCAGTTACAAGTTGTGAGTCACTTCGGCATTTCAACTCTTTGACTCCAACTTCTTTAGCTAGCATCAGTCCTGCAATAAGGGCTTCATATTTTGCTTGGATGTTTGAAGCAGTAAACCCAAGCTTCATAGATTGCTCCAGGACTAGATCATTAGGACCTTCAAGAATTATTCCAGCTCCGCTTACTTTCAAGTTGGATGAACCATCAACATATAGAAGCCAGATGAAAGATTCTGGATTCGACTTTAAAGAGAGCTCGGCAATGAAATCGGAAGACACCGTGCTTTCATCGGTCCCCTCGGCTCATATTGCAAACCGAACTCTGACAATTCCACTGACCAAGCTATCAATCGTCCTGCGAGATCAGGTTTTATGAGCACTTGCTTTATCGGATGATCTGTTTTGACTATAACTTGGTGTGACTGGAAGTAAGGTCGTAACCTCCGAGCTACCATGATTAAAGGGAGGGCGATATTTTCAATTACTTGATACCGTGTTTCTGCATCTTTCAGAATTATACTAACGTAATACACCGGCATCTGTTGTTTTCCTTCCTCCTGGATGATTACTGCACTGATTGCGTAATCATTGACGGACAAATACAAGTACATCTCTTTGCCGAGTTGTGACCGAGTTAGGATCGGGGGAGAGACTAGAAAAAGTTTTAGATCTTCAAAGGCCTTCTCACACTCCTTGGTCCAAGTGAACTCCTTTGGTCTTTTCAGAAACTGAAAGAAAGGTCTTACTTTTTCTGTAGATTTTGGGAGAAAGCGAGATAGAGAAGCTAATCGGTCAGCTAACCTTTATATCTCTTTCACATTCTGTGGGCTCCGCATTTCAATGACAGCTTTGCACTTATCAGGATTAGCCTTAATTCCTCTATTTGTTAGCATATATCCCAAGAACTTCCCTCCTTGTACACCAAAGAAGCATTTTTCTGGATTTAACCTCATGTTGTGTTTTTTGAGTTGGCCAAAAATTTCTTCGAGGTCGGCTGGGTGTTGTTTTGGGTCATCAGACTTTACCACCATATTGTCAACATAAACTTCAAGGTTCTTCCCATACTGATTGACAAACACTTTGTCCATAAGCCTTTGATATGTTGCACCAGCATTTTTTAAACCGAAAGGCATTACTCGGTAGCAGTAGTTTGCCCCATTGGTCATAAATGTCATTTTTTTCTTCATCGGGTGGATACGTCCTTATTTGATTATAACCTGAATATGCATCCAAAAAGGTCAAGATTCTATAACCTGAAGCCCCGTCCACCAATCTGTTAATGTTGGGAACATGATAAGAATCCTTTGGACATGATTTGTTGAGATCGGTGTAGTCGGTGCACATTCTCCACTTTCCGTTGGCCTTTCTTACTAACACCACGTTAGCTAGCCAAGTAGTGTATTTCACTTCTCTGATGAAATTTGCTTTAATCAGCTTCGCATAAGTCATGATCGATGTTGGGATTTATCTCTTTTAACTAGATAAGGTTGAGATAATATCAAGATCTTATTTTTCCCGCATTTACCGGATCGTGTATCCAAGCTCGGTGACCGACTTTTACTCCTCGACCAATACAAAAGCCAAATTCAGCGAAGCACATTTTGGCCTGGAAAGATTGCAGCCTACCCACACTGAACTTTTTAATTACTTGGAAGTGCCACTTAGTAGTTGGAAGAAATCTAATTTGCTCCATCCGTGAAACTTGGAGCTCAGAAGACATGCTAACATGATTCCCCCAATTATACCCAGTGCCGTGTATAGGAATTTTGGGATCTTAGGCTAAATTTTTAAAGAGACTTATTATTATATAAATTATCAATTCTCATATTAATATTTTAACTTTTTCAGATGCGAAATCATTTATCAAAGTTTTATAAACAATCAATTTCACTCTCAATAGAATATGAGAATGAAGAGAAAAAGAGCGAAAAAAAAAATGAGAGAGCTCAAAAAATCTAAACTGAAAATATTAAAATTTTATAACACACACACACACACACATATATATATATATATATATATATTATAGGAGTGTTTTTTCTTTTTTAAGCAAGGTGACAAGTCATCATAAATTTATTAATAAAATAAAAAATAAAACAAGAACATGGGAGGAAAAAAACCAAAACTCATGCGAAATAAACGAGAATCAAGCCTACCTGGAATTAGGTTTTTTATTCAGTCTCAAGTTATACTTCTTCTGAGATTTGGACGTAACCACCGTGAAACCATCTTCAGCAACATTATTATTATTCTGCTCTCCTTCCTTAGAAGTACTAACATCTTTTTGCTTTTCCAACAAAGCAGATAAAACATTAAAATCATTCTGAACAACGGTTGGAAAAGTGCTAAGATCTTGAACATAAACCGAAGTCTCAAGATTCTTACCACTAACTGTTAAATCACAGGTAGTCTTGGAATACACGGACACTGGAGTATGCTCGGGCACCGGAGTATCCTTGACTGTAGAGTCAACATTAGTTGCAACAGAAGTTGAGATCTTCTCTGTAGAGCCATTGACAGCATTTGTTGCAACATAAGGTGAGTTCTATGGAATGTAATTTGAGACATGATCAGGGGATAATTCCTCATAGACAGTCTCAACCGATTCACTATCACTCAAGTTTCCGCCCGGTGATGTATCAATCTGCCCATTAACTTCAATTGATTTCTGCTCTGGAACCTTAGGGAAATAAGCTTGCATTTTCTTCTGCACCAAAAACGGATACTTATGCACCAGTTTCTCCTTGTCAAATTTACAAGTCGAAACCAAGTGCCCAATTGATTTACAATGAGGACAAAAAGAATGAAGATTCTCATATTCGATACCGACAGGAAATGCAAAACCTTCACGTTCTACCATAATCTCCTTGAGCAACTTCCTTGTTAAATCAACATCTACTAAGATTCAAGCATAATGACCATATGCCCGAGTACAGGTAGCTTCATCCAAATGATTATCTTATCATTTTGTATAGTTGCTTTCTCATTTCCTAATTGTTAATTATACATGTAACCTCCAATGGAAATTTACTATGATACCGTGTACCGATGAGTAATAAAGGTAATAAGGCATAAAAATGGAACCTTAAATGTTGAAATATAACTAATGTTGTGTTTTACGGATTGCACTATCTTTAATTGATTTTAGATCTCAATATTGTAAGCAAAATTAGGCCTCATTACTTAATCACTTACCAAGTCAATTTCAATCAATATATATATATAATAAAAAGAAAAATTGTGAGACCTAAGGCCACTGCCTTGATTGGTTTGCACTCTACACGGCCCTGAATTTATACCACTGTACATAAAAACCGTTCTCCACCATTTAATAGTTTGAGATCGGAACCCAAAGAAAACCTTACAGCACACATAGCTTGCTTGTAATTAACCGTCCATCCCCACCACTTTTGTAGCCATCTTTAACCAAAACCACACCAATAAGTTTAGTAGCCCATTTAGAATTTGTGGTCTCTCCTAAGTAACAAACACTGAAGCCTATCCCGCATGATGTGGCCTGACCGAAAGAGAGTATAGCAGCCAAAGAAGTCAAGTAGGAAGATATGGGAAGTAGCACTTTATTGATTTTATTCTTTAGTGCTGCATTTTCCAAAAATGGATAAAATATTTAAAAGCTCAAGTGCTTTTGTATCCTAATGAGCAATTAGATGGATGCCCTTAATTAGCTGGGATCTCTATGTTGACCTTAATTGTGCATTACTCCCTCCGATCCATAATATAAGAAACAAATGGGTCTTTTTTTATCAAAAATATAAGAAACATGTATTAATTGTCACACATATTAAGTACTAATTTTAAATATTGTCCTTATTAATTACTGTCGTTAATTATAGACAATCAGAATATTAATTAAAATTAGAAGGGGTGTTTTTGGAAATTTATGAGTATTAATTACAATTAACTCATTCCAATACATTTTCTTGATTTGTGTGTTTTATGGTTTTGTTTCTTATATTGTGAACCGGAGGGACGGAGGGAGTATATATGAACCAATAATGTAATTAATGTTCACACCGTTGGAGGCTTCCTTACATTGGCTTTAACTATGCAATAAATACAGCAAGCTTAGGAAAGAAACGGCTGGTTAATTATGAGGTTACACGGATGGAGATCCTCTGTCTCACTCTCCTATCATATTATTTGTCCTCCACCGATTATAATTTGTCACTTAATAGAATAAAATCACAGCTCATTAATACTTATGCACATTCTAACTTTTGATTGATGTGGGACACCGAGATACCATCTTTTGAGTGAGCAGATTTGTATTCGAGGTTACACATGCATTTTGGCCACAAATTTTATCTTTAACATAAAGTCATAAACATGGTTTGAGGTACTGATAACATTGTTGAGATTAGTTGAGAAGCATGATGCCCATCCTGCATACTGCATCGAGTAACGTAGATGCCAGAAGAGGCCTGGGGCCCATGTGAAAAGTAGAAGATGCATGTGATGGGTCTACCTTATAAACGGAAACCTGGAGGGAATATGAACTTCAGAAATTGCAGACAGGACAAAAGATTGGGACAATTCACAAAGCATTATTGTGTGTCGTGACCAGCACATGCTATGCTAAATGGGACCATGTGCTGGTTCATGTCACTTGTTACCATATCTGTTTTAGGAATTAATCAAGCTTTCATTACTTTTTTCCCATGCAGTATCCTCAACCTGATAGATGAGAGACCAATCTCTCTAGATATAATGAAACTTCTCAAGTAAGAATCTCTTCAAACAATTTTCTTTCCATGTACATAAACCCAAGAATCATACATAGAACTACATGTTTAAATGACTCAAACCAATTCTACTTTGAAAAATATTATTACCACCAAACTCAGCAATTGAGGCAATGAGCCCTCCAATAATCAGTATTAGTAATCACCCCCATCCTATAACCATTTTCCTCCTCAAACCTGAAGAATAGTTCAGAATAATTCTCTCAGTGGATGAGATTTAGTATAAGTTTTATTATGTAAATTCAATCTAATGGCATGTATTCACATCATGTGCCATGTATATTATATTTTTTAATGAACTTGTATAATACTCTACACAGATTTTCTACATCAACCACTTGTCAACAAGCAAAAAATGTTCGAGATCAGGTTTCACTTTAATTATTCAACCAGGAATATAAATTACTTTTTTTTACATTTGAAGCCTTTTACATTTTCATAATCATTTTCTCACCATGAGGCAGCATGGACATATATAAAAAAATAAATGAATGAAAACTATAAATAGTCACGGGAAGACAGTAATCAAATGCTAGGGCAATATAGATTGGAAAATTTCTATGGCACCTGCTGATGCTATAGACAATTTAACAATGACAACGGATCAGGGCTGCAATATGTTAAAAAGCACAACCCAGTTACAATGTCATTAATAAAAATGAAGCTCCTAATATTCCATGTAACAAAATCTTCTAATTGTGAAGGTTGGCTTTCCAACAGCAATCTTGCAGTAGATCCAATTTGAAGCTCACATATCTATGCACCATTCATTGCAGAATCGGCATGAAGTACAGTGCCATTTTCCAGGATCTTGCCATTTGCTTGAGTTCTCTGCCTCTGAGCAAGTTACAATATTACCATGTTATGTCCAAACCATAGACAATGACATTACATTAAAAAGATGAGGGGTCAAGGATAGGACAAGTAGATTCATCATACCCAATCTGCAGGGTCTACAGAATTCCCATTCAATAACTTGTGGTTCTCTTCTTTGGTCCTGCTATCTTTGTCTTTGATGCTCAATGGCAACAGAAGGGTTGCGGCTGCGCTTGTCCGGTCTGGCAATTCTGCAGAATAACTAAGTCAGCACAACAGCAAAAAGGCTGCTCAAGTAGAAGACAATAGCATACATAATTGCATCCAAATGTGCTAACCTGGCAATTTCTTATCAACAAAAAATACCACCAAATTAACAGTATACCTGTTACGGATCAAATTATCAAAATATTAATCAAAAGTACATGGATCACAATTTGCTCATTACAAATCAGAACATGCTGCTTACCAGGCAACAACTACATCAACTGAGTAATGTTTGCGAGATGCTATAATCAGAAGACTCTGAATCACAGCAAGAAGCCACCCGAGCTGCTTTATACACCTGCAGTGGTTAATAAATATAATCACATTAAGTCATAAATGGAAATTTAAGTATAATATAATCACAAGTCATAATCGGAAATTTAAACATGGTAAAATATGATGGCAATGACCAAGTTATAAAATAAACAATGAAACAACGAAAACAAAGATTGCTGAAGTAAAATTGTTTGGCGAACATAAATCTTCAACAAATACCAGCCATACCCATATAAAAGAAACTTATGAGCCAATTTACCTTCGTGTGCCATACTTCTGATATGTAAGAACGAAGACTAGAGTAAAGATCATGTGTGATGAAAATATCAAATCACCACATCCATATAACACCCCGTGAGGAACTGCACAATGAAAACCAAATGAGCACCAAAACAACCATACAGGCATCGAAGGAAAACAACTCCAATACAATAGTATACTAACAATTAAGCAGGACAACTTCAAGGACACTTTTTGGAGGAGGCAGCGTAGCGAGTTTAGATCCCTGCATAATACATAAAGCAGTGTTAAGTCAAGATTATTTAAAACAATGACTTCACAAACATATGTAATTTACCACTCACAGAGAAGAAAAGGAACTAGTTAAACTGCAATGGCATGATGTTTGTTAACAAGAAATCATTTTCAAATAATAATACCTCACGGCAATGGTAGTTCGGACCAGGAAGCTGTGTAGAATAAAATGTCACTATACGAAGAGCTTGAGAAGCCTGCAGAAATTAATTACATAGGAGCCAATTGTAATCAGAAAACTGTCATATATCACATCCAAATGCAATAGGTTAATGAATCAATCCAAAACTTTTAAATGGCCATGAGTTTTACTCTGCCAATTACACTAGAAAAAAGGAAGCCCGGTATATAGCTAGGAAAAGTGTAAAGTTAGTAACAAATCTATGATCATCACTAGGGTCATTTGCCAGATCGTTTATAATTTCATATCAGTAAATTTATTCACTTATCTTTAATTCCTTAAAATGCTCAAATTATTACACATTAAACTTAATTGGTTTCCAAAATAATGGCAATTATCCATTTCTATATATATCTCATGGAATTCCTTTAGAGAGTTTCTAAACTAGTTAAAAGGTTAAAAAAGAATATGCAAAGGTTTTGCCTAAATCCGACAAGCAAATGAACACAGGAAGTCTTACTTTTACACAAATGCATGGAAGCACAACTAAACAAAAGCTTCTTAATTATATCACTTTAATAATCAACATTACCCTTGTTGACATTAAGGAACACATTTTATGTTGGCACTTGGCAACACACTAAAATAATATTACCTATCACCCTAAGCACTCATCATTTAAATAGAGTTCTAAAATGTTAGATAATACTTGAACAAACACATGCAGAAAACACTTACAGCTAAGAATGATAGAACTCTGCACCATATTAGAACTGTGTAGATCTTTTTGTTCTTGAATATGAAAGGATGAAATGTCCACTGCAAAAGCATATATTAGAACATATTGTTAAACTTCACAAGAATGACAATACATGTCTTAGATGAGAAGTTGAGAACTCCACAGAAAACAGACCAAACTGGCAATTAAACAAAAGATGAGACAAAAGATACAAAGATAAAGAGGGGGACAGAATTCTTACCAGGAAAAATGATACAAAGATAACTGTAAACAGAGTTTCACTTAGGTAAGCTTTGTCTTGCCCAAGCTCCTGTAGCACCACCATGATTAAAAAATTCAAAAGTCATTCCTATGTAAGACGGATTTATCAGCAAATAGAGAAGTAAGGAAGTGACTATTACAAACCGGAAGAAGGAAGAATCCAAGATCCTGTAATGTAGGGCCAGGTCTATGAAAATAATGAACTCCTCGGGCAGCCAAACCATGTATATACTGTAGAGAAACAGTTTAAATTTATACTTAGATATCAAACATTTGAAGAAACTACAAGTATGTTAAATAACCAAGTACAGTATTGTACTATACAAATAAAATAACCCTCATGCATAACGTTAAACAAGGAAAACAAAATAAATCTTTGATAAAACATTTCTGCTATATATTTGCCTTCAACAAGTAGCTTCAAACTATTAATGGTTTTCAATGAGAGAGAGTGAAACATTTGATCATGCACAAAATCTACCAGTTTCTTGAGTTTACCCTCATTGAAATATCAAGCTATCAAACTCTCTTGACATTTGATAATTATTGTTGACAAAAAAACATTTAGTGATGAAACCAAAAAGATTAGCACTATAAACCTCTTTCCTGATACAGAAAGGTGGCAATCTGTAGAAGTAACCACTCCGGCACGAAAGAAAACTTTTTGACTTTTTGTAACGTTCAAGTTCCAACACAACCACATGTGAAAACAACTTTCAGAAATCTCAACTTCACCAAAAGGAAAAAAAAAAAAAAAAAGGAAACAAAAGGACCTTCGCATTCTATTAACAAAAGGGTAACCAGAATAAATTACACTGAAACATTTATGGGATTGATCAAAACAAGGAACAAAAAAGACACCTGACAAATAAGACCAGCGAGAAGGTACTTCCAATTCTCCACAAGGAGGTTAATCTCTGTAGTTGTCTCTGCACAAATTCTCTTCCATAGCTACACATCCAACCATTCATACATAAATTAAAATTAACTAAAAGAAGAAGAAAAACAAAACAAAACAAAACAAAACGCGTATGAATAACAAAGTGTAGAAAACATGGGAAATGGTGAAAGAAAACAACCTTGGAAGCTTCGCGACCAATATAAAGCGACATGTTCTTCTTGTTCTTGTTGTTGATGATTATGTTGAAAATGATGTATTTGATGTTGTTGTAACCTGGTAACGACCACTTCCATATTACTTCATAACAACATTGTTAAGGTCAACATCATCATTGCCCCTCAAAAGCACAACAACAATTGAATCAAAACCCAGATACGAATCAATGCCTCTCCTACTTTCCCACTATGAAAAACCGAATCTTTTGTTGAAAAAACTCGCACCCAGAAAGCAGAATCTAGAAGAAAACACAATTGGGCGGAAGAAGAGGATCTAGGGAGAAAAAGTGTAGCCCGGAAAGATGAAGAGAGAACCCAGAAGAAGATGATGATCACAGAAAACCCAGAAGTTTCACAGAATCAATCAATGGAGAAAACAAAAGGGGTTCCCTGGAATGGAATGAAATTTACACACAATGGTTCAAAAGGGGTGATTGGGCTTTGCTTTCTCTCTCTAGAATCTCTCTCTCTCTTCTTTCTCTGGGTGCTCTCCCTCTCTCTCTCTGATTCTCTTCCTTTTCTCGCTTGGTCTGACTGCAATGCACGCGAGTTGAAAACGGAGGGACAGTTGAGAAGAGGTGGAGAATAAACTCTCTATATATATTATACATAAATATAAATAAATTTATGTATAAAAGAAAAGAACGAGAAAGTTCCTTTTTTTTTTTTTTTTTTTTTAGCAAAACATCATTTTGATTTCTAAAATTTTATATGAATATGGTAAGTTAGTCTCTCACTAAATAATAGACAAAAATGTCTCTTAAATTTTTTTTAAAAAATTCTTAATATAAAAGAATCAACTTGTCACCATTTTATAATTTTAAAGATTAAAATGGTGATTCACTGTTTTTTATTAAAAGTTTCCTTTTTAAAAAAAGTCATGATATAATTTATTGAATATTTTTTTATAGTGTCATTTTATTTTATAAGTGTGAGACTAATCACACAAAATTTATGTATAAAAGAAAAGAACGAGAAAGTTCCTCTTTTTTTTTTTAGTATAACATCATTTTGATTTCTAGAATTTTATATGAATATGATAAATTAATTTCTCACATTAAGAAATAGATAAAAATATCTTTTAAATTAAAAAAAATTATTTCTAAATGTGAGGAATCAACTTGTCATCGTCCTATAATTTTAAAGGTTAAAACGGTGATTCACTGTTTTTTTATTAAAAGTTCCCTTTTTTTAAAAAGTCATGATATAATTTATTGAATAATTTTTTATAGTGTCATTTTATTTTACCGGTGTGAGAGTAATCTCATAAAATAATCTATAAAAAAAATCTCACAAAATACTATTACAAACACTCTTTTCGATAATATTTTAATATTTTGTTCATATACATAAATTTAAGGATTGAAGCACTTGGATATTCATGTTTTGAAAACTTTGCATTTATTTAATGAATAAAAAATGAGTTGATCAATGGAATGTTAGTATGGTGGAAACTATTATTCTGGGTTCGAATCTTGGTAGAATCATCTCCATTAAAAGATTGAGAATCAAAATATAAAACCCTCATCAATCAACCGATCCAGGAACCCAATAAAAATAAAATAAGTCGATAATTTTGTACTTTAATATTGATTTTGAATTCAAAAAGGATAAAAATTAATAATAAAAAAAAGGAGAGGATGTTACTTTTCTTCTTTTGACGCCCACACAGCCCACCAACACACTTTCTCTCTCCTGCTGAGGTGGCTGTTAATACTTTTCTAGGAAAGTGAGAACCTTAGAATCTAGGAGCCGAATGTTACGATAGTTAATATTTTTTTTTAATTGGGCTTTAAGCCCCTTTTTTTCTTTAAAAAAAATGATTTTTTTAATTTATAAAAATACTATAATTTAGGTAAGTTATAAATTATTTTATTAGTCATTAATTATTTTGCCATTTAAATTTAGTATATATCAGTTCAACTATAATATCATTTTATAAAACTGATTAAGATTATTTGTTGCTCAACTTACTTTTTCCCTAACTTGAAATGTGTACCCTTCAAAAAAAATTTATTTTATTTTTTATTTTGAGAAATTTTATTATTTTACTTAAAATTGTTTACCTAAACTTTAAGTTAGTTTCATATTTTTAAAAATAAACATAAAATTTACCAAAAAAAATAATGTAAAAATAATTTATAGACAAGTTATTTTAATAAAATTCTATTGAAAAGTGATGATTGAATATATATTTTACCCATAAATCTTGTATATAGACATAATGTTTATACGTGAAAAAAAAACATAATGTTTATGACTATTAGATACAACCAATCAATCATCAGATATTAATTATTAAAATAATAAATTATAAAATAAGAAAGTACTTGTTTTAAAGTTATCTATCCATGTAAGAATCACTCTTCTTGTTTTTCACTTTTTCCTTGTAATCCGACGACACCTAGAATAAAAAGTTATATTGACAAAGAGTTGTGTTATTCTAACAATTTTTATGGGATAACTAATGAAACAACTCTATCATATTGTGATATTTTCGTAATTTTAACCTTCTTTTTTAAATATCCACTATACAGATATTATTTATATATACGATTGTCATCGTATAGTTGTCCAAAATGGTTGTTAGAATAACATTTTTGATTGGCAAATGAATCAATTTTGAAAAAGATTAAAAATTTACTTCCTTAATTCTTCTTCTTTGTTTCAAGAATAGGAAAAATGTTTATGAATATTTTTATTGGCTAGTAGCAAGTAGCAACAATGATTTTGTAGAGAAAGAAGTGGTTGTAAAGCTTCTCGAATCCTCCGGCTTCGGCCTGCAATTTACGTTCGTTGCATTCTAATTTTGTATTTTTTTTAAGTCCTGGATGGAACCCCCAGAATATCTCACAGTCGATGGTTGTAGGATTAATCCTCGAGGATGTAGAGTATCAGTTAAGGGGCAACTCCTCTACCCACAAATGTGAATCCTGAACATATGATTAAAGGGTTTAAACTACTAGCCACTTGAATCACACTTTGTGGGTGCATTGTAATTTTTTTCCTTCTAAAAACAAACATACATATTGCACCCAAAAAAAAGAAGGAAAAAAAACCATACTTAGATTTATGTATTTACAAATGAGCATGCAAATATTATATATATATATATATATATATATATATATATATATATATATATATATATATATATATATTCACTAGTACAAAATATGCCTCTAACATCAGGATTTTAACATTGGTTCAGTTTTAACCAATGTAAAAAACGAGACGGTGACATTTTTGAAATTAATGTCAAAACTTTTGACATCGGTTCTTAAAATAACCGACGTTAAAACTTTTTAATATCGGCTATTTTATCAACCGATGTCTAAAAATAAAGCAGAAAATGAAATTTGAAATTTAGCTTTACTTTTGACATTGGTTTCTTTAAAACCGATGTCTAATGTAAATAAACAATATCAGTTTACATATAACTGATGTCTATTAGCTTAAAGCCCATTTTGATGCATTCCCTCCATTATTTCTGCCAACACATCTCTAACCATAACATCTTCGCCGTCGAGACTCTCAAACCCTCATAGTTCGCCGCTGCTACTTTGCCCAGAGTGTGCGTCGTCGTGTGCCATCCATCGCCGTCCGCAAAGGGTGGAGCAACAGCGAAGGACCGTCGCAAGTTTTTCTGCAATCACCGTTCCTTTTTTAGCAATCGCCGGTGGTCCTCTTTGCTTTGGTTTTCCCTGTTCTGGTTAGCTCTCCCTTTTTTATTCGGTATTTTGTTTCGTGTTATGCATTCTGTCGTTTGTGTAATTTCTGAGTTTTCTTGTTCTATTCTTCTTCTATCACTCACATTTCTTCTATTCTTCTTCTTAGCTCTCAATATCACAAATCGCATATTTGGATTATTTTGTGTTTTTTTACATAGAGATTATCATATATCTTCTAACTATTGAGTTTAGGTTTTGGTTTCTTTGGTTGAGTTTATTGAAGATGTCACTGCTTTTGTAAGTGGTCAAACCATTGAAATTGAAAGATTTTTCTTCACTTTTTTATTTTTTTATTTTTTTTAAGAATGAGATCTTTGAATTTCTGAATTTTTTTTGTTATGTCTTCTCAGTCTCTCGGTGCAGCAGATTCTGGCCACTTGAATTTGCTACCTGTTGTGCACGTGTGGATCATCAATTGGGATTAGTGTAGCTGCTAGCTGCAAGAAGCTAGAAAGTTCTAAGCTAGCCAAGTGTTCCATAGTTAGTTAGTTAGTTAGTTATAAGGAAGTGAGTTGGTTGTAACTATTTTGTAACTAAAGTTTGTTGTAACTAGTATGGATATAAAGCTTAGCTGATGGCTTGTATAGCAACAAAGATTTTTTGAGTTTTTAACACTATAATTAGAGAGAGTGAGTGATTCATTGAGATCATAAGAGTGCAAGTGAGAATTGAGAGAGATAGCTTCAAACCTGTAAAGCCTTGTAACTTGTGTTTTGATCTAGTGGACAGAAGACTCGCCTCAATGTGGATGTAGGAGTATTTTGCTCTGAACCACGATAGTATCTTGATCTTATTCTTCTCCTCTCTCTCTGTTCATCTGCATACTTTCATTTCTGCTACACAGACCACAAAGAACATTCAGTTCTTGCATTCAGTGTCCCTGTTGAAACAACAGCAAGTGGTATCAAGAGCTTTGTCGAATTGGGGCTGATTCCGCGATGGGCAATACCAAGTTCGATGTGGAGAAATTCAATGGAGAAAATGACTTTAGTCTATGGAGGATCAAGATGAAGGCTCTTCTTGTTCATCAAGGACTCGAAGAAGCC
The DNA here is from genome assembly GCA_030762895.1 of Sophora flavescens. Taxonomy (NCBI): domain Eukaryota; kingdom Viridiplantae; phylum Streptophyta; class Magnoliopsida; order Fabales; family Fabaceae; genus Sophora; species Sophora flavescens. The sequence goes on along the minus strand of CM061063.1, from coordinate 250,703,682 downwards.
TTGGGAGGAATAACCAAACTTCCTGCAACACTTTCAGAAAAAGAAAAGAAAGACTTGGTCAGCAAGGCACATAGCATGATCATTCTTTCCTTGGGTGATGAGGTTCTTCGTGAGGTAGCTGATGAATCAACTGCTGCAGGTGTTTGGCTTAAACTCGAAAGCTTATACATGACAAAGTCATTGACAAATAAACTCTATTTGAATAAGAGACTTCACCAGTTGAAGATGGAGGAAGGATCATCAATCAAAGAACACGTATATCAATTTACAAAGGCAGTTCTTGATCTAAAGAACGTGGATGTCAAGATTGATGATGAGGATCAAGCTGTGATGCTTCTATGCTCACTCCCTGACTCTTATGAGAACTTGGTGAATACAATGATGTTTGGCAGGGAAAGCCTCACCTTGGAAGAAGTTAAAGCCACTCTTAACTTTAGAGAAATGAAGAGGATAATTACTGATGGCAAAGGTGAAGGTGGAGAAGCAGAAGGACTATTTGTTAGAGGGAGATCTGAAAATAAAGAAGAAAAGAGCAAGAATAGGAAGCATAGATCCAAATCCAAAGGCAAAAAGGAATGCTATTACTGCCACAAGGAGGGACATTTCAGAAAGAATTGCCCCGAAAGGAAAAGGAAGAACAATGACAAGCACAATTCAAATGATATGGCTATAGTGACAGATGGGTATGAAAGCTCAGATGTTCTAGCTGTCACAAAAGATTCTTGCAGTGAAGAATGGATTCTTGACTCAGGGTGTTCATTCCATATGACCCCTAATCAGGAATGGTTTGAATCCTACAGAAGGGTTGAAGCTGGAAAGGTGTTGATGGGGAGCGACATAGCCTGTAAAGTAGCTGGAATTGGCACTGTCAGGGTCAAACTCAGTGATGGATCCACAAAATTGTTCATTGAGATAAGGCATGTACACGATCTAAAGAGGAACCTTATTTCTCTTGGTATGTTGGATGAGGCTGGATGCACATTCAAAGGAAAAGATGGAACTCTAAAGATCATCAAAGGATCACTGCAGATAATGAAGGGAACCAGAAGAAATGGCATGTACAAACACTACAAGAAATTAAGCTATTTCCCAGGGCTTTTTACCCAGGGAAATAAATCCCTAGGAAATTTTTACATTTCCCACGGCCAAGACCCTCGGAAATGTCTCGCTTGATTTCCCACGGCTTGTCCCTGGAAAAAAGAGGCGCCAAACATTCCCGTTTTATTTCCCACGGGCTGGGCCGTAGGTAACAGAAAGCGTTGTTTCCCACGGATCGAGCCCTGGGAAATGGCTCAGTTTTCCCACGGGCATAGCAGTGTCTAGTCAACACGGAGTTTCCCACGGAAGGCCCGTCGCAAATCAGGAGGTGTTTCCCACGGCTAAGCCCCTGGGAAAGACAGGCGGTGTTTCCCACGGCCAAGCCCCTGGGAAAGACAGGCGGTGTTTCCCACGGCCAAGCCCCTGGGAAAATCATCTTCCTCCTCTTCACTCGGTCCCTTCGCGCCTCAGCTGTTCACACGGTGTTCGCTCGCCATACTGCAATCGTGAGACTGAAGCGCCTCCTCCTCTTCTTCTTTTCTTCCCTGGCAGCGAAGGTAACTCCTCATCCTCCTCTTCCTTCCTTTCTCTTCTCTTTTTCATTTCCTCCTTCTCAAACGTTCTTGCTGACAGAGTGGTAAAGGGACGATCTCACTCACCGTCTTCATTCCCTCAACCGCCGCCATTGTCTTGCTCCGTCGCACGCCGTCCATCGCCGTCCTCAGAGGTTGGAGCAGACACCAACACAGCAACAGCAAAGGGCCGTCGCAATCGCCATATAGGTAACTTTTCAACTTTTTTTTTTATGTCGAACCATTCAAGGGAATATCCTTGATAATATTTTATCCTTCCCTGTGGCTGAAAATGAAATTAAAGTAGATGAGATATTTTGTCTGTGTGTTAATGCTGTACATCATCATTTCAGTTTGGTATAAATCCATTTGATTTCTTTTGGAAGCAAAAAATCTTAAGCACCTACGAAAGATGACACCCACTATTAAATCTGGATGCTATAAACTAACACAAACACAATTGTTCTTCTTTGTTTAGCTCACAACTTTCTTCTTCATTGGAGAAAAGGCACAAAATATCGATAAGTATCGGATAAAGCACCAAAACCAAGTGAACTAAAAAATGATCAAATATAACCATGAGAATTTCTTGGGGTAGACAAGTCTAAAGCTACTTTTTTATAAAGAATTTTTCTGTTGAGGTTGGTTTCCGTATTGGCCGACCTTGTTCAACAAAGATTCTATGTAGGAAAAGTGTTTGTCATAATGCTAGTTAATTTCTACTCAATGTGGAAGAGGCGATGAGTTATCCCCCATCTCTTTTCGAAGGGTAACACTTTTATTTGTGTTACTCCCTTATTAGACCTAATGAAATTGGAAACTATAAACTTTCTTTATTTGTCGTTTTAGGGTGTTTAGTTTGGTGAATTGAGTACGAATTCTCAACCTTTTTGACTTGTAATATTTGGTCTTTTAAAATTAAATTTGAGGAGATGATTTGAATATCAATTCCTGTTGTATTGACCGGTAGGTAAAGTTTCGTGTTCGGCATTATAAATCTTCAAAAAGTTATGTCACTTTATAAAATTTGTGGTGTGGCACTTTATTTTTCCAGTTCCTTTTCGTTTTTCCAAAAGCAATGGTGGTGGAGTTGTTTTCATCTGCAAAATAATTTTTTATTAGATGAGTACTATGATAAGAGATAATCGATGTTAAGGCACTTAAACTAAGTACCAAATTAGCTCCATTAACTTTAGTGTAGGATTACACTTTTTGGTCAATGATTAGCTTTAAATAACAAAATACACATATAACCACCCCAAACCTTTTGACCTAATTGTATAATTGGTATTAATGCGATAAATGAGTGAGGGTCAAGTGCAAGTTCTTCAACTTGCGATCAAAGATATGTAAGAAACTAAGATTTATAAACAAGCTGGCATAGATGTAGCTATTGGTAATTTCAATGCTCTATGTTGCTTTAGACAAAATGCAGAAAGTCAAAAGTGTTTTAGTGTTTACACTACCCTCTTCAGAGTTCCTACTATTAGCTGTTAAATGATAATTTGCTGTGTCTCCAACATTAGCATCCCCTGGTATATTCGTTTCAGACATGGATGTCCAATATTTTTTTTTTAAAATGCTAGTAGTTTCCTAGTTTTGTCCTCTTTAAAAAAATATTTGACCCTTTAAGTGTCTTGTTATAACTGATAATTGAACAACTGATAAAAAAGCGTTGTCCTATGGAGTCCATCTAGTAACTAAGACACAATTACTTCAAATTTTATCTTTCAATTTTCGTCCCAATGTCGTATTATGATCTGCAGACCATGAGAATTTTTTTTAGAATAAGCGGTTCAAATTGAAGCAACAATAGGCGTATAATATACTTTGTCCTCATGTTGGCTTTCATTCTTGTCAAATGTGATGGGAACTGGTAGCAAATCTGATTCATTCTCTTGGCGAATAAGATAAAAAAACATTGTTTTATGACATGATTTCCTGTGGCTTATGAAGTCATAATGATTCATCCCATTAGACTTGTTCCCTTGTGACCTCTGAGCTATACCAAGTCAGTTTACATTGAGACGTTTAAATAGTGGGAAAAAATGGTAACATCATAAAGATGTTTTCAGCTTCCAACTATATAATCATAGCCTGCTTTCACAAAGTATTTATGAATTTTCAATGGTTAGTAGCGCTAGTCTTTGAGTAGGAGGCCATTTCCAACTCTCTATTCTCGATGCCATCATGATCTCGTGTCCTGCTATTGAGGCTTTGAATGAAATACCAAAACTCTAATCATTCGGAACATAGATTTACTTGGACTTAAGCCCCCTCATATGCATGGTCCAATAGCATAAGTTGAATCATTTAGGCAATTTCTAGAGTAATCACATGTGATATTGTTAGTTGTAGTAGTTTCAAAACCTTAGTACTCCTTTGTGCTTGTGCAACTGCTGATTATTAGCCAGAATTTGCCTTTTGTATCTTCCTCTTCTGCAAGTTTCGCGCAATCTCAATGCAGGCTTGATCAACCATTCCAAGAAAATCATTGACTAAGACAAATAGTTGAAGATTGTGTTCTGCAGTGTCTTTTGAAGCTCCCCCTTGAAAATATTCTGCTGTTCTCTTGATTAGCTGCATTACCCTTGTTATCACATGCCTAAAAATTATTTTACTATGATTGCTTTGGATATCTAAAAAATTTGCATTTATTTTGCATTCTTCAATTATCATCAATCATTTTTGGGGATTCATTTTGTCATCTTTAAGAATAGGTGACTCCTTTTCGTGTGTGAAAGTCATTGAGAGATTGTACCCAAAAAAAAATGTGATTGCTATTCTCTTATTGTTAAAATTTATCTGGATTTTTATTAATATGCGGAAGATGGATTGTTATCCTTCGAATCGTAGTTGGGTGTATGATAGGCTATATCCAGAAAGAAGGGGTTTGAAACCAACTTTCGTAGATGGGGTTGAAGAGTTTGTTACCCAAGCAAAGCGACAAAAGTGTTTCATCGATGATGGAAACCGAATTAGATGTCCATGTGCTAAATGCCGATGTCGAAAGATTAAGAGTGAAGACCTTGTGAAGACTGACTTGTATATGAATGGGTTCCAGGAAAATTATCGGATTTGGACTCTCCATGGTGAAGAAGTACCACATGTTGATTTAGGGGTTGACGAGAATTGCACGGGTGTCTCAAGCACTCGTGCAGATATGGGATGTGGGGAACAGTTTGTGTCAATGCAGGAGATGGTGGTTGATGCTCTCGGGGTAAACGAGGCACATGATTACGATAACACTGAAGATCTTCCGAATGAGGAAGCACAAAGATTTTATAATCTTTTAACTGAGACAACAAAAAAGCCATTGTTTGAAGGGGCCTCAGACTCTAAATTATCGCTGTGTGTGAGACTTTTAGCTTGCAAGTCCAATTGGAATATTCCTGAAAAGTGTTTGGATTTTTTTATGAAAATGCTTCAGGACGTGACACCTATAAAAGGAGTTGTACCAAAGAATTATTATGGTGCAAAAGAGGTTAGTGTCGAAGCTGGGATTGGAAGTCAAGAGGATTGATTGTTGCATTAATGGATGCATGTTGTATTACGACAATGAATTCGGCATAAATGATGGAGCTTTGGTCAAATGCAAATTTTGTCAAGCTTCGAGGTATTGCCCTCCCAAGTCTGGGACAAGTAATAACAAACCAATTCCCGTAAAGGCGATGTTCTATTTGTCAATAGTTCCAAGGCTACAGAGAAGAATGTTCGCATCAATGCAAACTGCAGGGAAAAATGACATGGCACTTTGAGAACAAAAGAACTTCGTGACGTCTTACGGCATCCATCCGATGGTGAAGCATGGAAGCACTTTGACCGGGTATATACTGATTTTGCTTCGGATCCACGTAATGTACGACTTGGTTTAAGCTCCGATGGTTTTACCCCGTATATCCAAGCGTCGGCTTCACCATATTCTTGTTGGCCTGTAATTGTTACTCCATACAATCTTCCTCCCGATATGTGCATGTCGAAACCTTATATGTTTTTGACGTGTCTCATACCGGGACCATCCAATCCGGGCTGGTATTGATGTTTATTTACAGCCTTTGATTGATGATTTGAAGAGGTTGTCGAGCGGCGTGTTGGCGTTTGATATCGCAAGGAAGGAAAATTTTATAATGAAGGCAGCTTTGATGTGGACCATTAATGACTTCCCCGCTTATGGTATGTTATCCGGTTGGGGGACTCATGGTAAATTGGCATGTCCACATTGCATGGAGTATACAAAGGCCTTTACCTTGAAACACGGGGGAAAGTTCGTGGTTTGGCTTGCATCGTATGTTCTTGGAAATGGATCATTCATTTAGACGGAATAAGAATGCCTTCAAAAAGGGGGAAGTTGAAAAAGATGCACCGCCGCCTAGGTTCAAACTGGAAGAGATTTGGAGTAGAGTAAGAGAACTACCAAAAGTCACTCAGTAATGGTCGTGTGTCCAAATTACAAGGATACGGGGAAGGCCATAACTGGACAAAAAGAAGTACTTTTGGGACCTCCCGTATTGGAAAGATAATTTGTTGAGATACAATCTCGATGTTATGCACATAGAGAAGAACTTTTTTGATAACATAGTAAACATTGTCATGAATGTCAGTGGGAAAACCAAGGACAATGAGAAGGCAAGAATGGACTTAGCTTTGTACTGTAGGCGACCGGAGTTGGAGCTAAAGTCGCAGGCTAATGGGAAGATGTTAAAACCGAAAGCTAGTTACACTTTAACTGTCGATGAAGCAAAGACCGTTTGTCGCTGGATAACGAAACTTAGGATGCCAGGCGGTTATTCTTCCAACTTAGCAAGATGTGTCGATGTTAACAAAGGAAGGATGCATGGGATGAAAAGCCATGATTGTCATGTATTCATGGAATGTTTACTTCCTATTGCTTTTAGTTCATTGCCCGTGCATGTATTGAATCCGCTTACTGAATTGAGTCAATTCTTCAAGGATTTGTGCTCGCAACGTTGAGGGAGAATGACCTGATTAGGATGGAGCAAAATATTCCCATAATTCTATGCAAGTTGGAGAAAATATTCCCCCTGGTTTCTTTGATTCTATGGAGCATCTCCCAAAGTACATCTCGCGTATGAAGCGAGGCTTGGTGGACCGGTTCAATATAGGTGGATGTATCCATTTGAAAGGTAATATAACCATCATAGAATTTTAATTAGACTTTTTTCCATTCAAGTGAAAGGATATGACTATGAACTTCTTGTTGTTTTATAGATTCATGGGTGATTCGAAACGGTCGGTGAAAAATAAGGCTAAGGTTAAAGGATCAATCTGTGCGTCTTACTTACACCATGAGACAACCCATTTTTGTTCCCATTATTTCAAGAACTTCAAGTTGTCACCAAAAAATAGTAGGAATGAAATGGAAAGTGAAAGTGAAAGACATCCGTTAACCTTGTCAGGTCTTTTTGCGAGCCTGGTCGTGCTTCCGGGAAGGAGACCTCTCACCGGGTTATCGGACAAAGAGAGGAAGTCGGCTCATGTTCATGTGTTGATCAATTGTACCGGGTTAAACCATACCTTGAGTACGCATTTCGTATCTTTTTCTTTCGAATACCTAATAGTATATATTTTTGTGCTTATAATATATATTGTCCAACTTTACAAAGTGCCTTCTTGATATCTCGCAAAAAAATGAGCAAGAAACAGTCCACTCGTATACATGCTGAGTTTCCAATCTGGTTTAAGCAACAAGTTAGTATCTTAAAAATCTTTGAATTATCCATTGTGAGTAAAATGTAGACATGATTTTTTAGAACCGACATATGTAGGTTTACCGTGAGCAACCAACTCCCATCAACAAACACTTAAGGAACTTAGCCGATGGTCCTAATACTGAAGTCAAAGAATGGCACACTTACTTCGTGAACGGGTACAAATTGCATACCCAATCATGGACGGAGGGCAAAAAAACCATCAACAGCGGGGTCCATGTAAAGGGTCTCACGAAGAAGAATTTGAAGATGACTTCTACGGCGTGATCCAACATATATATGAACTGGTGTACCCTTCTTTAGACTATACTAAAAGAATAGTTCTATTTTATTGTAATCTGGTTCGATCCCAGTCCGGTAGAGGCACAAAATTTAACCCGAAATGTAATCTTGTGGACATCCGAATGAGTAGAAGATATCAAAGGGATGATCCGTTTATCATAGCACAAAATGTGAGACAGGTGTATTACGTACCTTATCCACCAACTCGTAAGGACAAACGAGGTTGGTCCGTCGCCATCAAGACAACACCAAGGGGTAGCATCGAAGTGGATGATTGAGAGGGAGAGGTGCCTTATCAAGTGGATGTAATGTCACATGTAGCTGAAGTCATTGAAGTTGACCCTATTGATGGCTTAGGGGACTTGCAAGTCGCTTGGTGAAGAAGTGAATATCGCCAATTTGTCATCCATCCAGGAGCATTTGGATGAAGAAGACGATAATTCCACCAAGAACATGAAGAGACAGGATCTCGAAGATGATGAGGAAGAAGATAATGACTCAACAGACCTCAAGACGACGACTCAAATTCTGAATAAATCGTAGTTAATTTGTATTAGATCTTCCAAGACTTTATGATTTGGATGGTTAAGTTATTTTTGGTCGTTGGATTATTAGTTAGTTATACTTGTTGACTTTATGACTTAGATAACTTATTTTTGGCATGTTGGATTATTAGTTAGTTATATTTGTTTACTTTAATGACTTAGATAACTTATATTATTGCTATATTTGATAACTTTTGTTTTAACATTAAATTGCTCTTTAGACATGTCTCAGGGGCGTGACCCACCTCCACCCATCGATAAGGGTAAGGGTATTATGGTTGATACTCGACCCCCGTCCAAATCCCCGTCGTCGTCGAAACAGACCTTCCACAAATTTAGTGATTCGTGAGTCTATAGATGGATACTCACGTATGCCTTCAACGCTTACCTCTGCATCGTCACACCACACCCACATGTACCTACATCGCGCCCACCACAAAGAAGCACCTTCACCGACTCCACGTGTTGCACCTACATCGCCTCATTTCGATATGATTCCCACCCCGGGGTCACGACACATGCACACTATAGAGCATCTCCTTCAGATGTGTGGATGAGGAGCAACAATATAGTCCAGGCTATTCACGCTCACCTTCGATTGCGAGATGTGCATGAGCAGCCGAGGAGCTCGGTGGAGCCAGTGGAGCTAGAGGAGCTAGATGCAGCGAGAGGTAGTTGAGCTCATGCCCGATGGTCGACCTATTATTAGGCCTAGTGGTAACGGGTAAGAATTAATTAAATTTCTATGTGTTTGGTTGATTCATGCATTGTATTATAATTTATTACCATGTGTTTGATTGGTTCATGCGTCTTTACTGTTAAGGTTCCTTCCTTGTAAGAGAGCAAATGAGTGCCATCGCGTTTGTTATCCAAAGAAAGGTATCATAGGGCATTTACATCATGGGGAAAACTCACTGACAATGAGCGGATTAGTATGTTTGATGCGTTTAGAGTAAGTAGCAAATTTCAATTTACTTAATGTGGTTTTTATTATTTCCGAAACTATTAGTATAACAATTGTTATTTATCTTAAAACAGGGTCAGGCGGCATGGAGGAACGAAGATGAGTCAGAGATCCAGAGGATCTTTCACCATAAAGCCTCCGAACGCCTTTCTGATATGCTTAGGGAGGCTCGTGAGAGTGGCATACAGCGATCCTGGATTGGAGATGGTATTTGGGAGGAGTTGCGTCGTTATTGGGCTTCTGATCAATTTAAAAAAATTTCTGCTCAGGCAAAGAAAAATAGAGCATCGAGAAAGGGTGGGGAGCCTCGCACACGGGAGGAAGCATTTCCCGGTCGCAGTGGGCGATCGTATTGTATGTTCATACTGTCATTCTTTATGCATTAAATGTATTTATTCCAACATCATAGTTCATTACTTGTTATCTTAATCATCTATGCTTGTGTTATAGGCTCGCCGGTATAATCGAGGAGTACAGATTCATGAGGTTCACAAACGCACCCATACTAGGAAGGCTACCTAGCGAGTACATAGATGAGCGCTCCAAGCGCACTCGGGTAATATGCCGTTTTGATTTTTGAAGAAGCTATTGACTTTAATAGATATTGTAACACTCATACTTTATCGGACTTGAGAGGCGAGAGCCTCAAATGTTATGACTAGTTTTAGCATTGGCTTTTGAGCATTGGCTTTTAGGGAGTTGAATATATTGCTTTGTGTGAATCTTATTAAGCTTTTGATGACTTGCAGTTTTAAATTGTGGTGTTCAATTTGTAAAGGTTGAGGTTTAGGGGAAACTCTGTCCAATTTTCTCGCATAATTAATCGTGTAACATACTATTCATGTTTTGATTACTGAGTCTCAGAGAGTCACTTTATATTTGGACCTATTGATACTTCTCGACATTGGAAATGTTATAACTAGTTTGGACATGAGAATTTGTGTGCATCCTATTGAGCTTTTGATGATGATTTATGGATTTAAATTGCGGTGTTCTGTTTGTAAACATTGGGATGTTGTAGTTTTAGGGGAAACTCTGTCCATTTTTCTGCATAATTTATCTTGTAACATATTGTTCAAATTTTGATAGTCTGATGTATTGTAACAGGAGGAGTTTCATGAGAGGATGAGTCAACATAGGTCTCAATCATCAGCCTCTTCACCATCCACCCTAGCTAACCCACAGGAGGACGAGCAGCTTGTGCTGAATGTTTGGGCGTAAGTCGTCGGCAAAGTAAATAAGGGTCGTTTGTGCAGTCTTTGGGGACCTTGCCGGCAACTATCGGAAAAGGGGCCTCGCGCAGTTAGAGCTTAGGATTGGAGCGTCCACCACATGCAGACGTTACCCTCAGGAGTCTGCGGAGATTGCTCAGTTGAGGCAGATGTTGGTCGCTTTCCAAGAGAGGGAGCGGCAGAGGGATGAGGAGCATCGTGTGATGATGGATACGATGCGACAACTGATGGAGACAGGATCACGGCGATTGCAGCGGCGAAGAGCCCCCACAATGACGGCCTAGTCGAGCGACCCAAACGTGCTCGGGGAGGACGACGACTCTCTTGACCATTTTGTTGAGGAGCCTTATAATGGGGATTCTTAGTTTATTTTACTTATCATGTTTATTATGTTTATTATTTTTCGTTGAACAAATATGACTTGAATAACATTTTGTGTTGAACAAATATGACTTGAATAACATTTTGTGTTGAACAAATTGTTTGCTTGAATTATGATGTTAATTTCTTTGTTGATGCATTCATATAAAAATAATAATTATTTATTTATCTACTTTAGCATAAATTAATGTATATAAGGTTTTATTTATAATTTAAACAAAACATATATTTCCCAGGGTTAGAACCCTGGGAAATTTCCCAGGGATAGATCCCTGGGAAATTTCCCAGGGATAGATCCCTGGGAAAGATTTCCCAGGATTCTAACCGTGGGAAATTTCCCAGGGATCTATCCCTGGGAAATATTTCCCGAGATCTATCCTGGAAATATTTCCCAGGATAGATCCTCGGGAAATTTCCCAAGGCTATAACCTGGGTATTTCCCAAGGCGAGGCCCCAGGGAAACGTTTCCACCAAATTAAAACCGAGGGATCTAAATCCGTGGGTCATCCCTGGGAAATGTGTATTTTCCCACGGATTTTATGGATTTCCCAGGGTCATAGGCCCTGGGAAACAGCGAAAATTCTTGTAGTGAAACTGCAAGGTAAGACTGTAATCAATCCTGCTAGTTTAATTTCTGATGCTAAGATAAGAACAAAATTGTGGCATCATAGATTAGCTCATGTAAGTGAAAGAGGGCTTGAAGAATTATACAAGCAAGGATTGATTGGCAATGGTGACTTTGAGAAACTTGAGTTTTGTGAACACTGTCTCTATGGCAAACAGAAAAGAGTCAATTTCTCAACAGCCACTCATACCACTAAAGCAATAGTGGACTATGTGCATTCTGACATTTGGGGGCCAGCAAGGGTTCCTTCATTAGGTGGAGCAAGATACTTCATCTCTTTCATTGATGACTGGTCTAGAAAGGTGTGAATATACTTGTTGAAACACAAGAATCATGCCTTCAAATGCTTCAAGCAGTGGAAGGCTCTTGTAGAGAATCAAACAGGAAGGCATATTAAAGTTCTAAGAACAGATAATGTCCTTGAATACTTGAGTGAAGAATTCAGAGTTCTGTAAAGATCATGGCATAACCAGGCACAAAACTGTTAGACTAACTCCTCAACAAAATGGCTTAGCAGAAAGAATGAATAAGACCATTTTGGATAGGGTTAGGTGCATGTTATCCAATGCAAACCTTAGCAAGAGCTTTTGGGGTGAAGCAGTTCACACTGCATGCTATTTGATAAACAGATCACCATCTGCTGCAATTGGTTTCAAAACACCAGAGGAATTGTGGAATGGGAGGCCAGCATGCTATGATAACCAGAATATTCGGTTGCACAGCATACATTCATGTGAATGAAGGCAAGCTTGAGCCTAGGTCTAAGAAGGGAATCTTCTTAGGGTATCCAGATGGTGTCAAAGGCTGCAAGATATGGCTAACAGGTGTCAAGGGAGGAAAAGCTGTAATTAGCAGGGATGTGGTCTTTCAAAAAGATTCCATTCTTGGCAAAGAAGAGATCACAAATAATCTCACTGACCAATCCTACAAAGAAGAACAGAAGGTTCAGTTTGAGGTGGAGAAACCTGCTGAAGAAAGACAAGAATTCAGCACTGAAACTGATCAGCATAGTGCTCAGACAGAAGAAGCAACTTCATCCTATAATCTAATCAAGGATAGATAAAGGAGACAGATCAGGGCACCACAGAGATATGGTTATGAAGATCTTATAGCATATGCCATGAGTGTGGAGACTGATTTTGAAGAAGTTGATCCAATCAATTACAAACAAGCAATGACAAGTGCAGATAAGCATCACTGGAAAGCTGCCATGGAAGATGAAATTGATTCACCGATGAAAATTTGTACTTGGAGCTTAGTGGAAAAGCCTGCAAACCAGAAAATTATAGGCTGTAAATGGATCTACAAGAAGAAACCAGAAGTGCCAGGGGTTGAGAGGAGCAGATACAAGGCTAGGCTTGTGGCAAAAGGCTTCACTCAAAGAGAGGGGATATATTTCAATGAAATATTCTCTCCAGTTGTGAAGCATACTAGCATAAGAGTCATCTTGTCTCTTGTTGCTACCTATGATATGGAACTTGAACAAATGGATGTAAAGACAACATTCTTGCATGGTCAACTAGAGGAAAGGATCTACATGAATCAACCTGAGGGCTATGAAATCAAAGGGAAGGAGCATATGGTTTGCTTGCTCAACAAGTCACTGTATGGACTCAAGCAATCTCCAAGGCAGTGGTACAAACATTTTGACTTTTTCATGATGACAAACAGTTACAAAAGGAGCTCTTTTGATAGTTGTGTCTATTTCAAAAGAACTGAAACAGGTTGCTTCATATATCTTCTACTATATGTAGATGACATGTTAATTACTAGTTCTGACACAAGTGCAATCAAAAGGCTCAAGGATCTTCTGAACTCAGAGTTTGAAATGAAGAACCTAGGAGCTGCAAAGAGGATCTTAGGTATGGAAATTGTGAGGAAAAGATCAGAGAAGTCATGCTGTTCCTGAATCAGACAAACTATGTTGAAAAGGTGCTGAGAAGGTTCTATATGACAGAAGCAAAAATAGTCTCAATCCCAATAGCCGCACACTTCAAACTATCTACTGATCAGTCACCTAAAACTGATGAAGACAGGAAATTTATGAGCTGTGTTCCATACTCAAATGCAACTGGCAGCCTGATGTATGCTATAGTCTGTTCAAGACCTGACTTAGTATATGCTGCAAGCATGGTTAGCAGGTTCATGGGAAATCCAGGGAAGGAGCACTAGATGGCAGTCAAATGGATATTTAGATGCCTAAAGAGCTCTAAATCTCTTGGTCTCATATTTGGCAAATCAGATTCAGCAAGCAGTGGGATTGCAGGGTTTGTAGATTCTGATTTTGCAGGAGATTTGGATAAGAGAAGGTCCCTCACTGGTTACATTTTCACACTATATGGAAATGTAGTGAGTTGGAAAGCCAATCTTCAATCAGTTGTAGCACTATCAACCACAGAGGCAAAGTACATAGCTTTGTCAGAAGCAGTCAAGGAAGCTATCTGGTTAAAGGGTTTTGTATCAGAATTACAAGACAACACAGTGTCTTCAACAGTGTGGTGTGATATCCAAAGTGCCATTTGTGTCTCAAAGAATCAAGTATTCCATGAGAGGACAAAATACATTGATGTAAGGTTACATTACATTCGAGATGTTATTGCTCAGAAGATGGTTGAAGTAAAGAAGGTGGCTACTGAAGACAATCCTGTAGACATGCTCACCAAAGTAGTTCCAAGCACCAAGTTCAATCATTGTTTGATCTTGGTGAACTTTGGAGACTGTAACTGGTGAGCCTCTTAAGGAGCCTGTTCCTAGTTACTCTAATCAAGTATTTGAAGATCCAAGGTGGAGAATTGTTGTGCACGTGTGGATCATCAATTGGGATTAGTGTAGCTGCTAGCTGCAAGAAGCTAGAAAGTTCTAAGCTAGCCAAGCGTTCCATAGTTAGTTAGTTAGTTATAAGGAAGTCGGTTAGTTGTAACTGTTTTGTAACTAAAGTTTGTTGTAACTAGTATGGATATAAAGCTTAGCTGATGGCTTGTATAGCAACAGAGATTTTTTGAGTTTTTAACACTGTAATTAGAGAGAGTGAGTGATTCATTGAGATCATAGGAGTGCAAGTGAGGATTGAGAGAGATAGCTTCAAACCTGTAAAGCCTTGTAACTTGTGTTTTGATCTAGTGGACAGATCTAAGACTCGCCTCAATGTGGATGTAGGAGTATTTTGCTTTGAAGAATTGAAACCTTTGTTTTCTCCATTGCCTCTGCTGTTTTCTGCTTGGCAGCCTAAGCAGTCTCTGCAGTCTTCTGCTTAGTTTCCTCTTTCTTGCTAGTCAAGAAACCCATAGCCCTTTTAGCTGCATTAGCAGCAGAATCCTTCAATTCCCCTAGTTTAATTGGGAGTTTTATACCACCTGGTAGTACCATTGCTGTCATTATTTTCATTCTTAGTGCTGAGAATCAGTTTGAATGATCAGACTCCTTTTTGTTTATCCCTTAATTAAGTATAAGATATTAGAAAACAGTAAAACCATTATCAAGTATAGAGAAAACGGCCTTGAAGAAGTATGTGATATGAGCATGCCACTTTATTTGCAAGATCAATATCCCAATCCTACTGTAACCCACTAATCTAACATATATACATATTCTTGCTTGTCTTGTTCCTCATTCTATGGCTTTTAATTTTTGTGTTGTAACCGATCATAAATACTTTTAAACTGATTGAACAAGATTTCCTGTTGATAAATGTGTTGATATTTTATTTCTCCTTTACATGCCTAATATTTTCTCCGGTGAAGCTAGCTAACATTATGAGATTCTTGGAAATATTGAAACTAGCTGTGAAACTTGAAGTTTGTATCTAGAAATGAGATTGTAAGTTGAAGCTTCTATTTGATAATAAATTTATGTTATGGGGAACATGTCTTGATGTTTATTTTGTTGAATATGTGGCCAAATTGATATAACAAACCCATTTTTTTTTTTAAAAGAATATTAACATCGGTTCTAAAGGAAACCGATGTCTAAAGTGTTGTTCTTTTTTAAAAAAACTGTTAAAAAACGCTTGAGACATTGGTTCTGAGCTAGAACCGATGCCTAAAGTTTAAACATTGGTTCTCACAAATATAACCGATGTCTAAAGTGTCATTCTTTTTTGAAAAAATGTTGAAAGAGCACTTTAGACATCGGTTGGAAACCGATGTCTAAAATGCCCATATTCAATATCGTCCGTTTCAACATCGGTTCAAAAACTGATTTTAAAGGTCAATTTTAACCGATGTTAAATCTCTTTTCTACACTAGTGTGTGTGTGTGTGTGTGTATATATATATATATATAAAAGGTTTTCTTAAGTAATCGTTGCGTTAG